>OZ018319.1:28638519-28945485 GCA_963969495.1 Ceratothoa steindachneri
TGATCCATCAGAGGAGAGGATTAGCTAGTGCAATTGGTAGAGAGCCGAAGGTGACCCGTTTCTCGGACGGGAGCCTTCTGGCGAATCCCGCCGAGGCGGCCAAGATAAGTGCTCTTCGGACACTTCATCGCACCCCGGTGAGTGTGACGCCGCACTCTACCATGAATTTTGTGAAAGGAGTAGTTTATGCGAGGGAACTCGTTGACTACTCCATTGAGGACATCACCCTAGAGCTGGCCGCCCCGTAAGGGGCGCGGCGATTTGCCATCCTGGCCGCCGTGCTGACGGGATCCAGCGCTCCGTCCGGCCCCAGCTTAGCCTCTCTTCCTTCCTTCAGATAGCCCGATTTCTCCCCTACCTCGTCGCTTTTCATACAACCTCTCCCACAACTTTCTCTGGTCAGCCTCTAATTTCACAGGGTAGAATGCTGACCTTCTTCTCAAGCCAACCACCCCGGATCGGGGCTGAGGGGGGGAGGGGACATTGTTCCCTAACCCCTCAGCTCCGGTTCGGGATGGGGTTTTTTTAACAACCTGCTTCATCCCCACCCACATCTTCCTCACATCCCTTTTCCTCTCCTCTTCACAACCTATATTTTTTTACGCCGTGTCCAAGGTGGAGCCGCCATGCCGAAGGACTGCCAGGCCACCAGGCGGGAGGGGTGGTCCCGAATGGCGGCGCCTGGCTCTGCCGG
The DNA here is from genome assembly GCA_963969495.1 of Ceratothoa steindachneri. Taxonomy (NCBI): domain Eukaryota; kingdom Metazoa; phylum Arthropoda; class Malacostraca; order Isopoda; family Cymothoidae; genus Ceratothoa; species Ceratothoa steindachneri. Next base: position 28,639,214 of record OZ018319.1, read on the forward strand.
GCTTGTAAGCACCTCTCGCAGTGCGGGCAACTGCGAGAGGTGATGAGCTATTGCGTCCCGTAATCAAAAGAGGGTCACCATGCCCATGTATGAAAAAAAACAAAAACCCCAACCCCCAACTTCCCCAAAAACATCTACGGAGCCGCCCTCGGGCAGCTCCACCGAGAAAATGGAGGTCCCCCCCTTGTGCTTGCGCAAGGGACCCTCCATAATTCTTTAACCGGAGAGGAGGCTTACTCCTCTCCTACGCCTACGGGTGTAGGGGACTCCCCCTCACCCCCTTCTCTGGAGGTGCTTTCGGGCACCTCCCTATCTCCAGCGGCAGTCCCTCCTTTGCTTTCTAAGGGGACTGCCAAGAAAGCCAGCAGGCAGCCCATTGCCGACCGCCCCTCGTGCAAGCGGCTCGGTAGGGCAAACCCCCTTAGGGGGGAGAGGGAAGCCAGGCCCCTTCGGTCGCTTCCCTCAAAAGACCTGCTGGCAAGAATTTTGAACCTTGCTGGGGTCAAGGCCTGTGCCTCCCCACACCACCTGACTAGTGACAATACTGCCAAGGGTACCTGCGATGTCCTGGGAGGGGATGGCCAACTGGAGGCCCCTCCTGTGATAGACATGGTCCTTGAGGAGACCCAGCCCCAGACGGTAGGGCCTTCCATGGGGGGGAATTCGGGCTCGGCGCCAAGCACCGAACCCGAATCCGCCCCTATGCAAGGTCCTCCTCAAATGGCTGAGGGCTCCGAGGCAGTAGAAGGAGGGGAGGGATCTCCTCCGACAGGTGCCCCTACGACAACCAGGACCTTCTCCATTTCGGAGAGGGACCTGGCTGAGGCTGGTCCATCTGGCCTGGGGACTTCTGCCGGCGGAGGTGAAAAGCGGGTTCATTCCCCGCCCTCCTCTCCTAAAAAGAAAAAGACTAAAAAGAATCAAAAGACGAAGAAGACTCGGGGCTCCTCTCCATCCGCGGGGGCTGCGGGGACGGATGGGTCTGCTGCCACTTTGGTAGGCGACCAAGCCAAGATCGGCACATCCGGCCCCTCTACCCCCTCGTGTGCGGAGCCCATGACTACGACTAAGACCAAGAATGCACAGGGCGGAGCCTCGATGACATCGGGGCCCCTGATTCAGAGGTTACCTGGCGTTTTCGAGCCCGCTGGCTTCAAACGCTTCCTCGTTATTCGCTCCACTGATGGCACCATGTTGTCCAAGGGCAACATGATCCATCAGAGGAGAGGATTAGCTAGTGCAATTGGTAGAGAGCCGAAGGTAACCCGTTTCTCGGACGGGAGCCTTCTGGCGAATCCCGCCGAGGCGGCCAAGATAAGTGCTCTTCGGACACTTCATGGCACCCCGGTGAGTGTGACGCCGCACTCTACCATGAACTTTGTGAAAGGAGTAGTTTATGCGAGGGAACTCGTTGACTACTCCATTGAGGACATCACCCTAGAGCTGGCCGACCATGGGGCGGTCAAGGTCGAACGTGTGATGAGAAAACAGGGAGGGGCCTCGAGACCCACCCCTACACTCTTCGTCACGTTCGACTGTGACAAGCTCCCTGAGTCGGTGCGTGCCGGTTGGTACCGCTACCGCGTGAAGGCATTCGTGCCACTGCCGCGGCGGTGCTATTACTGCCACCGCTTCGGCCATACGAATCGATCATGTAGACGTGCAAAATCGGGGTCACCCGAAGTCTGTGTAAATTGCTCCAAGGTCGCACACGATAAGTCCAAATCGTGTGTGGCCAAGTGTGTCAATTGCGGAGAGCCGCACCCTGCTTCTTCGAAGCAATGTGGTGCATATCTCCTTGAGAAAGAAATCCTGGCCGTTCAGGCCCAGGATCGACTCTCATTCCGCGAGGCAAAGGACTTGGTCCTGGCGCGCCCGGCTCTGCCTGGGACGTCATATGCCTCAATAGTTAGAAAGGCACCCTCTGCTCCTGGCCCATCCAGGCCAACGAGCACGGTTGTTTCCGCGCCCATTCGGAGCCCTTCTGTGGGCTCTACCCAACCTGGGCGCTCCCCTGGTAAAGCTGGCGGCAAAAAGGGTTCATACCCTGCCCCGGCTAAAACCAGGGTTCCCCCAGCGTGACCGTTTCGCGTAAAGCGAAACGGCCACGCGCCTCCACCGAGTCGTTAGACTCACAGGAGGCAACACCCCTGAAGATGGTCGCTAGGCCATCTTCGGGGGTTCCTAAAGCTGTTCCCCGAAAGGAGGACAGCAACAAAGGAGCTTCGGCCCCTTTGCCCACGCCCCGAGGTGGAGCGAGTGGCTCGGAGACGGTGGTTCCTCGAAAAGAGGGCCCCCCGCCTCCGAAGCCGCAACGCCCGCCTAAAGTTTCGAGGCGGAGGGAGGAAAAGACTCGCATGGCGAGCCCAACCTCCCCCAATAAGTCCTCGAAGGCGACAGCGCTTTGTCCGGCCAACAGCGCCCGGGGTTCTCCCCCGGGAAGCGTACGGCCATTCCCGTGAGGGTCTTCAATTCGAGGAGGGCCCCCGCGTCTCCTCCGAGCTAGGCCTGGAGGGCATATTCCTTCAATGGAATTGCCGTGGACTCCGGGCCAACTGGGAGGAGCTGCGGAGGCTCGCCTCATCCCGTTCCCCGTTAGCTATTTTTTTGCAGGAGACCATGCTAGGCGCGTGCCCCCTGCCTGCCCTCCCGGGGTATAAGGGTCTTGCGACCCAACCACCGCGGGACGGCCGGGCTGGGGGATGCGCGGTTTACACCCGGCATGATGTCTCCGTTCTTCCTTTCTCTTTAGATACCTCCTTTCAGGCAGTGGCTGTGCAGCTGCACCTGGATAGGAGGTATACTATCATTTCTGCGTACATTCCACCGTCAGCTGACTTCGACGCGGGGGACTTTCGCCGCGTCGTGGCACGGTTGCCGAGGCCCTATCTCTTGCTTGGAGATCTGAACGGCAGGCATCCTCTCTGGGGAGATTACACCATAAATCCCAGGGGACAAGTCCTTGCCGATCTGATCGAAGAGCTTGAGATGGGTGTCCTAAACGTGGATGAGTTTACGCATCACTGTCCGAGAACCGCTTCATTTTCTTGCCTTGACCTATCTTTGTGCTCTTCGGATGCACAGCCTGATTTTGATTGGGAGGTGGTCGATGACCTCCATGGTAGTGATCACTTTCCCATTCAAATATCATTTTCAGGGCAACTGCCGCCTGAGAGACCACCTCGGTGGTGCTTGGCGCGGGCGCGGTGGCCTGCATTTCAGGAAATGACTGAATTCTCTATCTCAGTCAAGGAGTTTAGGTCGGTAGATGAGGCCGTCGAGTTCTTCTCCGGCAACCTCATCGCCGTGGGCCTGACTACTATTCCTAGGACGTCTGGCCGTTTTGCACGCCGACCACTCCCATGGTGGTCGGCCGAGTGTGAGACGGCCCTCAAACAGAAGCGTTATGCCTACATGCGCTATAAGCGCCGCCCGAACGATTTCACCGTCGCTGAATTTCGTCGGGCTAGGGCTAGGTTCCGGTATATTTCGAAGCACGCCCGCCGCTCTTCTTGGCGGGCATACGTGTCTTCACTTAACGGGAAGACCCCTTTAGCTGAGGTGTGGAAGCGAGTCAAAAGGATTCGGGGCAAGTTCTCGCAGGACCCCCCTCCCGTTCTCCAGGAGAATGGGACCGCAATCTCGGACCCCGCGTCCGTGGCGGAATCCTTAGCGACCGCTTTTTCCGCATTCTCTAGCCGTGATGCTGCTCCGCCAGCATTCAATGCACGTCGTGATGTCGCGGAAGGCCGCCGGCTGGACTTTACCTCCAGAGGCGGAGAACCCTTCAACGACAAGTTTACTGTGAGTGAGTTGCGTTCCGCTCTCGCTTCGTGCGCGGACACCGCCCATGGTCCGGACGATGTCCCGTACGCCATGCTTCGACACCTGGGTGAGCGAGGCATGGCCTTTCTATTAGATTTGTTCAACAGGATCTGGGTGGAAGGTCTCCTCCCAGACTCCTGGCGAATCGCTACTGTGCTCGCCTTTCGCAAGCCGGGGAGAGATCACTCTACTCCGACCGGTTTCCGCCCAATCTCTCTAACCTCTTGCGTGTGCAAGTTGATGGAGAAATTGGTAAATGTTAGATTAGCCTATTTCCTGGACAGCGGAGGCCATCTGTCTTCTGCACAGTGCGGCTTCCGTAAGTTCCACTCCACGTCGGATGCTCTGCTCCGACTGGAAAATGCCGTCTGCGAGGCTTTCCTTCGTAGACAGCACTACGCCACGGTGTTTTTTGATCTGGAGAAAGCCTATGATACCGCATGGCGATACGGTATCATGGAGACTCTCCACACGATGGGGGCGAGGGGACGCCTCCCAATGTTTATATCTGAATTTTTGCGAGATCGTCGATTCCGCGTACGGGTGGGGGGAGCCCTCTCCGGCCCAAAGGAGCAGGAAGAGGGTGTCCCGCAGGGAAGTGTCCTCAGTGTCACACTCTTTGCCCTGAGCATCAACGGCATCACCTCGGTGCTGCCGGAAGATGTTCTTGCTACGCTCTACGTGGACGACCTTTCGATCTCTTTTGGCGCGGCCCAGATGCCAACTCTGGAGCGCCGACTCCAACAGGCATTGAACCGCGTCTCTCGCTATGCCGAAGCGCACAGGTTTCGGTTTTCTTTGGCCAAGACTAAGGTGGTGCACTTCTGCCGCCATCCACGGCTTCACCCCGACCCAGATTTGTTTCTTAATGGGGTGCGCCTGGATGTGGTTGAGTCGCACCGTTTCCTTGGTCTTGTATTCGACCGACGCCTCACCTGGGAGGCTCACATTCGCAGCCTTAGGGTCTCTTGTACCCGCGCCATGGACATTCTCCGTTCCGTGACGTTCAGTGCTTGGGGCGCTGATAGGGCTACCGCCTTACTTTTTTTATCGATCCTTTGTTCGCTCGAAGCTCGACTACGGATGCGAGTTTTATGCATCCGCAGCCGAGCGTTTATTGCGGAAGGTGGATTCGATCCACCACACCGGCCTTCGCCTTGCGACCGGTGCCTTCCGCACTTCCCCCATTGAGAGCCTGTTGGTCGATGCTGGGGAGATGCCACTCGCTCTGCGCCGCGTGCAGTGCATCACTCGCCTGTACGCGCGAGCCCGGCGCCTCCCCCAGTCGCCAACAGCTCTCACTGCATCCGCAGCTGATCTCGATGGTGCCTATGCCGCCGAGAGACGCCAGTCATACCCTAAGCCCTTTGGGTTTAGGGCCAGGAAACTCCTTCGAGAGGTAGATATAGCTCTCGGGCCGGTGGCGCCCCTGGTTCTGCCCAGGACGCCACCCTGGAGGGTACCACATTTGGCTATTTGTCGCCACGCCTCTGCTCCCAAAGCTTGTACTGCGCCGGGAGTATTGCGTTCGATCTTTTTGGAGCACACATCGTGTCACGCTGGTACCGTGCCAGTGTATACGGATGGCTCCAAGTCCCAAGAGGGGGTCGGCTTCCACGCCGTATCCCCTCTGTTTGAAGTCAGCGGGGCTCTACCAGGCGCTGCGTCTGTCTTCACGGCCGAGCTGGTGGCAATACACCACTCGGTACGGGAGATTACGCGACGTGCCCGGTTCGGAGACCGGATTGTGATTTATAGCGACTCACAAAGCGCCCTGAGTGCTCTCGGGGCATTGGAATCTCCGCATCCCCTGGTTCGCGAAATCCGTGACGCCACGGTTTTGGCGAGCCGGGCAGATGTCGAGATTATCTTCTGCTGGGTTCCTGGACATGTAGGAATTGCGGGAAATGAGCGCGCCGATGAGGGCGCCAAAGAGTCCGCGAGGACTCTGCGCCCGGACCAGCGTTTCGCTCTTCCTCACACCGACTACATGGCAGGAATACGGGCAGCTCTTCGGACTGCTTGGCAAAGAAGATGGGAGACGGTCGAGGGGAACTTAAAGTTGCGTGCCATTGCGCCGCGACTGTTCCCATGGACCTATCCCCCAATGCCGCGGCGGCTTCAGGTTGCTTTCTGTCGTCTTCGAATCGGACACACTCGTGTGACGCATCGTTACTTGGTGGAGCGCTCGCATGTGCCCTATTGCAACGACTGCGTCGTCCCCCAGACTGTTCGGCATATTCTTGTCGAATGTCCCAGTCTGGGTGATCTTCGCGCACGATACCTGTCTCGGTACCGGGATGGGCGGGGTCGCTACCGCCTGTCCCTTGTACTCGGGACGAGTGCGTGCACCATGACTGGTGGACTTATTGACTTTTTGGGGGAGGCCGGCCTTCTCCCCTTTATTTAAGGTTCCTTTTTTTGTTATTGTTTTGTTTTAGATTGCACTCTCCTGCACCGGGGTGAGGGGGACCTCCCCCCGCTGCCGGAGATTGCTTCGATTGTTAAGTTTTTCTACTATTTAGTTTTTTACTATTTAGAAGGAGGAGAAGAGGAGGAAGAAGAAATCTACACCTAGAGAAAAAGAATAATACTCGACGAAGACTAAGAGTAATTAAATAACCGAAGCATCACCAGAGAATAGCAGATAGTCAATTATAACTAGGATAGGAATACGAAAGAATAGATAGAGAGATAGAAACCTACACCAGTTTTTAGTAAGAATAATTACTAATAACGATTTGAACGCCTCATAAATACAAACGCTTCTTAGACATATTAAAAATAGATACATATACATAAAAAAAACAGCAATGCGGGACACGCACGCACGCTAACTATAACTACCTATAATGGGCAGAGATAAGACTGACCTCCAGGCAACTAGCATCTCTTTGCAAACCTCTTACTTTCTTCAGCCTTCAACATTTATTATTTTTACTATCACATTCGCACACGGGACTCACAGTAGATATGTGGGACAGGGGTCACGATATAAGTTGTTAAGTGATTATTGCGCCAATACACTAGATAGCTCAGGTCACAATAAACCCCAAAACCTATATTTTTGTTATTCGAGGGAATGAAAATTGCCACGCGAAGTCTGAATACCAGCAGACAAAATTTGGTTAGGCCTAAATCGGCGACGTCGTGGGAATACGTGAATTAAGAACAAAGAGTTACGAAAAATATATATTATGGAATGAACAGTTATGATTAAAAAGTGAAATTATACAGTTTATGACTGGATTGAATTTTACGCGGGTGAATTAACCTTGCATGAGTTAATGAGAATTAGAGTACACATATGATGATTGATACTTAGATTGACAAATATTAATTAGATTATAGGTGAATGTTAAATGAGTAAATATTATGAATGTATGATAAATATTTATATGGATTGATAAATAGATTATATGAGCAAATAGATTATATAGTTAAATGGATTGGGTGAATATTAAATAGATGGGGTAAATATTAATTAGATTGGGTAAATAGCTTGATAATTTATACAAGGTAATTGGTAATTTGATTGGTAATTATTAAATAGATTATTGGTGTGATAAATAGATTATATGTACAAATAGATTATATGGATTAAATTGGATACATAAATAGATTATAATTTGTATACATAGATTAAATAAATAGATTACAACGGAGTTGGAAGGGTCTGTAAATGAGAGAAGAATTACGCATTAAAACAAGATTATTTCGGGACATATTTAACTAAAATTTACTATTCAAATATTAGACTTGATTCCGATAAGCCGAGCAAAGTGAATGAATCTATGTTTGATTTTAAAACGCATTAGAGATCGGGCGTACCAATCACACGATTTAAGTTATGGTTACCAACCCTTCTTGAAACTCTCTCTCTCTCTCTCTCTCTCTCTCTCTCTCTCTCTCTCTATATATATATATATATATATATATATATATATATATATATATATATATATATATATATATATATATATATACTGTTATGATTAAATATTTCCACTTGTAGGGGCATAGACCGCTACAACGATAAACTGCAAAGTTATAGTTAGAGACAAGCGACACATCGTGGTTCGAATTCCAAGTTAAGCTGTAGGTCCCATGACTAACTAAGTCCACTTTTGTCTCCTACTATTTTCCTCGCTGTCCTATCCTAATTACATTGACGGTTGAAGGATTCTTGAAATAAACAACGCTAACATATACATCTCTTACCCGATAAAGGAGGTAAATAAAAGGGAGAGCCAGCTTCAAAAACGTGAACATTTTCTTCACTTTCCCCACGGGGATTTTCGAGAAGAGACACTTATAAGCTGCTCCTAGGTGACTATGTCGACCTAACTCCCCCCCCCCTCCCCCTCTCCCTTGACGGTGTTACGAAGCTGAAATGAACTGGACTGCCTTTCATCTTGCCTCTTCCCAACTATGATGTTCTTTGCGATAGTCATAATTGAGGGCGCCAAGGAAACCTGGTTTGAGGAGTAGCCTACAGTGGAACTCGGAGTCAGAGGCACCCGGACCAGGGGCAGAACTGCAACTCTCGGGGAGGGACGTGGGGCTCGCCCCCACCCCTCCATCATAGGAGACCTGCCAGGACCATAGAGGGAAGTACATCCGTCTCTATGGTATGCCGGATGCAGTTCTGATATCCAAACCCGCAAGGGTGGCACCCCCAGTTAGCGATGGTTAATTCCGCGCTAACCAACAAAAATTCTGCCATACAATCACACCTTGTAAGCCCCCCCCTGTTCCCCCACCGGGTTCGCCCATCATCATTCATCCACCCCATTTGGAGTTCACGTTTATGGAAGCTGAGTTACGAAGAAGAGGGAGTCGCCCCAAACGAACACAGAGTACTATCGCAGGAAGAAAGAGAGCACGAACCATTTCCTCTCGAATCAAGTTACCACAACCAAAAGATTAGAGAGCATAAGATTATATCCTAGAGGGGCCACTCTCTCGAAGAGATGGCCCAAGACAACACGACCAGAATACCTCTGCAGACAATCAACGGACAACCCAAGCCCAGCAAAGAAAAAGTATTCGAGGTTGTATATGGCAAATTAAGCATTGCCATGGTGAGACTGCTGGAGGTAGCCTCTGGATATGTTTCTATCTGCGAGAAAGAGAAGGACATCAAGGCCACCACCAAAGAAAAGGCAGTTGAGGTCCTACGGGGAATTGGTCTGCAACCCGCCGTACCACCTCAGATCCTGGCCCACAGGAACGCGGTGTGCTAGCGACTCGACCCATGGATCGGGCAACACTCAAAAGAGGAGATCAAGGAGGAAATCCAGGTTCGGGAAACCTAGGCCAAGGTATTCGAAGTGATTAAATTCAAGAACAGGAGGTACAACAGTGACTATACTTATGTGTTTAAGGTAGTCTTTGCAGAAACCACTATGGCCCAAAAGGCAAAAGAACATGGTCTACTCATGTTTAATGCCAAAGTAAGTGGAGACCAAATTGAGAAAGGAGAGTTCACTCCAGTTCAATTCTGCTTTAGATGTTACAGAATGGAGTAACACGCGACAAAGGACTGCAAGGAGCCACTAGAAACATGCTCCAAATGCAGCGAAAAGGGCCACAACTAGAGGACGTGTAGTAACAACTTCGAAAAGTGCGTCACTTGTGGACAGGGATACAGGTCAATGGCCATGGCTTACCCTGTCAAAAAAGTGGTAATAAAAAAGAAACACGAATTGAAGAGACAAAGGAAACGCGTATAGCCAATACAACCTACGCTCAAGCAGCAAAGGTGACCCTCTCAGAAGTTGACACGAAAAAGACCTACCTCAAGCTGCAGAACGAGAATTCAACCAAGATTATGACGTGCATTCTTCACACGCACGTCATGAATCTCGCGCGCCTTGGAACGTTCGCTAAAGAGCTAAATCAAATGTTCTCCAAAAACGGTATGGACCAAATGTGGTTCCCTGACAACCCCCCCTCTGGGGATGTCCTGCAATTGAAGATGGTCCCAAACCAAGAGACAAATGTACAAGACCACAACCAAAAAGACAACCCCAAAATTGGAAATAAAAATAAGAAAGAGAAAAAAGAAGCAGTCGAAGTGAAAACTCCTGCCCCTAAACAGATACAAGAAGATAAAGAAGAGAGGGAAAATGCTGGGTCTGCTACTACTGGTTCCTCGGAGTCCTCAGACTTATCGGACTCAGAAGCCCCACAAACAAAGAAGGTCAAGGGGAAGAAACGGAAGAACAAAAGGTTGCGTGCGGATAACATCAACCTCAAAATATACGCATGCGAACAATTTCCCTTCCCGAAGAGATGGAACCTAGGGAAATATTCCATGGAATTAAAACAAAAGTTTTTAAATGGGATTACGACTTTGAAATCGACGCTGAAACCTTAGAACAAGCTTTGCTCGGCCAAAACGTGGTCCTACATCACAACACCTGCGAGCAAATTTCTAACGCCAAGTTCAGTAAGAAGAGAAACGGGAGGAAGAAGAATATAACCCAGAAACACTAAAGAGACAACATGGAAAAAGTAAACAACATAATGAGGATCCTGACACTCAATGTAGACAGATGGGAGGGAAAAGCAACGGCATATGGAAACATATTCCGGGTGCTTGACCCCGACATCATTCTTATAACAGAGCACGGCATTGACAGTACATCTGGTCAAATTAAACTACCGGACTACAGAGTAGTCATGTAGAATCATTCTCAGGAAAGGTTTGATGGTGATGCAATAGCTATCGAGGGGAACATCTCGTTCAAACTTCTACCAGAACTGGACGAATCCTTCGTGGCGGTCGAACTCCACACATTGGTAGGAAACCTTGTGATAGCGGCAGTCTATCAACCCCTTCGTCGAGCCTATCTCCCGATAAATAACTTCTACACACACTGTTTGGGCACCGCAGAATGGCAATCTCAGGGGGCGACCTCAATGCCAGATGCCGTGCGGCGGGCTATGGTAGAACCAACGAAAGAGGCCGAAACTTGGAATTGATTATGGGAAGAAAAAAACATCCAAAGAATAGGGCCGGATTTTCCGACCTATATCACTTCCACAGCAGCCAGCAAACCTGACATAATCTTAACAAGTGAGCCGGGCCCAACAGTCCCAAGTGATCACCTAGCGATCCTCACCAAAATATCTCTCGCCCCGATCCAGCTTCCAGTCTCTCTCCGCAAAAACTACGCCCCAGCCAACTGGGAACGTTACAAGATACGGCTCAGTTAATACACCCCAGCTGACCTAAGCGACGCAACTTTGGAGGAGATAGACGAAGAACTGGAGAGGATAACTACGTCCATACTAGAAGCGGACCGCGAGTGCATACCCAAGACTGGGTGCAAAACACCTCAGCCCAGATGAACAGAGGAGATGAGGGAGATCGCTCGTGATCACAGCGAAGTGTACGAAGAAATAAAACGGGAAGGTCCTAACCGGGAAAGAAGTTCGCTTCTTCGGTGCCTAAGCACCAAGCTAAAAGAGGCTATCAACCTCCAACAAGAAGAAATATGGAACAGCCTGATAGCCACAATCGATAACGAGCTGAACCCGGCTAAATTCTGTCGTCAAGTCAAGAATCTAAAAGGACTAACCGGAAGAACTAAGGCTCGAATAAAAGAAAACGTATATTATATAGAGGACTCGGCGGTTCTAGAAGACAGATTTAGGAATTAATGGAAAAACGTCTTCAACATCACCCCCGAAGACAATGAAGAGTTCGACCAGAAATTCGAAGGCCAACTGGTCGAAGATCTGAATCAGATTATACACCGCACGCATCTACAACATCAAGTAGACGAGGGCAGGGAGATGGCGGGCCATGGCCGTCCCATAACACCAGAGGAGGTCATGGTCACTATGAGAACCTTTGAACAAAGGGCACCAGACTGGACGTGCATCACCAAAAACAACTTGGTAAATGCCCCACAGCAGATCATTCAGGGAATCACAAATGTTTGAAACGCTTCCCTGAACACAGGTTACTTCCCTGATGGTTTTAAGATTGCTAAAATAATCTTCATACCTAAGGGAGGTAAACCCCTGATCAACTGGTCAATTACAGGCCAATCGCCCTGCTGGAATTCGTTGCGAAAGTCTGTGAGAAGCTCCTGGCTGACAGGCTTCAAGAATAACTAGCCGAGCTAGGTAGGAGCTCACAATCCTCAGCAGCTCCTATATATATATATATATATATATATATATATATATATATATATATATATATATATATATATATATATAACACAATGGAAGAACCTGACCGTAATCGACGGTCAGCAATATTATTGACGGAGGAAGAATAATTTTTTCAACAAACAAGAAGAAAGTATGCTAGTGATGCCCTCAACACCAGGGCAAACTAGTAAACAATTTCACACGTATGAAAACTTACCACACATTTCATCATTTTCATTAACTTAAACTTGAATAATTACATTTCTGTTCATTCTCTGAAGATGACCTAACACGGTCGAAAGACGTCTATGAATAAAGAATGTCATTCGCGGGTGTTCTTTTGTCGCCTCGAAGAGCCCGTTAAAAAACTTCTACGTAATATTAAGAAAATACAAGTTAAAATTAATAACGCTGACACAGCTGTGGATTTCAATAGTACCTGCATACAACATGGCCTTTTACCTAATTATATATATATATATATATATATATATATATATATATATATATATATATATATATATATATATATATATATATATATATATATATATGAGGAATTAAACCACATTCTCCGAAGACAATTTAATTCAGAACAGTTTCGGTGTATCTCACACCCTTTTTCAACTGACACTGGATAGAAAATATAAGAAAAGTGCATACAAGCATAACACAAGGTCAGGTCGTGAAAGATCCCCTCTTTTTTCCCCAATCCCCTACTTGTGGCTAATCTGGGGGGGAAGAGGCCTAAACATATTGAAGGGCTGACATTTTACTATTTTGTTTATTTGCTTTCTTATTACGGGATTAAAAGAAAATTGACCCTCAGATAGATTTAAATTAGGAACTGACGATATCAACCTCGATTCTACGATTCTTCTCTTAACATAGTTAGCCGATTTAAATACCATTTTCCACTGCTTTCGCTGCCCACTCTAATATCTCTTTTGTGTTCATACAATCTCTTGTCTAGATTTCTCCCCGTTTTCCCTATATAAACTTTATGGCAATCGTTGCATGGTATTGCATATACTCCTATGTTATGATGTTCTTTGGGTTTCCTGGCAATCATCAATTGGTTTAAGGAATTATTATATTTAAAGGCTAGATTAATACCCGCTTTTCCAAATATCTCCTTTAAACTATTTAATTTATTATTAAATGGCAATGTTATACATTTGTTGAAGTCATTAGTGCGGGAAGACTTATTACCATAGAATGTTTTCCTAGCTGCAAAATGGGCAGACGATATGAGCCAATCGGGATCTTTCACGACCTGACCTTGTGTTATGCTTGTATGCACTTTTCTTATATTTTCTATCCAGTGTCAGTTGAAAAAGGGTGTGAGATACACCGAAACTGTTCTGAATTAAATTGTCTTCGGAGAATGTGGTTTAATTCCTCATCTTTTCTTGCGATATTGCATTAATTTTCATCATATATATATATATGCAATGTCCCGCAGGAAAAATGAAAAGGTGCTTCCATGTACTTTCGAACTTTATTCAGTTCATTCTCAAGAATAACTACACAAGAAAATAATATAATAAGGGTATATATAAACAAGTAAAAGATAAGGACCGCCTCTAAGACAAGAAATCACCAATGAGTAAGTAGGAGAGGGATGGGTAAATTCACATTAAGATTGAACTATAACAGGTAGCAAAGTCAAACCGAGAGGCAAGAAAGAGTCAAGAACAGAGCCAAAAGGGTTAAAACGATTAACGGATAAAGCGATAGTCTAAAGAGGGAGATTAGGAGAGACACGAGAAGTAAATTGAAACGAAGGGAAGAGGGACAAGGAGAGAGGAAGAGGAATAAAATAACGTTAATTCAAAATCAATGCAATAATTAAATTGACAAATCGGGTTCTCATAAAAATGAAAATTGGAGAAAAAAATTAGGAACATAAGTCAAAGCTAATTTCTTTAAAAATGAGTGTTTCATAACAACATCAATTTTAAAAAGGCCAGGGGAAATGTTAAAGTTATTAAATGGGCTTATACATGAACATTCAACAAGGTTTCTTTTCATTGAGTCATTTGAGCGAAAAATAAATTTTGCTCAATGCCAATTAATTAAGTGGTTATTTTCGGACATATGCACACAAACGCACTATTATTTTCGCTCTCCATTGCGAACCTCAATATATATATATATATATATATATATATATATATATATATATATATATATATATATATATATATATATAATGAAAAAACTCACAAACTGGCACGTGAGGAAAGCAATAATATGAAAATTAACCCACAGGAAAATAAAAAGATGAATCCAAGCACTTTCGAACTCTATTTGCAAGTTCATTTTAAAGGGATAGCATGGAAATGGAGGAGACAACCTTATATAGGGTACAAAGATACGAAGGGAACGCCCATAACATAGTACAAACTAATGGAAAAAAACAAGACAGAAAAATACAAAGAAAAAGAACAATAGGCAACTTATAACAGACATATGCATCCCTAAAACGATATACACAAAACAACGCCATGTATATGAATGGAATATGGTGGGTAAAAGACAAAACCAAAAACCCATTTTAAAGTATTATCATTAGAGCGAAAACATTTAAGGCTAAGAGTTAATCCACAGTCACAATAGAGACACGTGGTTGGGGAGGCAATGCGAATGATATTACACTAATACAAAGTGACAACAGGCTGCATTATGAAGTTATTTCATTTAGTACAAGTTTTTTTAAAACAGGGTCGAGTTTAAATAAGCCAGGAGTATTGTTTATATTGGGTAAGATTCCAATTAAGGAACACTTGACAATATTTCTTTTTGTGAAATCAGCGGAATGATAAAGGAATTTTGCAGAATTCCAGTCAATTTGGTGTTTATTTTCAGATAAATGTACAAATAAAGCGCTGTTTATTTCATCTCTTTTAATATTATACTTATGTTGGTAAATCCTAGTAGATAAATATTTACCAGTTTGCCCGAAGTAAGGTAAATTACAAATAGAACATTCTATAGAATATAGTCCACCATTTTTCCTTGTATTATTGTGGACTAACATTTTATATAAAGTGAATTCATATCTAAAATTTACAGATATATTAAGTTGCTTAAAAATACGGGTGAGTATGGCAAGATAAACAATTTTTGTAATTGAAAACCGATGTGTTATCAGTTCTATAAAAAGTTCTCTTAGCAAAGTTTAATGAAGTGTGCAAAATTGACGAAGGTAACAAAGTTTTTTACCTATTTCAAAGATATTGTACAATTCCTTATCCAAAAATTCCCGACTAACAAGGCGCAATGCATGCAGAAACAGAAGTGAATACAGACCGTTTAATTTTAACACTATAAGAATAAAAGTGAATATATGAACTGGAGTTGGACGATTTGCGATAAACAGAATTTAAAACCTGACGGCGTCCTATGTCAAGAAAAGGAAGAGAATTAAGATTACATAGAAAATTGTGAATATCTTTTGAGGAAGTCCAAAGGCATATAATATCATCAATGTAACGGTATCATACAATAGGAAAATGGAGGATTTGGGGCAAGAATAACGTCTCAAAGAATTCCATATATAAATTAGAGAGGATGTGAGATAAACAACCCCCCATCGGAAGACCGAATTTTTGAAGGTAAAATTTATCATTGAATGAAAATTTACAATTTTTAGCACAAAGAGAAATAAGCCCTAGGAAAGTATTGACCGGTACAAGGATATCTAAATTATATAATTTATCGCAAAGGTCAGGAAGAAGATGGTCTAAAGGAATTTTAGTAAACAAAGAACAAACAATTTTATTCTTGTCCGCTTCGATCTTTGTTCTTAGTGTAATATCATTCGCATTGTCTCCCCAACCACGTGTCTCTGTTGTGACTGGATTAACTTTTAACCCTAAATGTTTTCGCTCTAATGATAATACTTTAGAATGATTTTTTTTGTTGTTTTTTACCCACCATATTCCGGAAATTCATATACATGGCGTTGTTGTGTGTATATCGTTTTAGGGATGCATATGTCTGTTATTAGTTGCCTTTTGTTCTTTTTCTGTCTTGTTTTTGTGTTTTTTTTCCATTGGTTTGTACTATGTGATAGGCGTTCCCTTCGTATTTTTGTACCCTATATAAGGTTGTCTTCTCCATTTTCATGCTATTCCTTTAAAATGAACTTGCAAATATAGTTCGAAAGTGCTTGGATTCATCTTTTCACCTTTCTGTGGGTTAATTTTCATATATATATATATATATATATATATATATATATATATATATATATATATATATATATATATATATATATATATATATATATATATATATATATATATATAATTTAAGAACGGGATTTTTTTAGTATTTGTGAATAATAATTTCATCTTTGGTTATGACTTAAGTATATTTTAAATTTTTATCAAGGTAATTTCTAAGAATTTCTTTAGAGTTTAAAAAAACAAAATAGTTTAGTTCAGAAAAAATAAATATGATCATCCAATTAGTGAAGTTCAGAAAAGTTATTAAAAATTAAGTAAGGCTGCTTTTTTATTTTATCTATAACTATATTTTAGCAACGTGATTTTTTGAAAGGGAAGAAATAGTTTAGAGTTGATTTTTAAAATTATTATAATTGGCATCGCCATTGCCTGGTATATATATATATATATATATATGAACAATAAAGTTAGAAAGTACTTGAATTCCATTTTTCGTCTTTCCTGTGGGATTTTTTTTCTATATAAATATAAACATATTACTACTTTAAAACAATACCTTTATAAATTGCCTACATAAATATTACTCACTTCCAAAGAATTTCGTGGATAAATTACCATGCTTCGTAGATTTCAAATATGAATCGAACGTTATATAAAGGTTGCATGGGTCTTTCTTCCTGACAAGTCTGTGTTTATATTCTCTCTCTGGGGGAAGGGGACTGGGTTAATAACGATAGATAGACCATTTTCTTGAATATCACTCCGCTGTGTTTACATCGTATAGCTTATAATTTCGATGTTAACATGTACTTTACCTAAAAAAAATTGGTGATAAAATATATTTATTTAAAAAAATAGTAAAAAGATTCATCTATATCTAATATTTCGGCTGTATAAAGATAGAAATTATTAATATATAACTACTTCTTTGAGCGCACTTGCTTCTGCCGGTATTGTACACTCCCAGCCAAAACAAATCTCACGGTGTTGAAATCGAGCCACACTCGCCCAGCGAGTTCTTTCATCTGTTTATTTCCGCTTCCATTAAAATGCCTAGCAAAGATGATCTTTGTTTTATTAGGGAAGAGAAATCTAGATCTCCAACCAATCAAGATTTCTTAGCCAGAGATATTGATGACCTCGTTCAAGAAATTAAAGATAATCTCCGGCTAAAAGCCAAACCTTCCCATTTAACTAACTCAAAAACAAAGTTAAGAGCTTCTCCTTATAGTGTTCCGTCTAGAACAGAAAGTAAATGTGGTTGTTGCAATAGCAAAAGATGTCTGAGGCCAAACGCTGCAAACTGTTCAACAACTTCTCGCCGGAATTCCGACGATCCATACGAAATGCTTCAAGGCTTATTGAAGGAAGGAGATCTCATAAAAGAGGCTGTTAAAAGATTACAACTCGGTTTAGTTCCAACAAGACGTTGTGTTTATTACGATTCTGATGAAGAGTGTAGGACTCCTCCTTTTCCTTTTGAGGATGTGGAAGTCTAGTTCTCCTAGTTTTGGCTGTACAGTACTATTTCCCTTTTCTTAATTTTAACAAGTGATGTGTCAAACTGAAATGAATGTGTAGTGTATTACTATTTCTAATTCAGCTCGTAGAATCCCTACTAGCATTTTAGTTATTAAACACTAAGTGTAAGCATTTGTTATTTGCAGTGGTTATCTGCATACCCACTAAAAATATAAGCCAGTGCTTGTGCTTAGACAGAGTTTGAATAAATAGAGCTAAGTGTCAACCTGCCATTAAAAAAAAAATGCCTATCTACCCTAAATCTACCCAGGGTAAATGGTAATGTAACATAGCAAACAATTTTACAAGGTAAAATATACTTCTGATGAGTATTTACATTTTAAAATATTAGTCGCAACTTGATCTCAAGCAATAACAATGAGGTTTGTTATATTTTACATTTCTATACTAGAAGGTAATTCTACATATTAACGTTTCCACTATTTTTGCAGAAAAAATACTTTCTATTCTATAGACCTATCTGTATTTTTGCAAAAAAAATGTTGTGGAAAGTACTTTTTTCTTATTATTACCTAAATGTGGTATTTTTGAAGTTAGATATACACCATCATAACCTAAGATGTATATGATCCTGTTTTCCTATCACATCCAACATCAGGTTGTTGTTGAGTCACCCTTTGTATCGGGATATGTTGTATGGTCTCAAGATGTTATACTAACTGGCTCTCAGCAGTAAATAATAGTGGTTATAAATAACAAGATGGCTACAAATTATTTTATTTATAACAACATAAGTATAGATTTTCACAGCATAACTAGTAAAGGTGCTATATATTATATAGCATTTATATATATTTTTTAAAATGCAACACCTATTGCAAGGAAGTCATTAATCTGTAGAATTACCTAAATGATAATTAGGAGTCCTAATTCAATATTGGTACTTTGTGTTAAGTTCTCCTGCATATTAATTTTTTGCTCATTAGTCTTATTTTATTCTATATTAACGTAATTATTTATTTTTATCATTATAAATTAGTTTGATAAAGTAATAAATACATTAATGTATTACTAATCTCTTTATTATGAGAGCTATATTTCCTTACAACTTCAGTGGATTATATTGTACAATTTTAAAAGGTAGTCAGGAAACATTGATTTTCTTTATTAAGTGTTTAAAATGCTTAATGTTAAAAATTTTTTGAGCCTTGATCTTTCGTAATTTCTAAATAAAAAAAATAATGTTATAACCCATCTTTTTTAAAAATTCTTATAAATATTGTCATTAGGCAATTATTACCGATATTTCTTCTTACTATGTAGATATGGCAGACTTAGAATTGAATGGAAATAAATTGACATAAAGTATAAAGTAGAATTGACCTAAATGGTACTTTATTTATAACACACGACAGCCGTATGAATATGTGCAGCTTTATTAATCCATTAACCCTTTCACTGCATTATTATTGCTTAAAATATGATCAAATTTAGCCACCACGAAATATAAAAGTCTTAATATTAACTGTGATGTATAAAAAAAAATATAATTTTTGTATCAATAGTTTTTAATCTTATTCTATAAAACAAGTTTTAAAAGTTATATTTTATAAAATTCATTTTTTTATATGATGCAGTAAAAGAATTGGGTACTTTTAAAATGTATGTTTTCATTTTTTCTATTTCACATTTCTACTAAGTCTCGACATTTTATATACTTATATAAAGAAGTGTCAAGACCTAAAGTAACCATTATCTATATTATATGATATTCACTAAAGTTCCTTTTTTATTTATGTGATTATTAATGAATTTTCTTTTGACATTTAGTTTTAACTTGTATAAATAAGCCTTCATTTAAGGTAATTATATAATTTTTCTAAAAAATATTTTCAAGTTTGGTAAAGTCAGCTGTAGCTGATAATCTTTATCATTATTTTATTATCTATTCTCTTCTGAACTTTTCTTTACTGGTTAAGACTCCATCATCTCAATTAGTATTTATAATTCTGATTATCCTGGATATTCCCATCCTGAAAATGAGCTGATGGATCTGGCCATTATTTAAATTGAAGGAAACAAAGTGTGCTGGTGTGTTCCCTATTTTTTTATAAAATGTGATAAAATATAGTTATAATTCTCTTATATGGGGTAATAATAACCCCAATTTTTTTAATTTTATGGTCATCTATGATATATTCATGATGATCCAAAAAGTCTTTAATGTGATATTTATTTATTAAGTTGCTTCATAGAAGACCTTTAAACTAAATGATGTAAATATTTAGATGTAATGACATTGTATATATTTACTTCCTTTATGTCAACCACATTAGTTAATTTTTTAGTTTTTCAAATTAATGATAAGTATCTATTATTTTAATAAAAAGTATAAAATCTTCCCCTTTTATTCAACCTTTAGAAAAATGATGTTGAAGCATAACTAAAAACCACAGAACTCACTCAAATTGGACTTCCATTGGCTAGCTAACCTAAAAATTTAATGTATGATAAAAGCAACAAGGGCACGAATCGCCCATCATCCTCAAATACTGCTAAATTATCACCAATAAAGCTTGTCAATAATTAACCATGCAGCTACAATATATACATCAATTTTAGAAATTGTACATTTGCTTTAACATAAAACTCAAAACCCCATAATGATAATCTTTGCCCATCCATTTATTTAGCCTGCCCTTGAACACATTTAAACTTGAACTAATTGCAACCTTCTGAGGTAATTTATTCCTGAAGTCTACCAGACACATAGTTGTATAGGGGATAGAGCTGATGGTATTCAAATTAAAAAAGGGGCTCTAGGCATTGTTGGGTGGTTTAAGTTGTCTCTATACAAATGCTCATCCTCTTAAGAACAAGAAGGCTAAGTGAGTTATTTAGTTAGTGATGAGGATATAGATAATATAACATAATTTCACGGATGACAAAAGCCACAAGGGCCTATCAAAGGTCATCCGCATCTGTCAAACCCACCTGCAAAATGCATCCATAGGATTGTGTCAGATCATGCATCTACAATATACAATTTAAACAATCCATAGGATTGTGTCAGATCATGCATCTACAATATACAATTTAAACAATCCATAGGATTGTGTCAGATCATGCATCTACAATATACAATTAGAAACAGGAATGTGTCAAAAACCAAAAGCATTATCATCAAGACTCGTCAAAATCCAAATCAATCATAATATACAACAATAAAAACTGCATCCACAGGAATGAGTCCAGAATACCCCTCCTGAAGTTAACCCTCCCTCCCCATATAATCATCTATTCTGCATTTGTAAACATTCAAGTTTGGACTGTCTACCTCTGTTTTTTAATTTTTAAGTGATGACCCCTAGTCCTATTACTACCTTCCAACTCAAATAACTTGCTAAAATCCAACTTATACATCCAAGAACAGATTTTCAAAAGCTCAATCATATCTCTCCTCACACATCTTCTCTCAAATGAGAATATATTTAGTACCCTCAGTCTATCTTCATATTCAAGGGGCTTCAGGGAAGGTATTATTTTTGTTGCCCTCCTTTGTACTGACTCTAACAGGTTGATGTCATATCTAAAATGTGGTGACCATGCTTGTATACAGTACAAAATGTGGCCTAACATACGAGTTGTAGAGTTTAAGGATATGCTCTTTACTCTTGTAGCTCCCTGTAAGGGGCGCGGCGATTTGCCACTCTGGCCGCCGTGCTGACGGGATCCAGCGCTCCGTCCGGCCCCAGCTTAGCCTCTCTTCCTTCCTTCAAAACACTTGTTTCCTCTCTTTTCACACAACCTCTCCCACAACTTTCTCTGGTCAGCCTCTAATTTCACAGGGTAGATGCTGACCTTCCTTTCAGCCAACCGTCCCACATCGGGGCTGAGGGGGTGGGGGACAATATTCCCTAACCCCTGAGCTCCGGTCTGGGGTGGCTGGTTTTTAACTACCTGCTTCATCCCCACCCATACCTTCCTCACATCCCTTTTCCTCCCCTCTTAACAATCTATTAATTTTTACGCCGTGTCCAAGGTGGAGCCGCCAGGCCACCAGGCGGGAGGGGTGGTCCCAAATGGCGGCGCCTGGCTCTGCCGGGCTTGTAAGCACCTCTCGCAGTGCGGGCTACTGCGAGAGGTGTGCGCGATTGCATCCCGTGTTTAAAAAAGGGTCACCATGCCCAATGATGATAAAAAAAAAACAAACCCAACCTTCAACTTCCCCTGTTCCATCGACGGAGCCGCCCTCGGGCAGCTCCAGCAAAAAAATGGAGGTTCCCCCCCCTGTGCTTGCACAGGGGACCCTCCATATTTCTCTAACCGGAGAGGAGGCTTACTCCTATCCTACGGGTGCAGGGGACTCCCCCTCACCCCCTTCTCTGGAGGTGCTTTCGGGCACCTCCCTTTTCCCAGCGGCAGTCCCCTCTTTTCTTTCCAAGGGGACTGCCAAGAAAGCCAGCAGGCAGCCCTTAGCCAGCCGCTCCCCATCAAAGCGGCTCGGTAGGGCAAACCCCCTTAGGGGGGAGAGGGAAGCCAGGCCCCTTCGGTCGCTTCCCTCAAAAGACCTGCTGGCAAGAATTTTAAACCTTGCTGGGGTCAAGGCCTGTGCCTTCCCACACAAGACTGGCGACACTGCCAAGGGGACCTGCGATGTCCTGGGAGGGGATGGCCAACTGGAGGCCCCTCCTGTGATAAACATGGTCCTTGAGGAGACCCAGCCTCAGACGGTAGGGCCTTCCATGGGGGGGAATTCGGGCTCGGCGCCAAGCACCGAACCCGAATCCACCCCTATGCAAGGTCCTCCTCAAATGGCTGAGGGCTCCGAGGCAGTAAAAGGAGGGGAGGGATATCCTCCGACAGGTGCCCCCACAACAACCAGGACCTTCTCCATTTCGGAGAGGGACCTGGCTGAGGCCGGTCCATCTGGCCTGGGGGCTTCTGCCGGCGGAGGTGAAAAGCGGGTTCATTCCCCGCCCTCCTCTCCAAAAAAGAAAAAGACTCGGGGCTCCTCTCCATCCGCGGGGGCTGCGGGGACGGATGGGTCTGCTACCACTTTGGTAGGCGACCAAGCCAAGATCGGCACATCCGGCCCCTCTACCCCCTCGTGTGCAGAGCCCCTGACCAAGACTAACACCAAAAGTGCACAGGGCGGAGCCTCGATGACATCGGGGCCCCTGATTCAGAGGTTACCTGGCGTTTTCGAGCCCGCTGGCTTCAAACGCTTCCTCGTTATTCGCTCCACTGATGGCACCATGTTGTCCAAGGGCAACATGATCCATCAGAGGAGAGGATTAGCTAGTGCAATTGGTAGAGAGCCGAAGGTGACCCGTTTCTCGGACGGGAGCCTTCTGGCGAATCCCGCCGAGGCGGCCAAGATAAGTGCTCTTCGGACACTTCATCGCACCCCGGTGAGTGTGACGCCGCACTCTACCATGAATTTTGTGAAAGGAGTAGTTTATGCGAGGGAACTCGTTGACTACTCCATTGAGGACATCACCCTAGAGCTGGCCGCCCCGTAAGGGGCGCGGCGATTTGCCATCCTGGCCGCCGTGCTGACGGGATCCAGCGCTCCGTCCGGCCCCAGCTTAGCCTCTCTTCCTTCCTTCAGATAGCCCGATTTCTCCCCTACCTCGTCGCTTTTCATACAACCTCTCCCACAACTTTCTCTGGTCAGCCTCTAATTTCACAGGGTAGAATGCTGACCTTCTTCTCAAGCCAACCACCCCGGATCGGGGCTGAGGGGGGGAGGGGACATTGTTCCCTAACCCCTCAGCTCCGGTTCGGGATGGGGTTTTTTTAACAACCTGCTTCATCCCCACCCACATCTTCCTCACATCCCTTTTCCTCTCCTCTTCACAACCTATATTTTTTTACGCCGTGTCCAAGGTGGAGCCGCCATGCCGAAGGACTGCCAGGCCACCAGGCGGGAGGGGTGGTCCCGAATGGCGGCGCCTGGCTCTGCCGGGCTTGTAAGCACCTCTCGCAGTGCGGGCAACTGCGAGAGGTGATGAGCTATTGCGTCCCGTAATCAAAAGAGGGTCACCATGCCCATGTATGAAAAAAAACAAAAACCCCAACCCCCAACTTCCCCAAAAACATCTACGGAGCCGCCCTCGGGCAGCTCCACCGAGAAAATGGAGGTCCCCCCCTTGTGCTTGCGCAAGGGACCCTCCATAATTCTTTAACCGGAGAGGAGGCTTACTCCTCTCCTACGCCTACGGGTGTAGGGGACTCCCCCTCACCCCCTTCTCTGGAGGTGCTTTCGGGCACCTCCCTATCTCCAGCGGCAGTCCCTCCTTTGCTTTCTAAGGGGACTGCCAAGAAAGCCAGCAGGCAGCCCATTGCCGACCGCCCCTCGTGCAAGCGGCTCGGTAGGGCAAACCCCCTTAGGGGGGAGAGGGAAGCCAGGCCCCTTCGGTCGCTTCCCTCAAAAGACCTGCTGGCAAGAATTTTGAACCTTGCTGGGGTCAAGGCCTGTGCCTCCCCACACCACCTGACTAGTGACAATACTGCCAAGGGTACCTGCGATGTCCTGGGAGGGGATGGCCAACTGGAGGCCCCTCCTGTGATAGACATGGTCCTTGAGGAGACCCAGCCCCAGACGGTAGGGCCTTCCATGGGGGGGAATTCGGGCTCGGCGCCAAGCACCGAACCCGAATCCGCCCCTATGCAAGGTCCTCCTCAAATGGCTGAGGGCTCCGAGGCAGTAGAAGGAGGGGAGGGATCTCCTCCGACAGGTGCCCCTACGACAACCAGGACCTTCTCCATTTCGGAGAGGGACCTGGCTGAGGCTGGTCCATCTGGCCTGGGGACTTCTGCCGGCGGAGGTGAAAAGCGGGTTCATTCCCCGCCCTCCTCTCCTAAAAAGAAAAAGACTAAAAAGAATCAAAAGACGAAGAAGACTCGGGGCTCCTCTCCATCCGCGGGGGCTGCGGGGACGGATGGGTCTGCTGCCACTTTGGTAGGCGACCAAGCCAAGATCGGCACATCCGGCCCCTCTACCCCCTCGTGTGCGGAGCCCATGACTACGACTAAGACCAAGAATGCACAGGGCGGAGCCTCGATGACATCGGGGCCCCTGATTCAGAGGTTACCTGGCGTTTTCGAGCCCGCTGGCTTCAAACGCTTCCTCGTTATTCGCTCCACTGATGGCACCATGTTGTCCAAGGGCAACATGATCCATCAGAGGAGAGGATTAGCTAGTGCAATTGGTAGAGAGCCGAAGGTAACCCGTTTCTCGGACGGGAGCCTTCTGGCGAATCCCGCCGAGGCGGCCAAGATAAGTGCTCTTCGGACACTTCATGGCACCCCGGTGAGTGTGACGCCGCACTCTACCATGAACTTTGTGAAAGGAGTAGTTTATGCGAGGGAACTCGTTGACTACTCCATTGAGGACATCACCCTAGAGCTGGCCGACCATGGGGCGGTCAAGGTCGAACGTGTGATGAGAAAACAGGGAGGGGCCTCGAGACCCACCCCTACACTCTTCGTCACGTTCGACTGTGACAAGCTCCCTGAGTCGGTGCGTGCCGGTTGGTACCGCTACCGCGTGAAGGCATTCGTGCCACTGCCGCGGCGGTGCTATTACTGCCACCGCTTCGGCCATACGAATCGATCATGTAGACGTGCAAAATCGGGGTCACCCGAAGTCTGTGTAAATTGCTCCAAGGTCGCACACGATAAGTCCAAATCGTGTGTGGCCAAGTGTGTCAATTGCGGAGAGCCGCACCCTGCTTCTTCGAAGCAATGTGGTGCATATCTCCTTGAGAAAGAAATCCTGGCCGTTCAGGCCCAGGATCGACTCTCATTCCGCGAGGCAAAGGACTTGGTCCTGGCGCGCCCGGCTCTGCCTGGGACGTCATATGCCTCAATAGTTAGAAAGGCACCCTCTGCTCCTGGCCCATCCAGGCCAACGAGCACGGTTGTTTCCGCGCCCATTCGGAGCCCTTCTGTGGGCTCTACCCAACCTGGGCGCTCCCCTGGTAAAGCTGGCGGCAAAAAGGGTTCATACCCTGCCCCGGCTAAAACCAGGGTTCCCCCAGCGTGACCGTTTCGCGTAAAGCGAAACGGCCACGCGCCTCCACCGAGTCGTTAGACTCACAGGAGGCAACACCCCTGAAGATGGTCGCTAGGCCATCTTCGGGGGTTCCTAAAGCTGTTCCCCGAAAGGAGGACAGCAACAAAGGAGCTTCGGCCCCTTTGCCCACGCCCCGAGGTGGAGCGAGTGGCTCGGAGACGGTGGTTCCTCGAAAAGAGGGCCCCCCGCCTCCGAAGCCGCAACGCCCGCCTAAAGTTTCGAGGCGGAGGGAGGAAAAGACTCGCATGGCGAGCCCAACCTCCCCCAATAAGTCCTCGAAGGCGACAGCGCTTTGTCCGGCCAACAGCGCCCGGGGTTCTCCCCCGGGAAGCGTACGGCCATTCCCGTGAGGGTCTTCAATTCGAGGAGGGCCCCCGCGTCTCCTCCGAGCTAGGCCTGGAGGGCATATTCCTTCAATGGAATTGCCGTGGACTCCGGGCCAACTGGGAGGAGCTGCGGAGGCTCGCCTCATCCCGTTCCCCGTTAGCTATTTTTTTGCAGGAGACCATGCTAGGCGCGTGCCCCCTGCCTGCCCTCCCGGGGTATAAGGGTCTTGCGACCCAACCACCGCGGGACGGCCGGGCTGGGGGATGCGCGGTTTACACCCGGCATGATGTCTCCGTTCTTCCTTTCTCTTTAGATACCTCCTTTCAGGCAGTGGCTGTGCAGCTGCACCTGGATAGGAGGTATACTATCATTTCTGCGTACATTCCACCGTCAGCTGACTTCGACGCGGGGGACTTTCGCCGCGTCGTGGCACGGTTGCCGAGGCCCTATCTCTTGCTTGGAGATCTGAACGGCAGGCATCCTCTCTGGGGAGATTACACCATAAATCCCAGGGGACAAGTCCTTGCCGATCTGATCGAAGAGCTTGAGATGGGTGTCCTAAACGTGGATGAGTTTACGCATCACTGTCCGAGAACCGCTTCATTTTCTTGCCTTGACCTATCTTTGTGCTCTTCGGATGCACAGCCTGATTTTGATTGGGAGGTGGTCGATGACCTCCATGGTAGTGATCACTTTCCCATTCAAATATCATTTTCAGGGCAACTGCCGCCTGAGAGACCACCTCGGTGGTGCTTGGCGCGGGCGCGGTGGCCTGCATTTCAGGAAATGACTGAATTCTCTATCTCAGTCAAGGAGTTTAGGTCGGTAGATGAGGCCGTCGAGTTCTTCTCCGGCAACCTCATCGCCGTGGGCCTGACTACTATTCCTAGGACGTCTGGCCGTTTTGCACGCCGACCACTCCCATGGTGGTCGGCCGAGTGTGAGACGGCCCTCAAACAGAAGCGTTATGCCTACATGCGCTATAAGCGCCGCCCGAACGATTTCACCGTCGCTGAATTTCGTCGGGCTAGGGCTAGGTTCCGGTATATTTCGAAGCACGCCCGCCGCTCTTCTTGGCGGGCATACGTGTCTTCACTTAACGGGAAGACCCCTTTAGCTGAGGTGTGGAAGCGAGTCAAAAGGATTCGGGGCAAGTTCTCGCAGGACCCCCCTCCCGTTCTCCAGGAGAATGGGACCGCAATCTCGGACCCCGCGTCCGTGGCGGAATCCTTAGCGACCGCTTTTTCCGCATTCTCTAGCCGTGATGCTGCTCCGCCAGCATTCAATGCACGTCGTGATGTCGCGGAAGGCCGCCGGCTGGACTTTACCTCCAGAGGCGGAGAACCCTTCAACGACAAGTTTACTGTGAGTGAGTTGCGTTCCGCTCTCGCTTCGTGCGCGGACACCGCCCATGGTCCGGACGATGTCCCGTACGCCATGCTTCGACACCTGGGTGAGCGAGGCATGGCCTTTCTATTAGATTTGTTCAACAGGATCTGGGTGGAAGGTCTCCTCCCAGACTCCTGGCGAATCGCTACTGTGCTCGCCTTTCGCAAGCCGGGGAGAGATCACTCTACTCCGACCGGTTTCCGCCCAATCTCTCTAACCTCTTGCGTGTGCAAGTTGATGGAGAAATTGGTAAATGTTAGATTAGCCTATTTCCTGGACAGCGGAGGCCATCTGTCTTCTGCACAGTGCGGCTTCCGTAAGTTCCACTCCACGTCGGATGCTCTGCTCCGACTGGAAAATGCCGTCTGCGAGGCTTTCCTTCGTAGACAGCACTACGCCACGGTGTTTTTTGATCTGGAGAAAGCCTATGATACCGCATGGCGATACGGTATCATGGAGACTCTCCACACGATGGGGGCGAGGGGACGCCTCCCAATGTTTATATCTGAATTTTTGCGAGATCGTCGATTCCGCGTACGGGTGGGGGGAGCCCTCTCCGGCCCAAAGGAGCAGGAAGAGGGTGTCCCGCAGGGAAGTGTCCTCAGTGTCACACTCTTTGCCCTGAGCATCAACGGCATCACCTCGGTGCTGCCGGAAGATGTTCTTGCTACGCTCTACGTGGACGACCTTTCGATCTCTTTTGGCGCGGCCCAGATGCCAACTCTGGAGCGCCGACTCCAACAGGCATTGAACCGCGTCTCTCGCTATGCCGAAGCGCACAGGTTTCGGTTTTCTTTGGCCAAGACTAAGGTGGTGCACTTCTGCCGCCATCCACGGCTTCACCCCGACCCAGATTTGTTTCTTAATGGGGTGCGCCTGGATGTGGTTGAGTCGCACCGTTTCCTTGGTCTTGTATTCGACCGACGCCTCACCTGGGAGGCTCACATTCGCAGCCTTAGGGTCTCTTGTACCCGCGCCATGGACATTCTCCGTTCCGTGACGTTCAGTGCTTGGGGCGCTGATAGGGCTACCGCCTTACTTTTTTTATCGATCCTTTGTTCGCTCGAAGCTCGACTACGGATGCGAGTTTTATGCATCCGCAGCCGAGCGTTTATTGCGGAAGGTGGATTCGATCCACCACACCGGCCTTCGCCTTGCGACCGGTGCCTTCCGCACTTCCCCCATTGAGAGCCTGTTGGTCGATGCTGGGGAGATGCCACTCGCTCTGCGCCGCGTGCAGTGCATCACTCGCCTGTACGCGCGAGCCCGGCGCCTCCCCCAGTCGCCAACAGCTCTCACTGCATCCGCAGCTGATCTCGATGGTGCCTATGCCGCCGAGAGACGCCAGTCATACCCTAAGCCCTTTGGGTTTAGGGCCAGGAAACTCCTTCGAGAGGTAGATATAGCTCTCGGGCCGGTGGCGCCCCTGGTTCTGCCCAGGACGCCACCCTGGAGGGTACCACATTTGGCTATTTGTCGCCACGCCTCTGCTCCCAAAGCTTGTACTGCGCCGGGAGTATTGCGTTCGATCTTTTTGGAGCACACATCGTGTCACGCTGGTACCGTGCCAGTGTATACGGATGGCTCCAAGTCCCAAGAGGGGGTCGGCTTCCACGCCGTATCCCCTCTGTTTGAAGTCAGCGGGGCTCTACCAGGCGCTGCGTCTGTCTTCACGGCCGAGCTGGTGGCAATACACCACTCGGTACGGGAGATTACGCGACGTGCCCGGTTCGGAGACCGGATTGTGATTTATAGCGACTCACAAAGCGCCCTGAGTGCTCTCGGGGCATTGGAATCTCCGCATCCCCTGGTTCGCGAAATCCGTGACGCCACGGTTTTGGCGAGCCGGGCAGATGTCGAGATTATCTTCTGCTGGGTTCCTGGACATGTAGGAATTGCGGGAAATGAGCGCGCCGATGAGGGCGCCAAAGAGTCCGCGAGGACTCTGCGCCCGGACCAGCGTTTCGCTCTTCCTCACACCGACTACATGGCAGGAATACGGGCAGCTCTTCGGACTGCTTGGCAAAGAAGATGGGAGACGGTCGAGGGGAACTTAAAGTTGCGTGCCATTGCGCCGCGACTGTTCCCATGGACCTATCCCCCAATGCCGCGGCGGCTTCAGGTTGCTTTCTGTCGTCTTCGAATCGGACACACTCGTGTGACGCATCGTTACTTGGTGGAGCGCTCGCATGTGCCCTATTGCAACGACTGCGTCGTCCCCCAGACTGTTCGGCATATTCTTGTCGAATGTCCCAGTCTGGGTGATCTTCGCGCACGATACCTGTCTCGGTACCGGGATGGGCGGGGTCGCTACCGCCTGTCCCTTGTACTCGGGACGAGTGCGTGCACCATGACTGGTGGACTTATTGACTTTTTGGGGGAGGCCGGCCTTCTCCCCTTTATTTAAGGTTCCTTTTTTTGTTATTGTTTTGTTTTAGATTGCACTCTCCTGCACCGGGGTGAGGGGGACCTCCCCCCGCTGCCGGAGATTGCTTCGATTGTTAAGTTTTTCAAATTTATATTGATTGTTAAGTTTTCATATTTTAACTTTAAAGTAGCCTAATTCTAGGCTGTCGTGTTTTTCGGCGACTTATGCCCAAGTGGGTAGTTGCCAGATGGGCTCTATAAAAAAAAAAAAAAAAAAAAATCTTTGGCCAAGACTAAGGTGGTGCACTTCTGCCGCCATCCACGGCTTCACCCCGACCCAGATTTGTTTCTTAATGGGGTGCGCCTGGATGTGGTTGAGTCGCACCGTTTCCTTGGTCTTGTATTCGACCGACGCCTCACCTGGGAGGCTCACATTCGCAGCCTTAAGGTCTCTTGTACCCGCGCCATGGACATTCTCCGTTCCGTGACGTTCAGCGCTTGGGGCGCTGATAGGGCTACCGCCTTACTTTTTTATCGATCCTTTGTTCGCTCGAAGCTCGACTACGGATGCGAGTTTTATGCATCCGCAGCCGAGCGTTTATTGCGGAAGGTGGATTCGATCCACCACACCGGCCTTCGCCTTGCGACCGGTGCCTTCCGCACTTCCCCCATTGAGAGCCTGTTGGTCGATGCTGGGAAGATGCCACTCGCTCTGCGCCGCGTGCAGTGCATCACTCGCCTGTACGCGCGAGCCCGGCGCCTCCCCCAGTCGCCAACAGCTCTCACTGCATCCGCAGCTGATCTCGATGGTGCCTATGCCGCCGAGAGACGCCAGTCATACCCTAAGCCCTTTGGGTTTAGGGCCAGGAAACTCCTTCGAGAGGTAGATATAGCTCTCGGGCCGGTGGCGCCCCTGGTTCTGCCCAGGACGCCACCCTGGAGGGTACCACATTTGGCTATTTGTCGCCACGCCTTTGCTCCCAAAGCTTGTACTGCGCCGGGAGTATTGCGTTCGATCTTTTTGGAGCACACATCGTGTCACGCTGGTACCGTGCCAGTGTATACGGATGGCTCCAAGTCCCAAGAGGGGGTCGGCTTCCACGCCGTATCCCCTCTGTTTGAAGTCAGCGGGGCTCTACCAGGCGCTGCGTCTGTCTTCACGGCCGAGCTGGTGGCAATACACCACTCGGTACGGGAGATTACGCGACGTGCCCGGTTCGGAGACCGGATTGTGATTTATAGCGACTCACAAAGCGCCCTGAGTGCTCTCGGGGCATTGGAATCTCCGCATCCCCTGGTTCGCGAAATCCGTGACGCCACGGTTTTGGCGAGCCGGGCAGATGTCGAGATTATCTTCTGCTGGGTTCCTGGACATGTAGGAATTGCGGGGAATGAGCGCGCCGATGAGGGCGCCAAAGAGTCCGCGAGGACTCTGCGCCCGGACCAGCGTTTCGCTCTTCCTCACACCGACTACATGGCAGGAATACGGGCAGCTCTTCGGACTGCTTGGCAAAGAAGATGGGAGACGGTCGAGGGGAACTTAAAGTTGCGTGCCATTGCGCCGCGACTGTTCCCATGGACCTATCCCCCAATGCCGCGGCGGCTTCAGGTTGCTTTCTGTCGTCTTCGAATCGGACACACTCGTGTGACGCATCGTTACTTGGTGGAGCGCTCGCATGTGCCCTATTGCAACGACTGCGTCGTCCCCCAGACTGTTCGGCATATTCTTGTCGAATGTCCCAGTCTGGGTGATCTTCGCGCACGATACCTGTCTCGGTACCGGGATGGGCGGGGTCGCTACCGCCTGTCCCTTGTACTCGGGACGAGTGCGTGCACCATGACTGGTGGCCTTATTGACTTTTTGGGGGAGGCCGGCCTTCTCCCCTTTATTTAAGGTTCCTTTTTTTGTTATTGTTTTGTTTTAGATTGCACTCTCCTGCACCGGGGTGAGGGGGACCTCCCCCCGCTGCCGGAGATTGCTTCGATTGTTAAGTTTTTCAAATTTATATTGATTGTTAAGTTTTCATATTTTAACTTTAAAGTAGCCTAATTCTAGGCTGTCGTGTTTTTCGGCGACTTATGCCCAAGTGGGTAGTTGCCAGATGAGCTCTATAAAAAAAAAAAAAAAAAAAATAGAGCTGGCCGACCATGGGGCGTTCAAGGTCGAACGTGTGATGAGAAAACAGGGAGGGGCTTCGAGACCCACCCCTACACTCTTCGTCACGTTCGACTGTGACAAGCTCCCTGAGTCGGTGCGTGCCGGTTGGTACCGCTACCGCGTGAAGGCATTCGTGCCACTGCCGCGGCGGTGCTATTACTGTCACCGCTTCGGCCATACGAATCGCTCATGTAGACGTGCAAATTCGGGGTCACCCGAAGTCTGTGTAAATTGCTCCAAGGTCGCACACGATAAGTCCAAATCGTGTGTGGCCAAGTGTGTCAATTGCGGAGAGCCGCACCCTGCTTCTTCGAAGCAATGTGGTGCATATCTCCTGGAGAAAGAAATCCTGGCCGTTCAGGCCCAGGATAGACTCTCATTCCGCGAGGCTAAGGACTTGGTCCTGGCCCGCCCAGCTCTGCCTGGGACGTCATATGCCTCAATAGTTAGAAAGGCATCCTCTGCTCCTGGCCCATCTAGGCCAACGAGCACGGTTGTTTCCACGCCCATTCGGAGCCCTTCTGCGGGCTCTACCCAACCCGGCCGCTCCCCTGGTAAAGCTGGCGGCAAAAAGGGTTCATACCCAGCCCCGGCTAAAACCAGGGCTCCCCCCTCTTCCCCCAGCGTGACCGTTTCCCGCAAGGCGAAACGGCCACGCGCCTCCACCGAGTCGTTAGACTCACAGGAGGCAACACCCCTGAGGATGGTCACTAGGCAATCTTCAGGGGTTCCTAAAGCTGTCCCCCGAAAGGAGGACAGCAACAAAGGAGCTTCGGCTCCTTCGCCCACGTCCCGAGGTGGAGCGAGTGGCTCGGAGACGGTGGTTCCTCGAAAAGATGGCGCCCCGCCTCCGAAGCCGCAACGCCCGCCTAAGGTTTCGAGGCGGAGGGAGGAAAAGACTCGCATGGCGAGCCCAACCTCCCCCAATAAGTCCTCGAAGGCGACAGCGCCCGGGGTTCTGCCCCCGGGAAGCGTACGGCCATTCCCGTGAGGGTCTTCAATTCGAGGAGGGCCCCCGCGTCTCCTCCGAGCTAGGCCTGGAGGGCATATTCCTTCAATGGAATTGCCGTGGACTCCGGGCTAACTGGGAGGAGCTGCGGAGGCTCGTCTAGTCCCGTTCCCTGTTAGCTATTCTTTTGCAGGAGACCATGCTAGGCGCGTGCCCCCTGCCTGCCCTCCCGGGGTATAAGGGTCTTGCGACTCCACCACCGCGGGATGGCCGGGCTGGGGGATGCGCGGTTTACACCCGGCATGATGTCTCCGTTCTTCCTTTCTCTTTAGATACCTCCTTTCAGGCAGTGGCTGTGCAGCTGCACCTGGATAGGAGGTATACTATCATTTCTGCGTACATTCCACCGTCAGCTGACTTCGACGCGGGGGACTTCCACCGCGTCGTGGCACGGTTGCCGAGGCCCTATCTCTTGCTTGGAGATCTAAACGGCAGGCATCCTCTCTGGGGAGATTACTCCATAAATCCCAGGGAACAAGTCCTTGCCGATCTGATCGAAGAGCTTGAGATGGGTGTCCTAAACGTGGATGAGTTTACGCATCACTGTCCGAGAACCGCTTCATTTTCTTGCCTTGACCTATCTTTGTGCTCTTCGGATGCACAGCCTGATTTTGATTGGGGGGTGGTCGATGACCTCCATGGTAGTGATCACTTTCCCATTCAAATATCATTTTCAGGGCAACTTCCGCCTGAGAGACCACCTCGGTGGTGCTTGGCGCGGTGGCCTGCATTTCAGGAAATGACTGAATTCTCTATCTCAGTCGAGGAGTTTAGGTCGGTAGATGAGGCCGTTGAGTTCTTCTCCGGCAACCTCATCGCCGTGGGCCTGACTACTATTCCTAGGACGTCTGGCCGTTTTGCACGCCGACCACTCCCATGGTGGTCGGCCGAGTGTGAGACGGCCCTCAAACAGAAGCGTTATGCCTACATGCACTATAAGCGCCGCCCGAACGATTTCACTGTCGCTGAATTTCGTCGGGCTAGGTTCCGGTATATTTCGAAGCACGCCCGCCGCTCTTCTTGGCGGGCATACGTGTCTTCACTTAACGGGAAGACCCCTTTAGCTGAGGTGTGGAAGCGAGTCAAAAGGATTCGGGGCAAGTTCTCGCAGGACCCCCCTCCCGTTCTCCAGGAGAATGGGACCGCAATCTCGGACCCCGCGTCCGTGGCGGAATCCTTAGCGACCGCTTTTTCCGCATTCTCTAGCCGTGATGCTGCTCCGCCAGCATTCAATGCACGTCGTGATGTCGCGGAAGGCCGCCGGCTGGACTTTACCTCCAGAGGCGGAGAACCCTTCAACGACAAGTTTACTGTGAGTGAGTTGCGTTCCGCTCTCGCTTCGTGCGCCGACACTGCCCATGGTCCGGACGATGTCCCGTACGCCATGCTTCGACACCTGGGTGAGCGAGGCATGGCCTTTCTGTTAGATTTGTTCAACAGGATCTGGGTGGAAGGTCTTCTCCCAGACTCCTGGCGAATCGCTACTGTGCTCGCCTTTCGCAAGCCGGGGAGAGATCACTCTACTCCGATCGGTTTCCGCCCAATCTCTCTAACCTCTTGCGTGTGCAAGTTGATGGAGAAATTGGTAAATGTTAGATTAGCCTATTTCCTGGACAGCGGAGGCCATCTGTCTTCTGCGCAGTGCGGCTTCCGTATGTTCCACTCCACGTCGGATGCTCTGCTCCGACTGGAAAATGCCGTCTGCGAGGCTTTCCTTCGTAGACAGCACTACGCCACGGTGTTTTTCGATCTGGAGAAGGCCTATGATACCGCATGGCGATACGGTATCATGGAGACTCTCCACACGATGGGGGCGAGGGGACGCCTCCCAATGTTTATATCTGAATTTTTGTGAGATCGTCGATTCCGCGTACGGGTGGGGGGAGCCCTCTCCGGCCCAAAGGAGCAGGAAGAGGGTGTCCCGCAGGGAAGTGTCCTCAGTGTTACACTCTTTGCTCTGAGCATCAACGGCATCACCTCGGTGCTGCCGGGAGATGTTCTCGCTACGCTCTACGTGGACGAACTTTCGATCTCTTTTGGCGCGGCCCAGATGCCAACTCTGGAGCGTCGACTCCAACAGGCATTGAACCGCGTCTCTCGCTATGCCGAAGCGCACAGGTTTCGGTTTTCTTTGGTCAAGACTAAGGTGGTGCACTTCTGCCGCCATCCACGGCTTCACCCCGACCCAGATTTGTTTCTTAATGGGGTGCGCCTGGATGTGGTTGAGTCGCACCGTTTCCTTGGTCTTGTATTCGACCGACGCCTCACCTGGGAGGCTCATATTCGCAGTCTTAGGGTCTCTTGTACCCGCGCCATGGACATTCTCCGTTCCGTGACGTTCAGCGCTTGGGGCGCTGATAGGGCTACCGCCTTACTTTTTTATCGATCCTTTGTTCGCTCGAAGCTCGACTACGGATGCGAGTTTTATGCATCCGCAGCCGAGCGTTTATTGCGGAAGGTGGATTCGATCCCCTACACCGGCCTTCGCCTTGCGACCGGTGCCTTCCGCACTTCCCCCATTGAGAGCCTGTTGGTCGATGCTGGGGAGATGCCACTCGCTCTGCGCCGCGTGCAGTGCATCACTCGCCTGTACGTGCGAGCCCGGCGCCTCCCTCAGTCGCCAACAGCTCTCACTGCATCCGCAGCTGATCTCGATGGTGCCTATGCCGCCGAGAGACGCCAGTCATACCCTAAGCCCTTTGGGTTTAGGGCCAGGAAACTCCTTCGAGAGGTAGATATAGCTCTCGGGCCGGTGGCGCCCCTGGTTTTGCCCAGGACGCCACCCTGGAGGGTACCACATTTGGCTATTTGTCGCCACGCCTCTGCTCCCAAAGCTTGTACTGCGCCGGGAGTATTGCGTTCGACCTTTTTGGAGCACACATCGCGTCACGCTGGTACCGTGCCAGTGTATACGGATGGCTCCAAGTCCCAAGAGGGGGTCGGCTTCCACGCCGTTTCCCCTCTGTTTGAAGTCAGCGGGGCTCTACCAGGCGCTGCGTCTGTCTTCACGGCCGAGCTGGTGGCAATACACCACTCGGTACGGGAGATTACGCGACGTGCCCGGTTCGGAGACCGGATTGTGATCTATAGCGACTCACAAAGCGCCCTGAGTGCTCTCGGGGCATTGGAATCTCCGCATACCCTGGTTCGCGAAATCCGTGACGCCACGGTTTTGGCGAGCCGGGCAGATGTCGAGATTATCTTCTGCTGGGTTCCTGGACATGTAGGAATTGCGGGGAATGAGCGCGCCGATGAGGGCGCCAAAGAGTCCGCGAGGACTCTGCGCCCGGACTAGCGTTTCGCTCTTCCTCACACCGACTACATGGCAGGAATACGGGCAGCTCTTCGGACTGCTTGGCAAAGAAGATGGGAGACGGTCGAAGGGAACTTAAAGTTGCGTGCCATTGCGCCGCGACTGTTCCCATGTACCTATCCTCCAATGCCGCGGCGGCTTCAGGTTGCTTTCTGTCGTCTCCGAATCGGGCACACTCGTGTGACGCATCGCTATCTGGTGGAGCGCTCGCCTGCGCCCTATTGCAACGACTGCGTCGTCCCCCAGACTGTTCGGCACATTCTTGTTGAATGTCCCAGTCTGGGTGATCTTCGCGCACGACACCTGTCCCGGTACCGGGATGGGCGGGGTCGCTACCGCCTGTCCCTTGTACTCGGGACGAGTGCGTGCACTTTGACTGGTGGACTTGCTGACTTTTTGGGGGAGGCCGGCCTTCTCCCTATTATTTAAGCAAGGTTTGTGTTTTGTTTTGTTTTGTTTTTTGTTTGTTTTTTTTCCTTTGGTTGCACGCTCCTGCGCCGGGGGGACCTCTCCCCGACGCACCAGCTTGCTTCCTTTCCCCATTTTGGGGTGTTTTGTTTTTTTTGTTTTTTCTTTAATTTTATTTTAAAGTAGCCTAGAACTAGGCCAGTTTTAATACGGCGACTAATGCCCAAGTAGGCAGTCGCCAGATGAGCTCAAAAAAAAAAAAAAAAAAAAAAAAATGCCAACTCTGGAGCGTCGACTCCAACAGGCATTGAACCGCGTCTCTCGCTATGCCGAAGCGCACAGGTTTCGGTTTTCTTTGGCCAAGACTAAGGTAGTGCACTTCTGCCGCCATCCACGGCTTCACCCCGACCCAGATTTGTTTCTTAATGGGGTGCGCCTGGATGTGGTTGAGTCGCACCGTTTCCTTGGTCTTGTATTCGACCGACGCCTCACCTGGGAGGCTCATATTCGCAGCCTTAGTGTCTCTTGTACCCGCGCCATGGACATTCTCCGTTCCGTGACGTTCAGCGCTTGGGGCGCTGATAGGGCTACCGCCTTACTTTTTTATCGATCCTTTGTTCGCTCGAAGCTCGACTACGGATGCGAGTTTTATGCATCCGCAGCCGAGCGTTTATTGCGGAAGGTGGATTCGATCCACCACACCGGCCTTCGCCTTGCGACCGGTGCCTTCCGCACTTCCCCCATTGAGAGCCTGTTGGTCGATGCTGGGGAGATGCCACTCGCTCTGCGCCGCGTGCAGTGCATCACTCGCCTGTACGCGCGAGCCCGGCGCCTCCCTCAGTCGCCAACAGCTCTCACAAGATCCGCAGCTGATCTCGATGGTGCCTATGCCGCCGAGAGACGCCAGTCATACCCTAAACCCGGCCAGGAAACTCCTTCGAGAGGTAGATATAGCGCCGGGAGTATTGCGTTCGACCTTTTTGGAGCACACATCGTGTCACGCTGGTACCGTGCCAGTGTATACGGATGGCTCCAAGTCCCAAGAGGGGGTCGGCTTCCACGCCGTATCCCCTCTGTTTGAAGTCAGCGTGGCTCTACCAGGCGCTGCGTCTGTCTTCACGGCCGAGCTGGTGGCAATACACCACTCGGTACTGGAGATTACGCGACGTGCCCGGTTCGGAGACCGGATTGTGATCTATAGCGACTCACAAAGCGCCCTGAGTGCTCTCGGGG
The DNA here is from genome assembly GCA_963969495.1 of Ceratothoa steindachneri. Lineage (NCBI taxonomy): Eukaryota > Metazoa > Arthropoda > Malacostraca > Isopoda > Cymothoidae > Ceratothoa > Ceratothoa steindachneri. The sequence continues at coordinate 28,677,176 of OZ018319.1, forward strand.
CATCTGAATCTCCGCATCTCCTGGTTCGCGAAATCCGTGACGCCACGGTTTTGGCGAGCCGGGCAGATGTCGAGATTATCTTCTGCTGGGTTCCTGGACATGTAGGAATTGCGGGGAATGAGCGCGCCGATGAGGGCGCCAAAGAGTCCGCGAGGACTCTGCGACCGGATCAGCGTTTCGCTCTTCCTCACACTGACTACATGGCAGGAATACGGGCAGCTCTTCGGACTGCTTGGCAAAGAAGATGGGAGACGGTCGAGGAGAACTTAAAGTTGCGTGCCATTGCGCCGCGACTGTTCCCATGGACCTATCCCCCAATGCCGCGGCGGCTTCAGGTTGCTCTCTGTCGTCTTCGAATCGGACACACTAGTGTGACGCATCGCTATTTGATGGAGCGCTCGCCTTCGCCCTATTGCAACGACAGCGTCGTCCCCCAGACTGTTCGGCACATTCTTGTCGAATTTCCCAGTCTGGGTGATCTTCGCGCACGATACCTGTCCCGGTACCGGGATGGGCGGAGTCGCTACCGCCTGTCCCTTGTACTCGGGACAGATTCGTGCACATTGACTTGTGGACTTTTGACTTTTGGGTGGAGGCCGGGCTTCTCCCCTTTATTTAAGGTTCTTTTTTATTTTGTTTTGTTTGTAGGTTGCACTCTCCTGCACCGGGGTGAGGGGGACCTCCCCCAGCTGCCAGAGATTGCTTCGATTGTTAAGTTTTTCCAATTTATATCATTGTTAAGTTTTCATATTTTTACTTTAAAGTAGCCTAGTTCTAGGCTGTCGTGTTTTTTGGTGACTTATGCCCAAGTGGGTAGTTGCCAGATGGGCTCCATAAAATTTAAAAAAAAAAACATTGCCGACCGCCCCTCGTGCAAGCGGCTCAGTAGGGCAAACCCCCATAGGGGCAGAGGGAAGCCAGGCCCCTTCGGTCGCTTCCCTCAAAAGACCTGCTGGCAAGAATTTTAAACCTTGCCGGGGTCAAGGACTGTGCCTCCCCACACAAGACTGGCGACACTACCAAGAGGACCTGCGATGTCCTGGGAGGGGATGGCCAACTGGAGGCTCCTCCTGTGATAGACATGGTCCTTGAGGAGGCCAAGCCTCAGACGGTAGGGCCTTCCATGGGGAGGAATCCGAGCTCGGCGCCAAGCACCGAACCCGAATCCGCCCCTATGCAAGGTCCCCCTCAAACGGCCGAGGGCTCCGAGGCAGTAAAAGGAGGGGAGGGATCTCCTCCGACAGGTGCCCCTACGACTACCAGGACCTTCTCCATTTCGGAGAGGGACCTGGCTGAGGCCGGCCCATCTGGCATGGGGGCTTCTGCCGGCGGAGGTGAGAAGCAGGTTCATTCCCCGCCCTCCTCTCCTAAAAAGAAAAAGACGAAGAAGACTCGGGGATCCTCTCCATCCGCGGGGGCTTCGGGGACGGATGGGTCTGCTACCACTTTGGTAGGCGACCAAGCCAAGATCGGCACATCCGGCCCCTCTACCCCCTCGTGTGCGGAGCCCCTGACTAAGACTAACACTAAGAATGCACAGGGCGTAGCCTCGATGACATCGGGGCCCCTCATTCAGAGGTTACCTGGCGTTTTTGAGCCCGCTGGCTTCAAACGCTTCCTCGTTATTCGCTCCAATGATGGCACCATGTTGTCCAAGGGCAACATGATCCATCAGAGGAGAGGATTAGCTAGTGCAATTGGTAGAGAGCTGAAGGTGACCCGTTTCTCGGACGGTAGCGTTCTGGCGAATGCGTCAAATCCCGCCGAGGCGGCAAAGATAAGTGCTCTTCGGACACTTCATGGCACCCCGGTGAGTGTGACGCCGCACTCTACCATGAACTTTGTGAAAAGAGTAGTTTATGCGAGGGAACTCGTTGACTACTCCATTGAGGACATCACCCTAGAGCTGGCCGACCATGGGGAGGTCAAGGTCGAACGTGTGATGAGAAAAAAGGGAGGGGCCTCGAGACCCACCCCTACACTCTTCGTCACGTTCGACTGTGACAAGCTCCCTGAGTCGGTGCGTGCCGGTTGGTACCGCTACCGCGTGAAGGCATTCGTGCCACTTCCGCGGTGGTGCTATTACTGTCACCGCTTCGGCCATACGAATCGATCATGTAGACGTGCAAAATCGGGGTCACCCGAAGTCTGTGTAAATTGCTCTAAGGTCGCACACGATAAGTCCAAATCGTGTGTGGCCAAGTGTGTCAATTGCGGAGAGCCGCACCCTGCTTCTTCGAAGCAATGTGGTGCATATCTCCTTGAGAAAGACCCCGTAAGGGGCGCGGCGATTTGCCATCCTGGCCCCTGTGCTGACGGGATCCAGCGCTCCGTCCGGCCCCAGCTTAGCCTCTCTTCCTTCCTTCAAAACACTTGTTTCCTCTTTTTTCACACAACCTCTCCCACAACTTTCTCTGGTCAGCCTCTAATTTAACAGGGTAGATGCTGACCTTCCTTTCAGCCAACCGTCCCGCATCGGGGCTGAGGGGGTGGGGGACAATGTTCCCTAACCCCTGAGCTCCAGTCTGGGGTGGCTGGTTTTTAACAACCTGCTTCATCCCCACCCATACCTTCCTCACATCCATTTTCCTCTCCTCTTCACAATCTATATATTTTACGCCGTGTTCAAGGTGGAGCCACCATGCCAATGGACTGCCAGGCCACCAGGCGGGAGGGGTGGTCCCAAATGGCGGCGCCTGGCTCTGCCGGGCTTGTAAACACCTCTCGCAGTGCGGGCTACTGCGAGAGGTGTGCGCGATTGCATCCCGTGTTTAAAAAAGGGTCACCATGCCCAATGATGATAAAAAAAAACAAACCCATCCCTCAACTTCCCCTGTTCCATCGACGGAGCCGCCCTCGGGCAGCTCCAGCAAAAAAAATGGAGGTTCTCCCCTCTGTGCTTGCACAGGGGACCCTCCATATTTCTCTAACCGGAGAGGAGGCTTACTCCTCTCCTTCGCCTACAGGTGCAGGGGACTCCCCCTCACCCCCTTCTCTGGAGGTGCTTTCGGGCACCTCCCTTTTCCCAGCGGCAGTCCCCTCTTTTCTTTCCAAGGGGACTGCCAAGAAAGCCAGCAGGCAGCCCTTAGCCAGCCGCTCCCCATCAAAGCGGCTCGGTAAGGCAAACCCCCTTAGGGGGGAGAGGGAAGCCAGGACCCTTCGGTCGCTTCCCTCAAAAGACCTGCTGGCAAGAATTTTAAACCTTGCTGGGGTCAAGGCCTGTGCCTCCCCACACAAGACTGGCGACACTGCCAGGGGACCTGCGATGTCCTGGGAGGGGATGGCCAACTGGAGGCCCCTCCTGTGATAAACATGGTCCTTGAGGAGACCCAGCCTCAGACGGTAGGGCCTTCCATGGGGGGGAATTCGGGCTCGGCGCCAAGCACCGAACCCGAATCCGCCCCTATGCAAGGTCCTCCTCAAATGGCTGAGGGCTCCGAGGCAGTAAAAGGAGGGGAGGGATATCCTCCGACAGGTGCCCCCACGACAACCAGGACCTTCTCCATTTCGGAGAGGGACCTGGCTGAGGCCGGTCCATCTGGCCTGGGGGCTTCTGCCGGCGGAGGTGAAAAGCGGGTTCATTCCCCGCCCTCCTCTCCAAAAAAGAAAAAGACTAAAAGGACGAAAAAGACTCGGGGCTCCTCTCCATCCGCGGGGGCTGCGGGGACGGATGGGTCTGCTGCCACTTTGGTAGGCGACCAAGCCAAGATCGGCACATCCGGCCCCTCTACCCCCTCGTGTGCAGAGCCCCTAACCAAGAATAACAACAAAAGTGCACAGGGCGGAGCCTCAATGACATCGGGGCCCCTTATTCAGAGGTTACCTGGCGTTTTCGAGCCCGCTGGCTTCAAACGCTTCCTCGTTATTCGCTCCACTGATGGCACCATGTTGTCCAAGGGCAACATGATCCATCAGAGGAGAGGATTAGCTAGTGCAATTGGTAGAGAGCCGAAGGTGACCCGTTTCTCGGACGGGAGCCTTCTGGCGAATGCGGCGAATCCCGCCGAGGCGGCCAGGATAAGTGCTCTTCGGACACTTCATGGCACCCCGGTGAGTGTGACGCCGCACTCTACCATGAACTTTGTAAAAGGAGTAGTTTATGCGAGGGAACTCGTTGACTACTCCATTGAGGACATCACCCTAGAGCTGGCCGACCATGGGGCGGTCAAGGTCGAACGTGTGATGAGAAAACAGGGAGGGGCTTCGAGACCCACCCCTACACTCTTCGTCACGTTCGACTGTGACAAGCTCCCTGAGTCGGTGCGTGCCGGTTGGTACCGCTACCGCGTGAAGGCATTCGTGCCACTGCCGCGGCGGTGCTATTACTGTCACCGCTTCGGCCATACGAATCGCTCATGTAGACGTGCAAAGTCGGGGTCACCCGCAGTCTCTGTAAATTGCTCCAAGGTCGCACACGATAAGTCCAAATCGTGTGTGGCCAAGTGTGTCAATTGCGGAGAGCCGCACCCTGCTTCTTCGAAGCAATGTGGTGCATATCTCCTGGAGAAAGAAATCCTGGCCGTTCAGGCCCAGGATAGACTCTCATTCCGCGAGGCTAAGGACTTGGTCCTGGCGCGCCCAGCTCTGCCTGGGACGTCATATGCCTCAGTAGTTCGAAAGGCACCCTCTGCTCCTGGCCCATCCAGGCCAACGAGCACGGTTGTTTCCGCGCCCATTCAGAGCCCTTCTGCGGGCTCTCCCCAACCCGGGCGCTCCCCTGGTAAAGCTGGCGGCAAAAAGGGTTCACACCCAGCCCCGGCTAAACCCAGGGCTCTCCCCTCTTCCCCCAGCGTGACCGTTTCCCGCAAGGCGAAACGGCCACGCGCCTCCACCGAGTCGTTAGACTCACAGGAGGCAACACCCCTGAAGATGGTCGCTAGGGCATCTTCAGGGGTTCCTAAAGCTGTCCCCCGAAAGGAGGACAGCAACAAAGGAGCTTCGTCTCCTTCGTCCACGCCCCGAGGTGGAGCGAGTGGCTCAGAGACGGTGGTTCCTCGAAAAGAGGGCCCCCCGCCTCCTAAGCCGCAGCGCCCGCCTAAGGTTTCAAGGCGGAGGGAGGAAAAGACTCGCATTGCGAGCCCAACCTCTCCCAATAAGTCCTCGAAGGCGACAGCGCCTCCAGCGCTTTGTCCGGCCAACAGCGCCCGGGGTTCTGCCCTCGGGAAGCGTACGGCCATTCCCGTGAGGGTCTTCAGTTCGAGGAAGGCCTCCGCCTCTCCTCCGAGCTAGGCCTTGAGGGCATATTCCTTCAATGGAATTGCCGTGGACTCCGGGCCAAATGGGAGGAGCTGCGGAAGCTCGTCTCGTCCCGCTCCCCGTTAGCTATCTTTTTGCAGGAGACCATGCTAGGCGCGTGCGCCCTGCCCGCCCTCCCGGGGTACAAGGGTCTTGCGACCCCACCACCACGGGATGGCCGAGCTGGGGGATGCGCGGTTTACACCCGGCATGATGTCTCCGTTCTTCCTCTCTCTTTAGATACCTCCTTTCAGGCAGTGCCTGTGCAGCTGCACCTGGATAGGAGGTATACCATCATTTCTGTGTACATTCCACCGTCAGCTGACTTCGACGCGGGGGACTTCCGCCGCGTCGTGGCACGATAGCCGAGGCCCTATCTCTTGCTTAGAGATCTGAACGGCAGGCATCCTCTCTGGGAAGATTACTCCATAAATCCCAGGGGACAAGTCCTTGTCGATCTGATCGAAGAGCTTGAGATGGGTGTCCTAAACGTGGATGAGTTTACGCATCACTGTCCGAGACCTGCTTCATTTTCTTGCCTTGACCTATCTTTGTGCTCTTCGGATGCACAGACTGATTTTGATTGGGGGGTGGTCGATGACCTCCATGGTAGTGATCACTTTCCCATTCAAATATCATTTTCAGGGCAACTGCCGCCTGAGAGACCACCTCGGTGGTGCTTGGCGCGGGCGCGGTGGCCTGCATTTCAGGAAATGACTGAATTCTCTATCTCAGTCGAGGAGTTTAGGTCGGTAGATGAGGCCGTTGAGTTCTTCTCCGGCAACCTCATCGCCGTGGGCCTGACTACTATTCCTAGGACGTCTGGCCGTTTTGCACACCGACCACTCCCATGGTGGTCGGCCGAGTGTGAGACGGCCCTCAAACAGAAGCGTTATGCCTACATACGCTATAAGCGCCGCCCGAACGATTTCACTGTCGCTGAATTTCGTCGGGCTAGGGCTAGGTTCCGGTATATTTCGAAGCACGCCCGCTGCTCTTGTTGGCGGGCATACGTGTCTTCACTTAACGGGAAGACCCCTTTAGCTGAGGTGTGGAAGCGAGTCAAAAGGATTCGGGGCAAGTTCTCACAGGACCCCCCTCCCGTTCTCCAGGAGAATGGGACCGCAATCTCGGACCCCCCGTCCGTGGCGGAATCCTTCGCGACCGCTTTTTCTGTATTCTCTAGCCGTGATGCTGCTCCGCCAGCATTCAATGCACGTCGTGATGTCGTGGAAGGCTGCCGGCTGGACTTTACCTCCAGAGGCGGAGAACCCTTCAACGACAAGTTTACTGTGAGTGAGTTGCGTTCCGCTCTCGCTTCGTGCGCGGACACTGCCCATGGTCCGGACGATGTCCCGTACGCCATGCTTCGACATCTAGGTGAGCGAGGCATGGCCTTTCTGTTAGATTTGTTCAACAGGATCTGGGTGGAAGGTCTTCTCCCAGACTCCTGGCATCGACTCCAACAGGCATTGAACCACGTCTCTCGCTATGCCGAAGCGCACAGGTTTCGGTTTTCTTTGGCCAAGACTAAGGTGGTGCACTTCTGCCGCCATCCACGGCTTCACCCCGACCCAGCTTTGTTTCTTAAAGGGGTGCGCCTGGATGTGGTTGAATCGCAGCGTTTCCTTGGTCTTGTATTCGACCGACGCCTCACCTGGGAGGCTCATATTCGCAACCTTAGGGTCTCTTGTACCCGCGCTATATACATTCTCCGTTCCGTGACGTTCAGCGCTTGGGGCGCTGATAGGGCTACTGCCTTACTTTTTTATCGATCCTTTGTTCGTTCGAAGCTCGACTACGGATGCGAGTTTTATGCATCCGCAGCCGAGCGTTTATTGCGGAAGGTGGATTCGATCCACCACACCGGCCTTCGCCTTGCGACCGGTGCCTTCCTCACTTCCCCCATTGAGAGCCTGTTGGTCAATGCTGGGGAGATGCCACTCGCTCTACGCCGCGTGCAGTGTATCACTCGACTGTACGCGGGAGCCCAGCGCCTCCCTCAGTCGCCAACAGCTCTCACTGCATCCGCAGCTGATCTCGATGGTGCCTATGCCGCCGAGAGACGTCAGTCATACCCTAAGCCTTTGGGGTTTAGGGCCAGGAAACTCCTTCGAGAGGTAGATATCGCTCTCGGGCCGGATATCGCCCCTGGTTTTGCTCAGGACGCCACCCTGGAGGGTACCACATTTGGCTATTTGTCGCCACACCTCTGCTCCCAAAGCTTGTACTGCGCCGGGAGTATTGCGTTCGACCTTTTTGGAGCACACATCGTGTCACGCTGGAACCGTGCCAGTGTATACGGATGGCTCCAAGTCCCAAGAGAGGGTCGGCTTCCACGCCGTATCCCCTCTGTTTGAAGTCAGCGAGGCTCTACCGGGCGCTGCGTCTGTCTTCACGGCCGAGCTGGTGTCAATACACCACTCGGTACGGGAGATTACGCGACGTGCCCGGTTCGGTGACCGGATTGTGATCTATAGCGACTCACAAAGCGCCCTGAGTGCTCTCGGGGCATTGGAATCTCCGCATCCCCTGGTTCGCGATATCCGTGACGCCACGGTTTTGGCGAGCTGGGCAGATGTCGAGATTATCTTCTGCTGGGTTCCTGGACATGTAGGAATTGCGGGGAATGAGCGTGCCGATGAGGGCGCCAAAGAGTCCGCGAGGACTCTGCGACCGGACCAGCGTTTCGCTCTTCCTCACACTGATTACATGGCAGGAATACGGGCAGCTCTTCGGACTACTTGGCAAAGAAGATGGGAGACGGTCTAAGGAAACTTAAAGTTGCGTGCCATTGCGCCGCGACTGTTCCCATGGACCTATCCCCCAATGCCGCGGCGGCTTCAGGTTGCTTTCAGTGGTCTCCGAATCGGGCACACTCGTGTGACGCATCGCTATTTGATGGAGCGCTCGCCAGCGCCCTATTGCAACGACTGCGTCGTCCCCCAGACTGTTCGGCACATTCTTGTCGAATGTCCCAGTCTGGGTGATCTTCGCGCACGACACCTGTCCCGGTATCGGGATGGGTGGGGTCGCTACCGCCTGTCCCTTGTACTCGGGATGAGTGCGTGCACCTCGACTGGTGGACTTATTGACTTTTGGGGGGCGGCCGGCCATCTCCATATTATTTAAGCAGGGTTTGTTTTTTGTTTTGTTTTGTTTTTTGCACTTGTTTTTGTTTTTTTCCTTTCCCCCATTTAGGGTGTTTTTTTTTCTTCGTTTAATTTTATTTTAAAGTAGCCTAGAACTAGGCCAGTTTTAATACGGCGACTAATGCCCATGTAGGCAGTCGCCAGATGAGCTCTAATGAAAAAAAAAAATCTTCGGACTGCTTGGCAAAGAAGATGGGAGACGGTCGAAGGGAACTTAAAGTTGCGTGCCATTGCGCCGCGACTATTCCCATGTACCTATCCCCCAGTGCCGCGACGGCTTCAGGTCGCTTTATGTCGTCTCCAAATCGGACATACTCGTGTGACGCATCGCTATCTGATGGAGCGCTCGCCAGCGCCCTATTGCAACGACTGCGTCGTCCCCCAGACTGTTCAGCACATTCTTGTCGAATGTCCCAGTCTGGGTGATCTTCGCGCACGACACCTGTCCCGGTAACGGGATGGGCGGGGTCGCTACCGCCTGTCCCTTGTACTCGGGGTGAGTGCGTGCACATCGACTGGTGGACTTATTGACTTTTGGGGAGAGGCCGGCCTTCTCCCTATTATTTAGGCAGGGTTTGTTTTTTTGTTTTGTTTTGTTTTTTGCATTTGTTTTTGTTTTTTTTCCTTTAGGTTGCACGCTCCTGCGCCGGGGGGACCTTCCCCCCGACGCAGGAGCTTGCTTCCCTTCCCCCATTTGGGGTGGGGTTTTTTTCGTTTAATTTTATTTTAAAGTACCTTGAACTAGGCCAATTTTAATACGGTGACTAATGCCCATGTAGGCAGTCGCCAGATGAGCTCTAAAAAAAAAAAAATTATCGCCGTGGGCCTGACTACTATCCCTAGGACGTCTGGCCGTTTTGCACGCCGACCACTCCCATGGTGGTCGGCCGAGTGAGACGGCCCTCAAACAGAAGCGTTATGCCTACATGCGCTATAAGCGCCGCCCGAACGATTTCACTGTCGCTGAATTTCGTCGGGCTAGGTCTAGGTTCCGGTATATTTTGAAGCACGCCCGCCGCTCTTCTTGGCGGGCATACGTTTCTTCACTTAACGGGAAAGACCCCTTTAGTTGAGGTGTGGAAGCGCGTCAAAAGGATTTGGGGCAAGTTCTCGCAGGACCCCCCTCCCGTTCTCCAGGAGAATAGGACTGCAATCTCGGACCCCGCGTGCGTGGCGGAATCCTTAGCGACCGCTTCTTCCGTATTATCTAGCCGTGCTGCTGTTCCGCCAGCATTCAATGCACGTCGTGATGTCTCGGAAGGCCGCCGGCTGGACTTTACCTCCAGAGGCGGAGAACCCTTCAATGACAAGTTTACTGTGATTGAGTTGCGTTCCACTCTCGCTTCGTGCGCGGACACCGCCCATGGTCCGGGCGATGTCCCATACGACATGCTTCGACACCTGGGTGAGCGAGCCATGGCTTTTTTGTTAGATTTGTTCAACTGGATCTGGGTGGAAGGTCTTCTCCCAGACTCCTGGCGAATCGCTACTGTGCTCGCCTTTCGCAAACCGGGGAGAGATCACTCTTCTCCGACCGGTTTCCGCTCAATCTCTCTAACCTCTTGCGTGTGCAAGTTGATGGAGAAATTGGTAAATGTTAGACTAGCCTTTTTTCTGGACAGCGGAGGCCATCTGTCTTCCGCACAGTGCAGCTTCCGCAAGTTCCACTCCACGTCGGATGCGTTGCTCCGACTGGAAAATGCCGTCTGCGAAGCTTTCCTTCGTAGACAGCACTACACCACGGTCTTTTTTGATCTGGAGAAGGCCTATGATACCGCATGGCGATACGGTATCATGGAGACTCTCCACACGATGGGGGCGAGGGGACGCCTCCCAATGTTTATATCTGAATTTTTGCGAGATCGTCGATTCCGCGTACGGGTGGGGGGAGCCCTCTCCGGCCCAAAGGAGCAGGAAGAGGGTGTCCCGCAGGGAAGTGTCCTCAGTGTCACACTCTTTGGCCTGATCATCAACGGCATCACCTCGGTGCTGCCGGAAGATGTTCTCGCTACGCTCTACGTGGACGACCTTTCGATCTCTTTTGGCGCGGCCCAGATGCCAACTCTGGAGCGTCGACTCCAACAAGCATTGAACCGCGTCTCTCGCTATGCCGAAGCGCACAGGTTTCGGTTTTCTTTAGATAAGACTAAGGTGGTGCACTTCTGCCGCCATCCACGGATTCAGCCCGACCCAGATTTGTTTCTTTATGGGGTGCGCCTGGATGTGGAGGAGTCGCACCGTTTCCTTGGTCTTGTATTCGACCGACGCCTCACCTGGGAGGCTCATATTCGCAGCCTTAGGGTTTCCTGTACCCGCGCCATGGACATTCTCCGTTCCGTGGCGTTCAGCTCTTGGAGCGCTGATATTACTACTGCCCTACTTTTTTATCGATCCTTTGTTAGTTCGAAGCTTGACTACTGATGCGGGTTTTATGCATCTGCAGCCGAGCGTTTATTGCAGAAGGTGGATTCGATCCACCACACCGGCCTTCGCCTTGCAACCGGTGCCTTCCGCACTTCCCCCATTGAGAGCCTGTTGGTCGATGCTGGGGAGATGCCACTCGCTCTGTGCCGCGTGCAGTGCATCACCCGCCTGTACGCGCGAGCCCGGCGCCTCCCTCAGCAGCCAACAGCTCTCACCGCTACCACAGCTGATCTCGATGGTGCCTATGCCCCTGAGAGAGGCCAGTCATACCCTAAACCCAAAGGGGTTTAGGGCCAGGAAACTCCTTCGAGAGGTAGATATAGCTCTCTGGCCGGTGGCGACCCTTGTCCTGCCCAGGACGCCACCCTGAAGGGTACCACATTTGGCTATTTGTCGCCACGCCTCTGCTCCCAAAGCTTGTACTGCGCCGGGAGTATTGCGTTCGACCTTTTTGGAGCACACATCGTGTCACGCTGGTACCGTGCCAGTGTATACGGATGGCTCCAAGTCCCAAGAGGGGGTCGGCTTCCACGCCGTATCCCCTCTGTTTGAAGTCAGCGGGGCTCTACCAGGCACTGCGTCTGTCTTCACGGCTGAGCTGGTGGTAATACACCACTCGGTACGGGAGACTACGCGACGTGCCTGGTTCGGAGACCGGATTGTGATCTATAGCGACTCACAAATCGCCCTGAGTGCTCTCGGGGCATTGGGATCCCCGCATCCCCTGCTTCGCGATATCCGTGACGCCACGGTTTTGACGAGCCGGGCAGATGTCGAGATTATCTTCTGCTGGGTTCCTGGACATGTTGGAATTGCGGCGAATGAGGGCGCCAAAGATTCCGCGAGGACTCTGCGACCGGAGCAGCGTTTCGCTCTTCCTCACACTGATTACATGGCAGGAATACGGGCAGCTCTTCGGACTGCTTGGCAAAGAAGATGGAAGACGGTCGAAGGGAACTTAAAGTTGCGTGCCATTGCGCCGCGACTGTTCCCATGGACCTAACTCCTAATCCTGCGACGGCTTCAGGTCGCTTTCTGTCGTCTCCGAATCGGACACACTCGTGTGACGCATCGCTATTTGATGGAGCGCTCGTCTGCGCATTCTTGTGACGACTGCGTCGTCCCCCATACTGTTCCTCACATTCTTTTCGAATGTTCCAGTCTGGGTGATCTTCGCGCACGTTACCTGTCCCTGTACCGGGATGGGCGGGGTCGCTACCGCCTGTCCCTTGTACTTGGGACGAGTGCGTGCACATTGACTTGTTGACTTTTGGGTAGAGGGCGGGATTCTCCCCTTTATTTAAGTAGGTTTTTTGGGGTTTTTTTTTTGTAGGTTGCACGCTCCTGCACCGGGGTGAGGGGTTAGCTCCCCCCGACGCCGGAGATTGCTTCCTAATTGTTAAGTTTTTTCAATTTTTATCATTGTTATATTTTCATATTCTTATTTTAAAGTAGCCTAGTTCTAGGCTGTCGTGTTTCCAGCGACTTATTCCCAAGTGGGCAGTCGTCAGATGGGCTCTGAAAAAATATATATATATTTAACTAGGTTTTGTTGTTGTTGTTTTGTTATTGTTTTCTTTCTAGGCCACACGCTCCTACGCTCCCCCGACGCCGTAGCTTGCTTCCTAATTGTTATCTCTTTTTATTGTTGTTTTCTTTTCAAATTTTTATTTTAACGTAGCCTAGAACTAGGCTTTTTGTTTGCGGCTACTTATGCCCAAGTGGGCAGTCGCCAGATAGCCCATTAAAAAAATAAATAAATAAATCGTATTACTAAATTTGTTTTTATCCTTGTGACAGTAATGAGTAGATTTTGCTTTAGATAAACTTTCATTGATCACGTGGAGGGGATAATCTTGTCTTCTAGAAAGCAAGGGTCACATATCCTAAGTGCTCTCAAAAACATACCTGATGCAACGGCTCGCTTAATGTTAATATGATGATGAGAAAAGAAATGGGTTGGTTTTCGGTACACAGTCAAGCTAATTTTGTCAATGACTAATAATTTTTAGATCAAGAAAGGATATACAATTATCTTTTTCCCACTCTACTCTAAAATTGATAGTGGGATGGAGGTGGTTATGATCTTTAAGAGTGATGCAGTTGTGATTACGCATGTGGGAGTAATTGATGTCAAAAAGGTGGGTTCATGAGAGTTACGAGAGAGGTACAAAAGGTTAGTTGAAAGGTTGAGTGAAAGGCGTTGTTTCCGAGATTAGATGTGGGGATGGAATGGTTGTCTCGTGCAATTGGACTGAATGAGTATGTGAAAGGCAGGTGTGAGGAGTCGGGATTAGTTTTTGTAGATGTTTGGAATGGGTTTTATGGGAATAAGGCATTGGATGGACTCCATCAAAGCTGGGCTGGGGTTGACGTGTTGTGGCAGGAGTTCGATACTGTCGTTGGGTCTTACTGATAGTGATCAAGGAAATATAAGGGTACAGGGTGGGGCAGGGAAAGGAAAGAGATACAGAGGAGATAGAGCGGAAGCTATACATTCTAAAAGAGGTGCTTCAGGTATAGGAGGGCTGAGTTGTCTTTATACCAATGCTCGTAGTCTTAGAAATAAGAAACATGAGTTATTTAGTTATATTATTGATGAAGATATAGATATAATATGTTATAGAATCATGGGTTAATGAAAATAAATTTAATGACACCGTGAGTGAATTTGAGCTACAGGGTTATGATATGTACATTAGTCAAAGGAGAGATAGAACTGGTGGTGGGTTGATTATCTATATCAGAAATAACATTTCTTCATCTAAATAATTCTATAAAGCAAGGAGAAGTTGAGTCACTGTAGATAGATATTAGGGTCGGTATAAGATATATATTGGGAGCCTTTTACATACCACCCGGACAGACTGATTATATTGATGAGTTAATGATCAGGGAAATAAGTAAAGGATGTGAAGTAGATAGTTATTCTTGGTGACTTTAATTTAAATTCTGTGGACTGGGAAAATATGATAGGAAGGGATAGAGCAAGTTGTAAGTTTATAGAATGCTTTGAGGATAATATTTTGACTCAATTTGTAAATAAACCAACAAGGGGTGCCAATATATTAGATCTGGTTCTTTCAAATGATGATCACTTGGTTCAGGAATTGACTGTCGGGGAAGCATTGGGAAATAATGATCATCAGATGGTTCGTTTTAACTTGGGAACAGTGAAAGGTAGAACATCAACAAATTCCACAAAAACTCCAAATTTTTATAGGGGTGATTACGATAAATTACGCAAATTGCTAAATCAGATTAGGTGGGATATAGAATTTAGGGAAAAGAATACTTCTGAGATGTGGGACACTTTTAAGACTATTTAACATAGTCCAGGAGCAATGTATTCCAATGAAGGCTATTAGGAAGAAATGAAGGAAACCATTGTGGTGAAATCAGGAGATAGCTAGGAAAATTTCTGAGAAGTAAAGGGCATCCTAGAGATTACAGAGAGAAAGTACTTTTGAGAATCTAAACATTATAGGTCGACCAGAAATGAGCTAAATAAGATTATTAAGAAGTGCAAAAGGGCGGCAGAAATTAATTTGGCTCAAAATAATAATAAAGATCCAATAAAATTCTTTAGCTATTATAGAATTAATTACATCTAACTAGTGTTGAGATTAAAAAACCCACTACCCAGTGGGTTTTATTGTGTTTTTTTGAATATTTTACCTTTTCACACCATTGAACTCCATATATATATATATATATATATATATATATATATATATATATATATATATACGAGGGGCGGTCAATAAGTTTTGCAATTCGGATATTTACGAAAAGTGTTTTATTATTTTTCAATATAACTACCCTTGCGCCACTTGTCCCTGAGGCTTCGAATTCCCGACAACCAGAAATCTCTCGACTGCTCTTCAATCCACTCCTGGACGGCGAGCTGGACATCTTCATCGTCCCCAAACCGACGTCCACGCAGTGCAGCTTTGAGCTGGCGGAATAAAAAGTCGCTTGGGGCCAGATCTGGACTGTAGGTGAGATGGTTGAGCTCCTCGAATCCGTACTCGCGCAGGGCAGCTTGTGCAACTCTGGCCTTGTGGACTTTGACGACGTTGAAGTCGATCATGGGGCGTGAGGTTTCTAGAGACCCAACAGGCAGAGACCATGGTCATGGCCAAATTGTCGTGGATTATGTTAATAAAACTTCCATGTGATATTCCAAGTTCTCGCTCGATTTCTTTGACCTTCACCCGTCGATTTTCGAGGATCATCCTCTCCACATGGGCCACATTGTCCTCGTTGGTCACGTCTGACGGGCCCCCTGGAAGGGGTACATCTTCAAGGTACTCACGACCATGGCGGAACTCCCTATTCCAGCGAGCAATGGTTGTATAGGAAGGGGCGGTGTCGGTGTACACTGCAACCATGCGTTCATTGATCTCTTTTGCATTCTTGCCTTCCTTGGTCAAAAATTTGATCACTGCGCGGTGCTCAACCTTCTCAATTGTTGAAAAATTTGTGACTAACGATCTTCGATCAGATACTGCTTCTTAAATAGACGAGGCAGGAGCGTGCGGCTGCAGGTCCTGACTTGTCATAACTTGTCCTAACACTCCACAAACAGCCATCCCCCTTCCTCTGTTTTGCCCTACCGATTCGCAAAACTTATTGACCGCCCCTCGTATATATATATATATATATATATATATATATATATATATATATATATATATATATATATATATCTCACTCTAGATGGTCAGAAATCCCCTTCTTAATTATCTTCTCAATAATTTTACAAACTTTTCAAACCGGCCTAAAGTTATACGGGTCCTCTTTACTTCCCTTTTTAAAAATTAGGGTAAACATTTAGATCGACGGCGCGAACGATGGGACATAAATAATTTCGTCCGTGTTCCAATATGTCTCACGTTTTTGGAGTAAATTTAAGTGGACTGCTCGTGAGGGGGTAAACACTACGGGGGTGATCCCCTACGATGATCCTGAGTTTCAATCAATTGCGGGGTCACAGCCCCCCACTATATAATTATAATTGTTTATAGAATAATGTTCTAACATTTACAGAAGTGAATGATTTAACCAAATAATTTCTGCGACTTTAATCGTTTTGCGAATTATAATGGTGGTGGGGGTGGAGTCTGACGTCAGAAATGAATGAATTGAATTTTCATTTTGTTTTTCGCTTAATATCTTTTTATTATCCTCATTTCTAGTCATTTTTATTTGTCAATATATTTTCCCCCATTTTACTATTTTTATTACCTTTTTATACATTTAAATATACTTAGCTAGATCGTTTAAAGGAACTAGTTTTTGTGGAGATTTTTGGGTGGAGGAAAGACGACTTTTACGCGGTCAACTCAGTTTGAATATGGCTTGCGTGTGTTAAATTTGCCCTTCGTTTGTTGTCGAACTTTGTGCTTTTTTTTCGGAACGAGATAAATTATTAACCTTTTTGGACGATCATAATTTACTTAAGATTAAAATCGATTGCGAAGTTTGTGGCCAGGCATTAGAGATTAACGATAATTTTGAATTTAGATTGT
Organism: Ceratothoa steindachneri; assembly: GCA_963969495.1. Lineage (NCBI taxonomy): Eukaryota > Metazoa > Arthropoda > Malacostraca > Isopoda > Cymothoidae > Ceratothoa > Ceratothoa steindachneri. The sequence goes on from OZ018319.1 coordinate 28,693,521, forward strand.
TCTAAAACTAAACGGGGACTCAAGTGATCGCCATTATTTTAAGAAACCACCATTTTCTGCAAAAGATTCCTTTTTACCAAAACGGGAATTAAAGAAAGATTCCACGCTTTCCTCATCGCTATTTCAGAAGTATACCCACCGCAATAAAGTAAGTAAACAGCGTTTTTCGTTTGGGCATTTTTGTACAAAAATGGCGCCGGGTATATTTGAACTAGGACTCAAACGCGCGTGAATATTCATGCACGGGTGAACGAAATGTAAACACACAAAAATTCACTTTTTCGGGCGCGCCGCCGATCTACATGTTAATTCGCTAATTTCCAATCATTAGGTATTTCTCCAAACTCTAGTGATCTAGTATATATCTTCTCAAGAGCTACTGCAATACTATCTATACCTTCTTTGAGTAACTTAGAATGAACGTTGTCTGGGACAGATGACTTACTAATATTTAACTCCAATATAAGCCCTTAAATTATTTCCCTGTTCACATTTATGGTATTCAACACTACTTCCCTTGACCTAGAATTATCACCAATTAATCTATCTCGATTCTCTTTTGTAAATACTGAAGAAAAATAATCATTAAGAACCTCTACTATTTCCTCATCAGATTCTTTCGAAACCCTTTCATATCTAATAGGCCCTATTTTATCACTGTTAGATGCAGGGTTGGAAAAAACCGTGGGTTTAAAAAAAAACAAAACCCCATTTAGGGTTTATTGTTTTTTTGTTTTTTTTGGGGGGGGGGGGAGTTTATGTATTAAAGTTCATAAACAAACAATAAATCACAAGAGAACCAATCACAACCACTGAACTCCTAAAAATACTCTTTTAATTTAATTGCACAATGTTAAAATTAACCCAGTGGCTATTACCATATAGTATAATAAAAACTAATATTTTCATTCCTAAGGACAGACAAATATTTGACATTATAAATAACTTCCTAATGTATTTTTAAATAGAGCAAACTTAGTAAATGAAAAAATAATGAATGTTTTTTGGTATAATTTAAGATGAATTTACCAAATGACCTAAGATTAACAATTTTTCATATTTGATACTAAAAAATAGTTTCTTCTGAAATATTTCAAACCCTACAGGTTCTGTACCAGTTTTGTACGCATTCTGAACCAGCGAGGCCTTGCAAGTGTTGTCACTTTCCTAGTAATGTCAGTTCAAGTGTTGCTGTCATAATACAGACATGATCGCTTCTTAAGCAAAATTGTTTTCAGTGGTCTGATGATGAAATATTTGCATTACTTTTACACGTTCAAAATATTTACGTTCTCAATTAAACCACTCAAAACTGAGGAAGTGTGAACATATTTATATTTATTTTGTTATATAACTCGTCTTTGTTTTTAATATATTTACTTTCAGTGTTTGTGAATGACTGTGTTTCAGATATATAAATTAAATATAGCTACTCCATACATATATATTGCAAAGTAAATAACTATAATGCAAGTAGCTACATTTTACTGTTAGCAGCAAAAGCAGTATAGGTATATAGTGCGTAGCAGTAAAAGTGTTAAAGAGTAAAGTGTGTCTATTATTCTTCATTCAATTAAAAAACTTTATCTACTTGTGAGAAAATAAAAAAAATTGTGATTTCGCATAAAACTAAAATATAAGAGCTTACTTAAATAGTTATATAGTAAATAGAAAAATAAAACTCATTATGAATATACAGTAAACCCTCGATATAACGAACTATATGGGGCGGGTCATTCGTTAAACCCGATGTAAATAACGAGCCAAGTTCGTTATATCCGATGGTTCGTTCGTTCTATGGAGTAGTAAGTAGCACTCGTGAAGAGAAGCGAGGAGGAGGAAGAGAACGCCAGAACAAACTGCCCCGCCCGATGTTCACAGCCGACTGAGCTGTGAGCCAGTGAGTCGCAGCATAGAGTTCGGCCAGGAAATTTGGTTCGTTATACCCGAAAATCGTTATATTGAGGTTCGTTATATCGAGGGTTTACTGTAATGTTATTTTTTGCCGATAGCATATAATAGGCAGTGTACCTCTTAGTTATGTATATTTGTGCTAAGATGCCTTTTGGTAGTGGTCGGAAAAAGGCTGAGGAATGGTCACATGTCTCAGACATTGAAAATGATAAAAACAATGTTATATGCAATCATTGCAATATCAAGATCAGCAAGAAGATTGAAAGAATTCGTAATCAATTGTTAAAATGCAAAAAAAAAGTTAGAAGAAAGTAACATGGATGTAAATCATGAGATTATAGAATTGGAACAAGAATCAATCAAGACCAGACACTTCAGCTAGAAATATTAGCAATGCAATCATAAGTTCATTTTCAAGCTACACCTCATGTTTTGACGCATCTACGCACGTTAAGCCTCAGCGACAAAAGACAATGAGTTTATTTGTAGTTTCTACTACTTCAGAAGTTAAAGAGCAAATTGATATTAAATTAGCTCGATACTTCTTTTCAGCTAATGTTGCTTTCAATGTAGTTGAAAATAAAGAATTTATTAAATTCTGCAGCTTGGAATGAACTACTGGATGCAGTACGAGTCTGTATCTAGTGCGGTAAGGGATGTGCTGTCAAATACTACAAATAGTGACTTTAAAAAGGCTTTGACAATAATGAAAGACGGTTAGACAATGTATCTAATGACTCCATCATCGCTCAGTCTCTATGATATTTCAGATTACCAAAGGAAATTTTTGTTTTTATTACATAGTACAAGTCACATTTATTTTTATTTTACATTGAAATTTATTTTCAGGTGTTTCAATTGCTTATAGAGGAGCTATTATTTAATATTTCAAATAATATGGAAGAAAACTTGGAAAACTTATGCATTAATAAATGGTAATATAATGCCATTAGTATTAAATTATAATAAGTTATCCTTATTTTATAAAATTCTGGAGTTCAATGGTGTGAAAAGGTAAAATATTTAAAAAAACACAATAAAACCCACTGGGTAGTGGGTTTTTTAATCTCAACCCTGGTTAGATGTAATTAATTCTATAATAGCTAAAGAATTTTATTGGATCTTTATTATTATTTTGAGCCAAATTAATTTCTGCCGCCCTTTTGCACTTCTTAATAATCTTATTTAGCTCATTTCTGGTCGACCTATAATGTTTAGATTATCAAAAGTACTTTCTCTGTAATCTCTGGTATGCCCTTTACTTCTCAGAAATTTTCCTAGCTATCTCCTGATTTCACCACAATGGTTTCCTTCATTTCTTCCTAATAGCCTTCATTGGAATACATTGCTCCTGGACTATGTTAAATAGTCTTAAAAGTGTCCCACATCTCAGAAGTATTCTTTTCCCTAAATTCTATATCCCACCTAATCTGATTTAGCAATTTGCGTAATTTATCGTAATCGCTCCTATAAAAATTTGGAGTTTTTGTGGAGTTTGTTGATGTTCTACCTTTCACTATTCCCAAGTTAAAACGAACCATCTGATGATCATTATTTCCCAATGCTTCCCCGACAGTCAATTCCTGAACCAAGTGATCATCATTTGAAAGAACCAGATCTAATATATTGGCACCCCTTGTTGGTTTATTTACAAATTGAGTCAAAATATTATCCTCAAAGCATTCTATAAACTTACAACTTGCTCTATCCCTTCCTATCATATTTTCCCAGTCCACAGAATTTAAATTAAAGTCACCAAGAATAACTATCTACTTCACATCCTTTACTTATTTCCCTGATCATTAACTCATCAATATAATCAGTCTGTCCGGGTGGTATGTAAAAGGCTCCCAATATATATCTTATACCGACCCTAATATCTATCTACAGTGACTCAACTTCTCCTTGCTTTATAGAATTATTTAGATGAAGAAATGTTATTTCTGATATAGATAATCAACCCACCACCAGTTCTATCTCTCCTTTGACTAATGTACATATCATAACCCTGTAGCTCAAATTCACTCACGGTGTCATTAAATTTATTTTCATTAACCCATGATTCTATAGCATATTATATCTATATCTTCATCAATAATATAACTAAATAACTCATGTTTCTTATTTCTAAGACTACGAGCATTGGTATAAAGACAACTCAGCCCTCCTATACCTGAAGCACCTCTTTTAGAATGTATAGCTTCCGCTCTATCTCCTCTGTATCTCTTTCCTTTCCCTGCCCCACCCTGTACCCTTATATTTCCTTGATCACTATCAGTAAGACCCAACGACAGTATCGAACTCCTGCCACAACACGTCAACCCCAGCCCAGCTTTGATGGAGTCCATCCAATGCCTTATTCCCATAAAACCCATTCCAAACATCTACAAAAACTAATCCCGACTCCTCACACCTGCCTTTCACATACTCATTCAGTCCAATTGCACGAGACAACCATTCCATCCCCACATCTAATCTCGGAAACAACGCCTTTCACTCAACCTTTCAACTAACCTTTTGTACCTCTCTCGTAACTCTCATGAACCCACCTTTTTGACATCAATTACTCCCACATGCGTAATCACAACTGCATCACTCTTAAAGATCATAACCACCTCCATCCCACTATCAATTTTAGAGTAGAGTGGGAAAAAGATAATTGTATATCCTTTCTTGATCTAAAAATTATTAGTCATTGACAAAATTAGCTTGACTGTGTACCGAAAACCAACCCATTTCTTTTCTCATCATCATATTAACATTAAGCGAGCCGTTGCATCAGGTATGTTTTTGAGAGCACTTAGGATATGTGACCCTTGCTTTCTAAAAGACAAGATTATCCCCTCCACGTGATCAATGAAAGTTTATCTAAAGCAAAATCTACTCATTACTGTCACAAGGATAAAAACAAATTTAGTAATACGATTTATTTATTTATTTTTTTAATGGGCTATCTGGCGACTGCCCACTTGGGCATAAGTAGCCGCAAACAAAAAGCCTAGTTCTAGGCTACGTTAAAATAAAAATTTGAAAAGAAAACAACAATAAAAAGAGATAACAATTAGGAAGCAAGCTCCGGCGTCGGGGGAGCGAGGGGCGTGTGACCTAGAAAGAAAACAATAACAAAACAACAACAACAAAACCTAGTTAAATATATATATATTTTTTTTAGAGCCCATCTGACGACTGCCCACTTGGGCATAGTCGTTGGAAACACGATAGCCTAGAACTAGGCTACTTAAAATAAGAATATGAAAATATAACAATGATAAAAATTGAAAAAAACTTAACAATTAGGAAGCAATCTCCGGCGTCGGGGATATATATATATATATATATATATATATATATATATATATATATATATATATATATATATATATATATATATATATATATATATATATATAGATATATATATATATATATATATATATATATATAGATATATATATATATATATATATATATATATATATAAATATATATAGATATATATATATATATATATAGATATATATATATATATATATATATATATATATATAGATATATATATATATATATATATAGATATATATAGATATATATATATAGATATATATAGATATATATATATATATATATATATATATATATATATATATATATATATATATATATATATATATATATATATATATATATATATATATATATATATATTCATATATATATATATTTATATATATATATATATATATATTTATATATATATATATATATATATTTATATATATATATATATATTTATATATATATATATATATATTTATATATATATATATATATATTTATATATATATATATTTATATATATATATATATATATATATATATATATATATATATATATATATATATATATATATATATATTTATATATATATATATTTATATATATATATATATATATATATATATATATTTATATATATATATATTTATATATATATATATTTATATATATATATATATATATTTATATATATATATATATATATATATATATATATATATATATATATATATATATATATATATATATATATATATATATATATATATATATATATTTATATATATATTTATATATATATTTATATATATATTTATATATATATTTATATATATATATATATTTATATATATATATATATATATATATATATATATATATATATATATATATATATATATATATATATATATATATATGGGATTAAGACAGACGCGTCCAACGAGGGCATTTGAGGTGTACTCCTTCATTACGAGGATGACGGCACGAGTCATCCAGTTGCATATGCTAGTCGTCAATTATTACCACGCGAAAGGAGATATGCCACTATAGAAAAGGAAGCTCTATCAATTATCTGGGTCATAAACAAATTCAAGATGTACTTGATAGGTAAAGAATTTCAGATAGGAACCGACCACCGTCCGTTAGCCTATATTAGGAATGTGCGACACTCCAACGGCCGCATCATGTGCTGGAGTTTACTCTTGCAAGAGTATCAATTTAAAAAAAATTATATAAAAGGTTCCGATAACCAGGTCGCTGACGCACTCAGTAGGAATGCATTACCGAATAGCGTAGAGTAAGTGTATTCATAGGATCAGTATCTCCATGTAGGTATATACCGTCTTGTACGACTTGAATTAAGATTCTTTTGTATTATAATTATTTAATGTATATGTCTGAATTTTGTAACCTTCAATGTCTTTTTTTTTTGTATGTATATATTTGTACCCATTAAATTACGTATAAATTATTTTATCCCATATGTACTAATTTTATATCATTTCATTGTTCCATGCGCTTTTTTTTATTAAGTTTGTATTAAAGGTTATTTTCCCTTATAATCAAAAGATCAAAATAATCATATGTTTTGAGGTAATACGAGTTAGGTGCAGGAAGGTACGGTTGGTACAAGAAGACGAGTTCCCCACAACGGAGCTCTATCGTTGTCCCTTCTCTCTTTTTTCGAAGTGACAACTTCCCCCGGAATGGAGGGGTGTGATAGAACGGGTTGAGCAGCGTTAGTTTCAACTCTTATCCTATATTATTTTAAAACCACGATGCTCCCACATGCATCTTCGCGTCGAAGCTTGGCGCCTTATCACAGCCACCGGATGTCAATGTTTAAACAAGGAGGTTATCGTCCCCCCGTTCGCCCCCATACGCCGACGTCGCCAGATTGAGTTAGGCTTAGGGGCAGATAAGGCATTGTTCCCAGGCTCGGCTGTTCATTCCCTTGAAGCTCCCACTCCATTGTTCCCCACGCCAAGGGAGTGTCTCGACTATTTAGATTGAAACGTTACCACTAAGATCAGATTTGAGATCCAGATTTTCGTCGCGAAACATCACCACGACCCTCTCTCACTTTGTGCGCCAAGGGACCTCGACCTCCAGATTCACCATCACTTGTCCAGAAGGAGGACAATATCCCTTGAGTGCCAAGGGTTCGAGCCTTTCGTGACGCTAAGTCCTCAAGGCTTCCCTCTTGTTTTTCAGATAGAGAACAACGTTAGAACAGCCATTGTTCTTATGAGCCCTACGCCAAGAAACGGTTCTCACCCTTCCCCCTTATTGTTTAGAGGAGAACAACATTAGAACAGCCATTGTTCTTGAGCCCGTAGACAAGAGACGGTTCTCCCCCTCCCCCTCCTGTTGTTCAGAGGAGAACAACGTAGAACAGCCATTGTTCTTTTAAATCCGTTCGCCAAGAAACGGTTCTCACCCTTCCCCCTTGTTGTTCAAAAAGAGAACAACATTAGAACAGCCATTGTTCTTGAGCCCGTAGACAAGAGACGGTTCTCACCCCCCCCCTCCCCTGTTGTTCGGAAGAGAACAACGTAGAACAGCCATTGTTCTTCAAGCCGTTCGTCGAGAAACGGTTCTCATTCTCAAGACGCTACGTCAGGATCCTTTTATTCCCCCCCCCTCTTCGACTGGAACTCGCCAGCGGACCGAAAATTCCTTCACGTCGCCTTCCACTGCACCACTCGTATAAAGTTACGTAAGCCAAACGTCACCTTTGAGTACTTAACCCTTCTGTCAATTCTATCCTGTTCTTTAAATGGTTTAGCGAACCATCCCATCTCTTTAACTCTATATTTGTTTTACCTTTTTAAATCCTTTAATCCTTGGATTAGCCCGAGCCCCCACGACCCTTTCCATTCCCTGTTTATGTCAATATTTTCCGTCTTGTGTTTGTTGATAGTTATTATTAATAAAACTCTATTTTATTAATGATAGCAATATTATTATCCTTGAGCTCAGTTCCACTTCTTAAGCATATCGAAGATACATAATATCGGCCCGCCAGACATTAACGCACTCTAAAGATAATTAAAGAAGTTCCCTCAACGAATAGTGATATATGGTATATCGTCGGGAGTCCATTCTACGACAATATATATATATATATATATATATATATATATATATATATATATATATATATATATATATATATATATATATATATATTTATACCTCATTCCTGTGGATGATTCTAATTGTATATTGTAGATGCATGATCTGACACAATTTTCTGGATCATTTAAATTATATATTGTAGATGCATACTCTAACACAATCCTCTGAATGCATTTTGTCGGTGGGTTCTGACAGATTCGGATGACCTTTGATAGGACCTTGTGGCTTTTGTCACCCGTGAAATTATGTTGTTATAAATAGTTGCACACTTAAATTTTCAATATTTCTAAAATATTTCGTGCTTTCATCTGGCTACAGAAGAAAATGCACATAAGACAGATTTTCTTTGTATTTAACAACTGTTGCTAATAAAAGAGATTTAGCAGATGCCAAAAGTATTCAACCAATGACAATTTCAGTCATTTGATATTTTGTGGTATAATCTTTGTTTTTAATAACAGCACAAAGATAATTCTCATAAGTTGATGTTAGCTTTTCGAAATCATTTCTTGATATTTTGTTCCACTCTTCTACGCAAATCTCTCTCAAAGGTAAAGGGTTCTGTGCGTTTCTCTTTCGGATTGCAGCTTTCAGTATTCAACACAAATGCTCAAAAGGAGTGACTTCTGGCGAGAAACTTGTTTATGCAAGAAAGTTTTTTATATCTTCCTAGTCCATTCTTGAGTTAATTTGGCAGAGTGCTTAGGATCATTCTCCTCCTGAAATATTCATTTTTGTCGGATGTAGAATTTTTTCGCACTTGATGTCAGCTTTTCCTCCATTATGTACGTGGCACCACCCATCCCATTAATGATGTGGAGTGATCCTGCACCATTTGCAGCAGAGCAGCTCCACACCATGAGACTATTTCTTCCCTGTTTCATGGTTAGGAGGGCGTTCGTAGGATCATAGGCAGTTCCTTCTGCCCTACAAACGGAAGGGCGATTTGCTTTCCTGGCCCCCCGTAAGGGGCGCGGCGATTTGCCATCCTGGCCGCCGTGCTGACGGGATCCAGCGCTCCGTCCGGCCCCAGCTTAGCCTCTCTTCCTTCCTTCAGATAGCCCGATTTCTCCCATACCTCGTCGCTTTTCATACAACCTCTCCCACAACTTTCTCTGGTCAGCCTCTAATTTCACAGGGTAGAATGCTGACCTTCTTCTCAAGCCAACCACCCCGGATCGGGGCTGAGGGGGGGAGGGGACATTGTTCCCTAACCCCTCAGCTCCGGTTCGGGATGGGTTTTTTTTAACAACCTGCTTCATCCCCACCCACATCTTCCTCACATCCCTTTTCCTCTCCTCTTCACAACCTATATTTTTTACGCCGTGTCCAAGGTGGAGCCGCCATGCCGAAGGACTGCCAGGCCACCAGGCGGGAGGGGTGGTCCCGAATGGCGGCGCCTGGCTCTGCCGGGCTTGTAAGCACCTCTCGCAGTGCGGGCAACTGCGAGAGGTGATGAGCTATTGCGTCCCGTAATCAAAAGAGGGTCACCATGCCCATGTATGAAAAAAAACAAAAACCCCAACCCCCAACTTCCCTAAAAACATCTACGGAGCCGCCCTCGGGCAGCTCCACCGAGAAAATGGAGGTCCCCCCCCTTGTGCTTGCGCAAGGGACCCTCCATAATTCTTTAACCGGAGAGGAGGCTTACTCCTCTCCTACGCCTACGGGTGTAGGGGACTCCCCCTCACCCCCTTCTCTGGAGGTGCTTTCGGGCACCTCCCTATCTCCAGCGGCAGTCCCTCCTTTGCTTTCTATGGGGACTGCCAAGAAAGCCAGCAGGCAGCCCATTGCCGACCGCCCCTCGTGCAAGCGGCTCGGTAGGGCAAACCCCCTTAGGGGGGAGAGGGAAGCCAGGCCCCTTCGGTCGCTTCCCTCAAAAGACCTGCTGGCAAGAATTTTGAACCTTGCTGGGGTCAAGGCCTGTGCCTCCCCACACCACCTGACTAGTGACAATACTGCCAAGGGGACCTGCGATGTCCTGGGAGGGGATGGCCAACTGGAGGCCCCTCCTGTGATAGACATGGTCCTTGAGGAGACCCAGCCCCAGACGGTAGGGCCTTCCATGGGGGGGAATTCGATCGGCGACAAGCACCGAACCCGAATCCGCCCCTATGCAAGGTCCTCCTCAAATGGCTGAGGGCTCCGAGGCAGTAGAAGGAGGGGAGGGATCTCCTCCGACAGGTGCCCCTACGACAACCAGGACCTTCTCCATTTCGGAGAGGGACCTGGCTGAGGCTGGTCCATCTGGCCTGGGGACTTCTGCCGGCGGAGGTGAAAAGCGGGTTCATTCCCCGCCCTCCTCTCCTAAAAAGAAAAAGACTAAAAAGACTCAAAAGACGAAGAAGACTCGGGGCTCCTCTCCATCCGCGGGGGCTGCGGGGACGGATGGGTCTGCTGCCACTTTGGTAGGCGACCAAGCCAAGATCGGCACATCCGGCCCCTCTACCCCCTCGTGTGCGGAGCCCATGACTACGACTAAGACCAAGAATGCACAGGGCGGAGCCTCGATGACATCGGGGCCCCTGATTCAGAGGTTACCTGGCGTTTTCGAGCCCGCTGGCTTCAAACGCTTCCTCGTTATTCGCTCCACTGATGGCACCATGTTGTCCAAGGGCAACATGATCCATCAGAGGAGAGGATTAGCTAGTGCAATTGGTAGAGAGCCGAAGGTAACCCGTTTCTCGGACGGGAGCCTTCTGGCGAATGCGGCGAATCCCGCCGAGGCGGCCAAGATAAGTGCTCTTCGGACACTTCATGGCACCCCGGTGAGTGTGACGCCGCACTCTACCATGAACTTTGTGAAAGGAGTAGTTTATGCGAGGGAACTCGTTGACTACTCCATTGAGGACATCACCCTAGAGCTGGCCGACCATGGGGCGGTCAAGGTCGAGCGTGTGATGAGAAAACAGGGAGGGGCCTCGAGACCCACCCCTACACTCTTCGTCACGTTCGACTGTGACAAGCTCCCTGAGTCGGTGCGTGCCGGTTGGTACCGCTACCGCGTGAAGGCATTCGTGCCACTGCCGCGGCGGTGCTATTACTGCCACCGCTTCGGCCATACGAATCGATCATGTAGACGTGCAAAATCGGGGTCACCCGAAGTCTGTGTAAATTGCTCCAAGGTCGCACACGATAAGTCCAAATCGTGTGTGGCCAAGTGTGTCAATTGCGGAGAGCCGCACCCTGCTTCTTCGAAGCAATGTGGTGCATATCTCCTTGAGAAAGAAATCCTGGCCGTTCAGGCCCAGGATCGACTCTCATTCCGCGAGGCAAAGGACTTGGTCCTGGCGCGCCCGGCTCTGCCTGGGACGTCATATGCCTCAATAGTTAGAAAGGCACCCTCTGCTCCTGGCCCATCCAGGCCAACGAGCACGGTTGTTTCCGCGCCCATTCGGAGCCCTTCTGTGGGCTCTACCCAACCTGGGCGCTCCCCTGGTAAAGCTGGCGGCAAAAAGGGTTCATACCCTGCCCCGGCTAAAACCAGGGCTCCCCCCTCTTCCCCCAGCGTGACCGTTTCGCGTAAAGCGAAACGGCCACGCGCCTCCACCGAGTCGTTAGACTCACAGGAGGCAACACCCCTGAAGATGGTCGCTAGGCCATCTTCCGGGGTTCCTAAAGCTGTTCCCCGAAAGGAGGACAGCAACAAAGGAGCTTCGGCCCCTTTGCCTACGCCCCGAGGTGGAGCGAGTGGCTCGGAGACGGTGGTTCCTCGAAAAGAGGGCCCCCCGCCTCCGAAGCCGCAACGCCCGCCTAAAGTTTCGAGGCGGAGGGAGGAAAAGACTCGCATGGCGAGCCCAACCTCCCCCAATAAGTCCTCGAAGGCGACAGCGCCTTCAGCGCTTTGTCCGGCCAACAGCGCCCGGGGTTCTGCCCCCGGGAAGCGTACGGCCATTCCCGTGAGGGTCTTCAATTCGAGGAGGGCCCCCGCGTCTCCTCCGAGCTAGGCCTGGAGGGCATATTCCTTCAATGGAATTGCCGTGGACTCCGGGCCAACTGGGAGGAGCTGCGGAGGCTCGCCTCATCCCGTTCCCCGTTAGCTATTTTTTTGCAGGAGACCATGCTAGGCGCGTGCCCCCTGCCTGCCCTCCCGGGGTATAAGGGTCTTGCGACCCAACCACCGCGGGACGGCCGGGCTGGGGGATGCGCGGTTTACACCCGGCATGATGTCTCCGTTCTTCCTTTCTCTTTAGATACCTCCTTTCAGGCAGTGGCTGTGCAGCTGCACCTGGATAGGAGGTATACTATCATTTCTGCGTACATTCCACCGTCAGCTGACTTCGACGCGGGGGACTTTCGCCGCGTCGTGGCACGGTTGCCGAGGCCCTATCTCTTGCTTGGAGATCTGAACGGCAGGCATCCTCTCTGGGGAGATTACACCATAAATCCCAGGGGACAAGTCCTTGCCGATCTGATCGAAGAGCTTGAGATGGGTGTCCTAAACGTGGATGAGTTTACGCATCACTGTCCGAGAACCGCTTCATTTTCTTGCCTTGACCTATCTTTGTGCTCTTCGGATGCACAGCCTGATTTTGATTGGGGGGTGGTCGATGACCTCCATGGTAGTGATCACTTTCCCATTCAAATATCATTTTCAGGGCAACTGCCGCCTGAGAGACCACCTCGGTGGTGCTTGGCGCGGGCGCGGTGGCCTGCATTTCAGGAAATGACTGAATTCTCTATCTCAGTCAAGGAGTTTAGGTCGGTAGATGAGGCCGTCGAGTTCTTCTCCGGCAACCTCATCGCCGTGGGCCTGACTACTATTCCTAGGACGTCTGGCCGTTTTGCACGCCGACCACTCCCATGGTGGTCGGCCGAGTGTGAGACGGCCCTCAAACAGAAGCGTTATGCCTACATGCGCTATAAGCGCCGCCCGAACGATTTCACCGTCGCTGAATTTCGTCGGGCTAGGGCTAGGTTCCGGTATATTTCGAAGCACGCCCGCCGCTCTTCTTGGCGGGCATACGTGTCTTCACTTAACGGGAAGACCCCTTTAGCTGAGGTGTGGAAGCGAGTCAAAAGGATTCGGGGCAAGTTCTCGCAGGACCCCCCTCCCGTTCTCCAGGAGAATGGGACCGCAATCTCGGACCCCGCGTCCGTGGCGGAATCCTTAGCGACCGCTTTTTCCGCATTCTCTAGCCGTGATGCTGCTCCGCCAGCATTCAATGCACGTCGTGATGTCGCGGAAGGCCGCCGGCTGGACTTTACCTCCAGAGGCGGAGAACCCTTCAACGACAAGTTTACTGTGAGTGAGTTGCGTTCCGCTCTCGCTTCGTGCGCGGACACCGCCCATGGTCCGGACGATGTCCCGTACGCCATGCTTCGACACCTGGGTGAGCGAGGCATGGCCTTTCTATTAGATTTGTTCAACAGGATCTGGGTGGAAGGTCTCCTCCCAGACTCCTGGCGAATCGCTACTGTGCTCGCCTTTCGCAAGCCGGGGAGAGATCACTCTACCCCGACCGGTTTCCGCCCAATCTCTCTAACCTCTTGCGTGTGCAAGTTGATGGAGAAATTGGTAAATGTTAGATTAGCCTATTTCCTGGACAGCGGAGGCCATCTGTCTTCTGCACAGTGCGGCTTCCGTAAGTTCCACTCCACGTCGGATGCTCTGCTCCGACTGGAAAATGCCGTCTGCGAGGCTTTCCTTCGTAGACAGCACTACGCCACGGTGTTTTTTGATCTGGAGAAAGCCTATGATACCGCATGGCGATACGGTATCATGGAGACTCTCCACACGATGGGGGCGAGGGGACGCCTCCCAATGTTTATATCTGAATTTTTGCGAGATCGTCGATTCCGCGTACGGGTGGGGGGAGCCCTCTCCGGCCCAAAGGAGCAGGAAGAGGGTGTCCCGCAGGGAAGTGTCCTCAGTGTCACACTCTTTGCCCTGAGCATCAACGGCATCACCTCGGTGCTGTCGGAAGATGTTCTCGCTACGCTCTACGTGGACGACCTTTCGATCTCTTTTGGCGCGGCCCAGATGCCAACTCTGGAGCGCCGACTCCAACAGGCATTGAACCGCGTCTCTTGCTATGCCAAAGCGCACAGGTTTCGGTTTTCTTTGGCCAAGACTAAGGTGGTGCACTTCTGCCGCCATCCACGGCTTTACCCCGACCCAGATTTGTTTCTTAATGGGGTGCGCCTGGATGTGGTTGAGTCGCACCGTTTCCTTGGTCTTGTATTCGACCGACGCCTCACCTGGGAGGCTCACATTCGCAGCCTTAGGGTCTCTTGTACCCGCGCCATGGACATTCTCCGTTCCGTGACGTTCAGCGCTTGGGGCGCTGATAGGGCTACCGCCTTACTTTTTTATCGATCCTTTGTTCGCTCGAAGCTCGACTACGGATGCGAGTTTTATGCATCCGCAGCCGAGCGTTTATTGCGGAAGGTGGATTCGATCCACCACACCGGCCTTCGCCTTGCGACCGGTGCCTTCCGCACTTCCCCCATTGAGAGCCTGTTGGTCGATGCTGGGGAGATGCCACTCGCTCTGCGCCGCGTGCAGTGCATCACTCGCCTGTACGCGCGAGCCCGGCGCTTCCCCCAGTCGCCAACAGCTCTCACTGCATCCGCAGCTGATCTCGATGGTGCCTATGCCGCCGAGAGACGCCAGTCATACCCTAAGCCCTTTGGGTTTAGGGCCAGGAAACTCCTTCGAGAGGTAGATATAGCTCTCGGGCCGGTGGCGCCCCTGGTTCTGCCCAGGACGCCACCCTGGAGGGTACCACATTTGGCTATTTGTCGCCACGCCTCTGCTCCCAAAGCTTGTACTGCGCCGGGAGTATTGCGTTCGATCTTTTTGGAGCACACATCGTGTCACGCTGGTACCGTGCCAGTGTATACGGATGGCTCCAAGTCCCAAGAGGGGGTCGGCTTCCACGCCGTATCCCCTCTGTTTGAAGTCAGCGGGGCTCTACCAGGCGCTGCGTCTGTCTTCACGGCCGAGCTGGTGGCAATACACCACTCGGTACGGGAGATTACGCGACGTGCCCGGTTCGGAGACCGGATTGTGATTTATAGCGACTCACAAAGCGCCCTGAGTGCTCTCGGGGCATTGGAATCTCCGCATCCCCTGGTTCGCGAAATCCGTGACGCCACGGTTTTGGCGAGCCGGGCAGATGTCGAGATTATCTTCTGCTGGGTTCCTGGACATGTAGGAATTGCGGGGAATGAGCGCGCCGATGAGGGCGCCAAAGAGTCCGCGAGGACTCTGCGCCCGGACCAGCGTTTCGCTCTTCCTCACACCGACTACATGGCAGGAATACGGGCAGCTCTTCGGACTGCTTGGCAAAGAAGATGGGAGACGGTCGAGGGGAACTTAAAGTTGCGTGCCATTGCGCCGCGACTGTTCCCATGGACCTATCCCCCAATGCCGCGGCGGCTTCAGGTTGCTTTCTGTCGTCTTCGAATCGGACACACTCGTGTGACGCATCGTTACTTGGTGGAGCGCTCGCATGTGCCCTATTGCAACGACTGCGTCGTCCCCCAGACTGTTCGGCATATTCTTGTCGAATGTCCCAGTCTGGGTGATCTTCGCGCACGATACCTGTCTCGGTACCGGGATGGGCGGGGTCGCTACCGCCTGTCCCTTGTACTCGGGACGAGTGCGTGCACCATGACTGGTGGACTTATTGACTTTTTGGGGGAGGCCGGCCTTCTCCCCTTTATTTAAGGTTCCTTTTTTTGTTATTGTTTTGTTTTAGATTGCACTCTCCTGCACCGGGGTGAGGGGGACCTCCCCCCGCTGCCGGAGATTGCTTCGATTGTTAAGTTTTTCAAATTTATATTGATTGTTAAGTTTTCATATTTTAACTTTAAAGTAGCCTAATTCTAGGCTGTCGTGTTTTTCGGCGACTTATGCCCAAGTGGGTAGTTGCCAGATGGGCTCTATAAAAAAAAAAAAAAAAAAAAATGCTTTCCTGGCCGCCGTGTTGACGGGACTCAGCGCCCCGTCTGACCCCAGCTTAGCCTCTTCTCTAATTTTCGGACACCCTGTCATCTTACCTTGCTTCTTCACTTTCCATACAACCTCTCCCACAACTTTCTCTGGTCGGCCTCTAATTTTACAAGGTAGACGCCGACCAACTTCCTCTCACCCAACCAACCCAGATTGGAGCTGAGTGGGGAGAGGGCAACGCCCCCTCATCCCTGAGGTCCAGTTTGGGTGGTGAGTTTTAATAACCTGCTTTGTACCCACCCACACCTCACTCACATATCATTTCTTTCTCCTCTACTGCCTATCCATTTTTACGCCGTGCCTAAGGTGGAGCCGCCATGCCGAAGGGCTGCCAGGTAACTAGACGGGAGGAATGGCCTCAAATGGCGGCAGCTGGTTATGCCGGCCCCGTGTTCACCTGTCGCAGAGCGGGCCACTGCGTGGAGTGATGAGGGTTTGCTTCCCGTGATAATAATAGGGTCCTCATGCCCACATATAAAAATTTTCAATCTAATAATTCCCCTTTACCTTCAGTATTATCGACGGAACCGCCTTCGGGCAGCTCATTGGAAAAATGGAGGCCTCCCCCATCTGTGCTTTAGCAGGGGACACTGTAAAACTCTTTGACCTGAGAGGAGGCTTACTCCTCTCCTAGGCCTACGAGTGTAGGGTACTCCCCATCACCCCCTTTTGTGGAGTCACCCGCACTCACTCTTTCCAGCGGCAGTTCCTACTTTTCTTTCACAGGGGACTGCCAAGAAAGCACGCAGGCGGTCCAAAATTGACCTCGATAGGGCCAACGCCCTTAAGAGGGCTAGGGATGGCGGGACCCGTCGGTCCATGCCCCCTAACGCCCTGCACTCTTGCATCGAGTCTACAGGACGTCACTGTATGTGGCCCCCATCTCTTCCCCGACGGATGCCGATTCACAAAGAGACAAAAGGTACCTCGAGGAGGATCCCGGATGTCCTGTGGTGGAGGGGATGGCCACATGGAGGCTTCCCTTGAGATGGACTTGGTCCCTGAAGTTATCCAGCCCCAGATAGTAGGATATTCCATGAGGTCGAACCTGGGCTCAGTGCTAAGCACGAAACCCGAGTCCGCCCCTGTACAAGCTCCTCTTCAGACGGCTCGGGTCCCCGAGGTCTCACAAGTTGGGGAGAGAGCTCCTCCCCCGGCTGGTGCCCCTGGGACAGCGGGGATCTTCTCCATCTTCGAGAAGGATCTGGCTGAGGCCGGCCCATCCGGTCTTAGGGCTCCTTCCGGCTGAGGAGAGAAGCGGGTTCATTCCCCATCCTCCTCTCCTAAAAAGAATTATTTTGTTTTGGCAATAATATCATAACTATTCGGCCGATTCTTCCCTTCTTGCTTTGTTTTCTTGTTATTTTTCTAGCCCCTTTCCTTTTTCTCGTTGTTATTTGTTATTTACATATTGTTATTTGTTTTTTTTTTAATATAGCCTAGTAGTAAGGCTGTGTTGTGTACGTCGACTTATGCTCAAGTAGGCAGTCGCCAAATGGGCCCCCGCCCCGAAAAAAGCTCTACGAACGTGCCGAACATCAACTTGTTGAAAAGTTATATCTTAGATTCATCTTACCATATAACATTGCTACAAAATTCACTTCCCTTTTCAAGATAGCCATTGGCAATCTTTAAACGGTTCGTTACATCCATTATATTAAAAATTGGAATTACAGAACTTGAACCAGTAAAAGCCCTAGGGTCCACTCAAGGCCAGGCCGAGAGCTAATAAGGTCTACACCACCAACTTTGAGAGTGCATTCCATACATTATTTATGTTTATATCGATTAGGTACGCGCTTATCTACGCGTGTGCTTTAATATGAATTTTCTGTATGTATTCACTGATATATGATGATACCTCCATATATTACAATTTCTATCTACGTACACACTTATCTACGAGTGTACGTATTACTATACATTTCTAATTAGCACACTCTTCGCACTCAAATAGCTAATAGGAACGATTTTTTTCTCTCCCGCGAACAGCGTCTGCTAGTGTTCAAAAAAGAACTAGCGACAGGAAAGCCAGAAAGGAATATGGAAAACACATTGAAGCTTATGCCCTACAACGACTAATAACACCATCGGAGAGGAAGGGCTCGGGCCTTTATGGAAACCATTCAGTCCTGATTTTGTAAAGCGATATTCCTCCGTGCTCCTATTAAGTTACATTTAAACGCGAATAGTACTCTTCCAGTGTGTTTAAAAATATATTAACCGACGTACTTTCGACTACTCGATCGGTTAGGCTATTCCATGTTTGTTATTTTATAGGTGTAAAAAAACCCCGCTATGCTATTGGTGAACCGTTTATTGACTAATATATATATATATATATATATATATATATATATATATATATATATATATATATATATATATATATATATATATATATATATATATATATATATATATATATATATATATATATATATATATGGATTTTGATGGGTATTCGCTCTATAATTTAATTCGAATAATGGCGAGCACTCTTTAGTGCCTGTCAATTCCAGATCGCTTTGTAGATCTTTCATAGTAATCAGTGAATTCTTCCTAAACTTTCGAAGCATGTAACGTCGGGACTGATCGTTCATCTTATGAGGAGCACTTCCTTTTAGTGTTGAGTTCATCTATACTCACGATGCTTTCGAATTATAGAACTTAGAGTTACATGAAGCACATCAACTCGCTCAGAAATAGTCATATAGGATAATCGTTAAATACGAAGATCCGCGGCGCGCCCGAAAAAGTGAATTTTTTTTGTGTGTATGTTTCGTTCACCTGCGCATGCATATTCATGTGCGTTAGAATATTATTATATAAACAATTGAGTATATACTGGGGGCTGTGTCCCCCTTCCCCCTCCAATTGATTGAAACTCAGGATCATCGTAGGAGGGGGGTCTCCCCGCAGTGATAAACCCCCTACGAGCATTCACCTTGAATTTACTCCAAATATTTTGCGTCCCATCGTTCGCGCCGCCGATCTTCATGTTTACCGGATAATCTACTCATATCTGAATGAAATTTAAATATTTGTTGTCGAATAGCTTGAAGAACTTTGGCCGTCGGCATTGCTCAAAGCAAACATCCTTCTTCTACGGATTCTGATCAATGACTGTCGGTACTAATATTCGGCTGCTTACGTCAGTTTTATTTCTAGAAATTTCTCGCATCTTCAATCCCTTTTTATCGAAATTATAAGATTTCTTTTCTTTAATAACAAGATTCTCGCAATTATTAGAGTGGTTGAATAATTTTGTCGCCTGCTAAATTTGGTTTATTAGCAATAGTTGTTATATATATATATATATATATATATATATATATATATATATATATATATATATATATATATATATATATATATATATATATATATATATATATATATATATATATATATATATATATATATATATATATATATATATATATATATATATATATATATATATATATATATATATATATATATATATATATATATATATATATATATCCGCCTTTCATTTTCCTGTGGGATTTTTTCATTTATTGCTCTCCTCACGCACTACCTTGTGAGTTTCTCATATCCATATATATGTATATATTTACTGAGGATCCTGTTTGTTTTATAACAGAAAACAAACAGGCTTTTTTTAAAAATAAAAGTGTATAACAACGCGCCATCGATTAGCGATTTTTGGTTGAAACTAGAATAATACCAATATAGTTAATGGCAGAATAGTGTTACTTGAAATTAAGAGGCAGAAACTAACGAGAGTATCTTAGGCAGAAAAATTGTAAAGGGAGATTTGTAATATAGTTACATAGATAAACAGGTCACAACAGACCTTGTGGTCCATACTAGGTGACCTGGGATCAAGATTATGGGGAAGATAGATAGTACCTACACCCTTGCATTACTCGAAACACAGGAAAAATTCCGAAGTAAAATTAATTTAGGAGGGATGGAAGGTAGGAGAAATTTGGTGAACCTATCACCTGAAGGCTAGGGGAGTTAGTTATTCGCTAGTAAATGCTGTTAGTCGGGGATTAGATTCAAAGTATTTATCTATACGACGTTTGAAAGTATCTACGAGGACGTCCATTCTATAAGTTGACGATTCGGTTAAAAATGAAATTCTTAAGATTCGTGCGAGTTAAAATGTTTACCTATAATTTTGCAACCGTTTCCTCTCGTGTAATTTAACCGGTTGATAGTTAAATATTTGTTGCATTCCATATTGTCTATGCCTTTGATCATTATTTTAAAGACCTGAATTAGGGCCCCTCTTAATCTATGCTGAGTTAACGGAAATAGATTTTGTTCTTTAAACTTGGTATCATTTTAGTAAACCTTCGTTGGACTCGTTCTAATTTCGCTATATCTATCTGGTAATACGGTACGGGCACCAGGCTTGAACGCAGTATTCCATAATGGGACAGACCAAGGAATATAGAGAGTAAGGATGTGTTTTTGGACTTATACTCGAACGCTCTACCAATGAATCCAATTATTTTATTTGCTTTCTTAAGGACTTCTGAACATTGCTGACTGGATTTTAGGTCGCTCGATATTGTTACTTCTAGGTCCATATATCTGTCTACTCTTAAGAGTTGAGTACCATTCAGTGAGTAATTTGCTTTGCGGTTATGGTATCCGATATGGAGCACTTTACATTTATCCGCGTTAAAAGGCATTTGCCACTTTTGCGCCCAGTCATCATCATCATCACTAACTCTATAATTTAAGAAGGAGAATTTTTGAGTATTTGAATAATTATTTCATCTTAGTTTGGTTATGACTTATGTTTTTTATCAAAGTTATTTCTAATAATTCTTTTATAATATCAAAAAAACAAAATGGTGAAGTTAGAAATAAACATAAGTATCGAAATTTTGTGAATTTTTAAAACCCAAAGAATTACAAATGGTAAGTTCAGAAAATTTATTTTTATATATCTTCTTCTATTCTATATCTATCTTGTATAACTATATTTTAGAAACGTGATATTTTGAAAGGGGGAAAATTTAGTTTAGAGTTCCTTTTTTAAAATTATTATAATTGGCGAAGTTCAGAAAATTTATAAAAATTTAACCATGGCTGCTTTTTTTTTAGATTTTAATTTTTACGGCCGTATCCTAAAACAAATGTGAAATGCACATTTGAACAAAAAACTTTTTTAGGAATTTTACATTTTAGCCTTTTGCATATAATAAATTTATAAATAATTGTGAAGCTACACTAAATCTGATAAAAGCGCATTTCACATATTTCTAAGCATACGGCCGTTAATCTTAGTAGCCAAGCGCAAGCTCCAGTGGCGAAGCTATTGCCTGGTATTATTATATTTTCGATTAGTCATAGAATGATTTCCACTTGGGCCTAATTAAGGTTTAACCGAGGAAACAGAATTACAGGAAGGGTTGCCACAAGCAAATTTTAAAAAGAACCGACATTTGGAGTTAAAAGGTATCAGAAAGAACCAAATGTAAATTTTACGGGGGATACTACAATCTAAATAATGTTAAAAATACTTTATAATACCAACAAAAAAACAGGAGCCAAACGAGTTTTCCTGACGCCAATTAGTCTTAGAAACAGACAATTTAAGGGATTTGGCGTGAAAAAAGCCAATGTGGCACGCTGTTCACCAGCCGTATGTGCTCAGCCCGAAGCTCTCAGGGAAGTGGGGTGGGATGACGTCATCGTCACTGTTGACAACACCAAATACCATGATTGTCGCAGGAAATTACATCTGCATGAGTTTGGGGGCTGCGACAGCGAACCACCTGTTGTTCTGGCATTTGATCTTGTATTCGCATAAATTCTTTTCTTCGTAGAAGACTAGCTCCAAAGGGTGTTTCACAGGGCCGTATTTAGGATGTGGGTGGCCCGGGGCCCATTTTGGTGGGGGGCCCATTGTTAGCTGTTGGGCAGTGGCGGATCCAAGATTGTTTCAGGAGGGCGGGGGGCAATAGGGGCCCTATTGAATACACCAAATACTAATAACCTAAATCTTAATATATAAATAGGACACTTTTACTTAGGAAATACTGAACGGGGAATATTGTTCCATTGCTATAATATGTAATGCCATAGATAACGAATACTTGATTGGTAGCTTCACCAAATTCCGGATTCTGCTACTTCCATAGTCGGGCGATAAGTCAGCGTGGTTGTTTGCCGCTATGCCCGCTAGGGGGCGATTTCAGTCATTGTTACGATTTATTTTCGGTGAGACGCTGCTGCCATCTTGGAAAGTTTTGAAATCATAAGTTAATTGTATTTATTTGCCGTTGTAGGCCTGTAAGTACTGAAGATGTGGACTCCTGCTATTTAAGTGAATAAGTAATAATGTGTGTTAAAAAAGGATAGCCAGCATATGATACATATATGTTGCTTGGGAAGGGACGCTATAATGATCTAGAAATTGCAAACTTAGCCTTAAACCTCACAATGCACGCGTTAATTTCTAAAATAACTTAAAAGTTACAGCAATAATTACGTAAATAATACACTAATCTAAATTAATAGTGCATTTACACTACAATAAACTTAACTATTATCGAATGATTTTATTATTCATAGTATTGTATACGTTTGTAAACAAACGAGGGCGATTAGGCTTAACAAGATTGCGATCGTCTAAAATTGTCAGAAATAACGTCTTTGAACACACCTTTTTTATACGGCAATAGCTCCTCCATTTGGCAAAAATATTCTCAGATATATTTTTTTTATTTTGATTTCGACCTTGTATCGGCGCCGATATATCGGTTATCGGCTAATTTGCATATCGGTGAAACCCTAATCTATTGTATTGTTTATCCATATATAACTGTTTATCATAACTGTGATATTAAAAGTCGTGGCTACGATACGCACCCTAAACTACACCTTCACCGATCCCTTGTGTTGATCAAATCATCTCTGGCTAGTTATTACGGTAAAATTATATTTTATTGTTTTTTATCATCATCACTAAATCTATAATTTAAGAAGGGTATTTTTTTGAGTATTTAAATAATAATTTCATCTTAGTTTGGTAATGACATGTTTTTTTATCAAAGTTATTTCTAATAATTTTTTTTTATAATATCAAAAACAAAATGGTGAAGTTCAGAAAATTTATTTATATGTCTTCTTCTATAACTATATTTTAGCAACGTGATATTTTGAAAGGGGGAAAATTTAGTTTAGAGTTCTTTTTTAAAATTATTATAATTGGCGAAGTTCAGAAAATTTATAAAAATTTAACTATGGCTGCTTTTTTTAGATTTTAAATTTTAATCTTAGTAACGAAGCGCAAGCTTCCCCCGTAGGGATGAGTGGCGAAGCCATTGCCTGGTAAATTTATTAAACACGGGTTCAAAGACAGCAATAAAATTAATTAATAATACTGTACTGTTATTCATATGATTACAAATGGTGTATGACTTTGCCAGAAAGGACCGCAGCCTCCTAAAGTGTATTTCCTGCCAGGAGCCTCTGGTAGAAGGCAACGCTCTTATGCCCTCAGGGCAGGTGACCGACCCCGACAAGCTACCAGAGACTTTCAGAGAGATTATTGAATTCCAGGACCGCGACGGTCTCCTCTACCCTTCAAACGAGTGTATCAACATGGCCATGATGGCCGTAGAAGTCTTCAAGGCGATTACAACACCAGGCGAAAGGAGGGCCAAGTTCCTGGTGGCCTACTCTTCAGAAGAAGTGTTCGTGAGTGTCTACAAGGAAATAATGAGCAATGACTTAGGCATGTCCCTGCTGGACTGTGAAAAGGGTTGCAACCTAGTCAACACCGTTGTTCCTGTCATCGCCAGGTCCCTCTTCCATGTCATGGGCAAAAATATGGTGTCAAAAGCTAACAGTCATGCCCATGCAAAAGTCAAAAGAAGAGTCATTAAAAGAGATAATCCGGATGCACCACAGAAAGCTACCAGGAGCAAAAGTGACTACAAGAAAAAGAAACTTTCTAGTGAGAAAAAATCTAAGTCAATTTAAGTGTGCGTAGCCACTGACATTTCTTATGTATCTTTATTTTGTAGGTTATATATTAGAATCCAGGTTAACCATGAAATAGGTTACTAGTACAGGGTGTCCACACCTTAGATTCTTACTAGCTATTACTTTATTATACCTATTTCAGAATAATATAGTCGGTACTCACCCATGGGCTATGGAAAAGATTTATAAAGTTAAAAAAAGAAGAAATTAAATGTGGGGTCTAGCTAAATGATACCTAATTGAAATATAATTGTTTGCTAGATTGGTCAGGTGTGGGCCCTGGAGGGATTTCTTCTTTTTTTCTTTAATTCATGCTACCTACTTTATTTCATTTATTAGAATATACCTTGAAATATGTTTGTAGTTAAATGTAATATACACATTTTTCATTAAAGTTTTAATTAGAAATTCTGCCATTTATTTTTTTTTAAGTACCTGGAAAAGACCTGGAAAACCTATAGAACTTTCAAATTTTATATTAGTAGACACCCTGTAGTATCCAAGAATCCCATTATGCACAGCCTTATTAAATAAAATTGAATTGACTATAACCAACATCGGTTATAAATATAAGGTTTTTATTTTTTCTTTTTCATTAAATAAGTCACACTTTCGTTCGTCACGCCGAATCTGTTCGTCGAATAAAAGTTTTACTTCACAGCTCGAAGTACATTGGTCCCAGGGTAATTCATGCCATATTTGGGCTAAATATCTTTAAAAATAAAGAAATGAGAACGATTTTTGTTTTTCCCTGGCTAGCCCGACTATGGAATCGCCCAATTTTGAGCTACCAATCAAGTATGCGTTATCTATAGTAATGTATACACACGAAATGAAATGAACACAAGTTGTGCTTACCAAATTTATTTACACACAAAAATTCAGCTACAATTATTTAATTTTTCATGAAAAATTATAGTATAACTAACAAGTAAACATAGTTCAAATCAGAGAATGGATGGAGTTATAACCATTACAGTCCAGACACTTTTCTCGATTTTTGTGTTGCAAAGTCGCTGATGATGTCACTGAAGTTCAATTCATGCAGTATATCTGACTCGATGCTCATAATAGCCAGATTTACAATTCGTTCCTGCTTCATGATGTCCGTAATCGGTTCTCAATTAATTTGAGTTTTGAGGAGGAGCGCTCGCGACTGCAGCTTGATACCATCAATATAAGGTATATCCGTAGAGCTATCTCAATGTTTGGGAAAGTGTCCTACACACCATTGTCTCTGATAAGTCTGTACAGGGAAAGCTCAGTGCTGATATCTTTTGGCCCCTCGTCTGTGAAGATATTGGCAAATGTTAAAAACTGACACAGTTCATCAACCCCGTAAGGGGCGCGGCAATTTTCCATCCTGGCCGCCGTGCTGGCGGGACTCAACACCCCGTCCGAACCCAGCTTAGCCTCTTCTCTTTCTTTCAGACAGCCTGTATTTCTCCCCTACTTCGTCGCTTTTCATACAACCTCTCCCACAAATTTCTCTGGTCAGCCTCTAATTTCACAGTGTAGATGCTGACTTTCTTCTCAGCCAACTATCCCGGATCGGGTTGAGGGGAAGCGGGACAATGTTCCCTAACCCCTGAGCAACGGTTCGGGATGGTGGGTTTTTAACAACCTGCTTCATCCCCACCCATACCTTTCTCACATCACCTTTCCTTCTCACTTCACAATCTATTTATTTTACGCCGTGTCCAAGGTGGAGCCGCCATGCCGAGGGCCTGCCAGGCCACCAAGTGGGAGGGGTGGTCCTGAATGGCGGCACCTGGCTCTGCCAGGCCTGTACGCACCCCTTGCAGGGCGGGCTACTGCGAGGGGTGATGAACGTATGCATCCCGTGGAAAATGTAGGGTCACCATGCCCATTTATACAAAAACAAAGTTTCTCCCCTCAATTTCCCCCTGTCCATCATAGGAGCCGCCCTCGGGCAGCTCCACAGATAAAATGGAGCCCCCCCCTCCCCTGTGCTTGCACAGGGGACCCTCCAAATTTCTCTAACCGGAGAGGAGGCTCACTCCTCTCCTTCGCCAACGGATGTTGGGGATTCCCTCTCACCCCCTTGTCTGGAGATGCCTTCGGGCAGCTCCCTCTTAACAGCCGCAGTCTCTCCTTTTCTTTGCAAAGGGACTGCCAAGAAAGCCAGCAGGCAGCCCATAGCCGACCGCTCCCCAGCTTCCCATTGAAGCGGCGCGGTAGGACAAACCCCCTTAGTGGGGACAGGGAAGCCAGGCCCCTTTGGTCGCGTCCCTCAAAAGACCTGCTGGCAAGAATATTGAACCTTGCGGAATCAAGGGCTGGGCCTCCCCACACGTGACTTGTGACAAGGGGACCTGCAATGTCTTGGGGAAGAGGGGGGGAACTATAGGCGCCCCCTGAGATATACATGGTCCTTAAGGGAACCCAGCCTCAGACTGTAGGGCCTTCCATGGGAGCGAATCCGGGCTCGGCGCCAAACACCAAACCCGAATCCGCCCCTATGTAAGGTCCTCCTCAAACGGCTTGGGTTTCCAAGGCAGTACAAGGAGGGGAGGGATCTCCTCCGACCGGTGCCCCTGCGACTGCCAGGACCTTCTCCATCACGGAGAAAGACCTGGCTGAGGCCGGTCCATCTGGCCTGGGGGCTCCTGCCGGCGGAGGGGAGAAACGGGTTCATTGCCCGCCCTCCTTTCCTAAAAAGAAAAAAAATAGGAAAAAAACTAAGAAAACTCAGGGCTCCTCTCCATCCGCGAGGGCTGCGGGGACGGATGGGTCTGCTGCAACTTTGGTAAGCGACTAAGCCAAAATGTGCACATCCGGCCCCTCTGCTCCACCCCTGGGTGCAGAGCCCCAGACTAAGATGAAAAGTGTGCAGGGCGGAGCCTCGATAATATCGGGGCCCCTCATTCAGAGGTTACCTGCCACGGTTTTGGCGAGCCGGGCGGATGTCGAGATTATCTTCTGTTGGGTTCCTGGACATGTAGGAATTTCGGGTAATGAGCTCGCCGATGAGGGCGCCAAAGAGTCCGCGAGGACTCTGCGACCAGACCAGCGTTTCGCTCTTCCTCACACCGACTACATGGCATGAATACGGGCAGTCTTCGGACTGTTTGGCAAAGAAGATGGAAGAAGGTTGGAGGGAACTTAAAGTTGCGTGCCATTGCGCCGCGACTGTTCCCATGGACCTATCCCCCAATGCCGCGACGGCTTTAGGTTGTTCTTCTGTCGTCTCCGAATTGGACACACTCGCGGGATGCACCGCTATTTGATGGAACCCTCGCCAGCGCCCTACTGTGAAAACTGCGTTGTCCTCCAGACTGTTCGGCACATTCTTGTTGAATGTCCCAGTCTCGGTGATCTTCGCGCACGTTACCTCTCCCGCTACCGGGATGGGCGGGGTCGCTACCGCCTGTCCCTTGTACTCGGGACGAGTGCGTGCACATTGACTGGTGGACTTGTAGACTTTTGGGGGGAGGCCGGCCTTCTCACTTTTTTTAAAACTAGGTTTTGTTGTTTTTTGTTATTGTTGTTTTCTTTGTAAGTCGCACGCTCCTGTGCCGAGGGGAGGAGGACCTCCCCCCGACGCCGAAGCTTGCTTCCCAATTGTTGTCATCTTTCCTTTTTCTCGTTGTTTTGTTTTCATATTCTTATTTTAAAGTAGCTTAGAGCTAGGCTGTGTGATTGCGGAGATTAAGGCTCAAGTGGGCAGTCGCCAATAGTCTTCTAAAAAAAACAAAAAAAAAAACAGTTCATCAATAAATGTAATGTCCAAGTCATCTGGATGGCCAAAGTCTAAAGTCATTGCACCCTGGTGGACCCTCAACTTCAGCTCCTACATAAGATGTGCCGCTACTAACCTCCATTTCTATATGTTCTTCAATTGGACTCGTTACTACTTCTGCATTTTCTTTGCCAGGATCATTAGCCATTTCCGCTGGAGCATTTTCAGGTTGATCAGGTTGTGCAAAGTCATCACTCCTTTCTGATACTTGTCTTGGTTGAACAGTGAAGAACTGGTCTAATTTTCTTATCTTTGCCAGTTCTTCTGCTGATTCCATTGTTGCTTCCTTTATTTTACGTCCTTTAGAAGCCCCAGACTCCCAAATTCTTGTGCGATGCCTGTCTGTGTCTGTCTCCTTCACGATTGTCCATGCTGGTAATCTGAAAATAAACGAAATGAGCTTAGAATTGAAAAAAACGAAATGAACTCAAAATTACACAAGATCTAGCTGTCTAGTAACGTAAAGGGGCTATGGATCGTACTACTAGTGGAAATATATTCATAAAAAATTAGAAAGTGGTTGGAAATCAAATATGCA
Source organism: Ceratothoa steindachneri (assembly GCA_963969495.1). Taxonomy (NCBI): domain Eukaryota; kingdom Metazoa; phylum Arthropoda; class Malacostraca; order Isopoda; family Cymothoidae; genus Ceratothoa; species Ceratothoa steindachneri. The sequence continues at coordinate 28,722,178 of OZ018319.1, forward strand.
AGAAACTTGTGGTATTCCCTCACCTTATGCTATAGTTGTGACATAAGATTTATTCTTTTAATACATTGAAAAATTAAAGAATTTAATGGGGTACATTTTGTACAGTCCATAGCACATGGGCAATGGTTCATCACACCTGTGCCATAGTCCATACACACCTGGTCCATGGTCCATACACACCTTAGGCACCACCAAATGGACATAAAAACATGGAATGCTGAAAGATTATTTAATTATGTGCCTCAGTATTACCATACAATAGAAAAATATTATTTTAGTCATACACAAATAATTATTTGAGAGCTCTCTCCATCTCCCTGCAAACAGTGCCCTGAAATAACAAAATGAGGTCCATTTATGTGAGCATAAACTTAATAAACTGCTACTGTTGTCCATTCGCACGTAGAGGCACCACCAATTTGACATAAAAACAGTTAAAACCCAGATATACGGTCTATGACACTACCTAGCTTTCATCAGGGTCTATAGACTCTGCCTCTCATAACATACGAGCGAAATTATGTAAACAAAGTCTTACCACAAATCAAACACTTGAGCATATTATGTCTTAGTAACACCAAATTCCCTACAAATCCTTATCAGTTAATCTAAAATACCTTATAAACATCATCAACATATATATATATATATATATATATATATATATATATATATATATATATATATATATATATAAAATACCAAAATATAACACTTAAGAGGTTAAAAATAAATTGTTTACTTCGATTAAAATTTATTTTTGGTGGGAGGCCCCCTCTTGGTGGGTGGCCCAAGGCCCCTGTCCCTTGGGCCCACCCCTTAATCTTACTCTGGTGTTTCAACTTGTTGATCGGCTTCTTGGTGTGCTTGAGTCGCTTGCCGGGCATCGCTTTAGACAGAAATTGTCCCATCGTCTTATTGTATGAAGAGTAGCGAATCTCCTCATGCATCAGAAGGCTGATCAGCTTTTTATTCACACCTTTCTTGCAAAGAAACGCATCGACTTTCCGAGATCATTGTTTATGATCTTGTGGATTTCAGCGACGATTTCCGGCGTTCTGGTAGCGTCACATCGTCGACCAGGTTTTACTGTCCGTTGTCGCCTCAAATCCTGACTTTTTGAGCTCCTTTCTGACCTTTTCTACCATCTTTCATGTGACGTTGGGGAAGTCTAAAATTTCCTTGTTTGTCTTTCCGGCGCGGATTTCAAGAGGAGTCCATGCCTCTTCCACAAATTGTGGGGGTTCAAAAATTTCCATAGTCAATTATTCTGCAAATAAATAAAGAAAAATGGTTATTGTTTTTCAGAAGAAAAAGAGCGAGAACGAGTGCATTAAAATATGCGTTGTTAAATTAAAAGTTAAAAATTACGAACGATTACCCTCCAGACTGTGTATATAATCGACTGGCAACTTAGATAGGCCCTGCTGGCCGCACTTTCATTGCCTGTAATTATTGTTTATTTCCTTATGTCTACTTTCTGAGTGCACATTTTAGTGACCTTTTAAAGTCTTAATAAAATTACAATGCAATATTTTCATGGTGATAATTAGTTTTGATACGAAAATATACACAGCAATTTTGTTATCACTCGTAAGCGATATCTTTGGGAAAAAAGAGGCAAAAGTTAGGCTTCAACGCTAGCCGCTTGAGAGAGAGTCGCAGTTTCAACAAAGCGTTCTTAGAGTAAAACGAGTGTTATCCCTTTGACGATGCCTGCCAGCAATAAAATGTAAGTAAAATCAATTCTTATATTGTACATTCATCGAACACCTTTACTTCATAGTTTAAATGCATAAATTACGTACTTGTTCCAAATCAATGAGTTATTTTCATATAGACCTGAAATGTAAGAAACCAAATTCATAAATAGTCTCGTTTTGTGAAGCACGGCTTTTTTTTTTTTTTGCAGAGAAGTAGGCTTATTGAGTCTGGTCCCAGGATTAGTTCAAACGAAATAGGCAAGTAAATTATACAAACTATAAAAGTAAAAATATGCGTTATATTTCCGATACCCTGTCTTTTCTCCTTTAGTAATCGATCAACTGGAGAAAATAAGAAATATTTAGGAATATATTATTTAGTGACAACGTGACATCAACAATGGCAGTGAGTCAGCCTGAGAGAAACGTGTGAGATCAGCTGTTTGCGGTTTTGTTAAAAATGAGGATAGATCTGTATAGATTTTGGTAATTGTGTAGAGTATGGCCGAATCTGAGTCTTAGCTTATTTTGGGCTATTTTTCCTATCTACTTCTTCTGAGCTGAAATCTATGCGGACCAAGTTTATGTCGATGCGACCCCCCCCCCCCCCCCTCAAAATAAGCTAGCATCGCATCCGCCGATACTTGCAACACTTACCCAGATTTTTACCTCACAAAATTGTTTGTTAGGCCAGAGTTCTGTAAAGGATGTCTGGGAAATTATATTGCCGCAGATCCACCTTCAAGCATTGCGTGGGACCTGGAGAAAACACAATCCTCCAAATGTCACCCAGTACGTACAATGATATATAAGAAACAAAGATAAAGGTCGATAGGAGAAAATGAATTATGAATGGATGAAAGCTGGTTAGCGACTAGCCTGCAAAATTAGTCGCTAACCTAGCAAATAGGCGAGAAGAGGCATATAAAGAAAGTGACCGAAAAGAAGGGCAAAATGAAGATGTAAAGATCGAGAAGTGAAATTGGGCCACAACTGCAGATTTCTGCAGGCATTGGGGCTGGGTTGGCACGCAATCCTTCAGATATCAGCTGCAGCTGAAGCACTTGTGTGAACGTAAAGAAACCCAACTAGAAGGAAAGATTCGGTTTAAGTTAATACGGAAACCCACCGCCAGGTGGCCATGATTCATGACTCCATCCGGCGTCTAACCACACCCGGTGTGGTTTAACTTCGCTATAATTGGAAGCGCCGTTTCCCTTGGCTCAGCACATCACACAAAAAGAAGAATAGCCGTGGGAATGAAAATGGGAGATATGACGATACCCCTCTACCCCCAATTTAAAGCGCGATAGGAACATAAGAAAAAGAGTGCAAAAGGCTAATTAATCATTAGCCTATACGAGGCAGCTCCTGTTCCCATCACATGATTAGTGAGCCTATTCCATTCATCTACCACTCGATTTGTAAACCATTTTCTAGCACTCTCCATTCCTAAACCTAAACTTGTCCAGCTGAAACACATTGCTACGTGTCCTATCATGTTTATTAAAGATAAGAACCTTAGTTATTTGTCCCCCTTTTACCCGCTTGAAGATTTCAAAGTACCTCGGACTCATCTTTCTAATGTACAAAGATTTAGTATCTTAAGCCTTTCACCATAAGGTAAGCTACTCAACCCATCAATCGTCTTAGTTATCCTCTGCACAGACTCTAGCAAACCAATATCGACCCTATAATATGGAGACAAAAATTCAGCGCATAGTCAAGATGAGGCCTAACTAATGACAGGTACACTTTCAGAATGACATCATCACCCCTATTACTTAGGACACTCCTGCCAATAAACCCCAACACCCTATTAGCCTCCCAATAAACCACAATACCCTATGTGCCTCCCAATAAACCCAAATACCCTATTAGCTTTATTTCTAGCACTTATCCACTGCTTTCTAGGCCGATGGTCACAACTTAACAGGACACCTAAGTCTCTTTAGCATTCTAACCTTCCTAAAACTCTCACATTCAGTTTATAATTATTCAGTGGATTATACCTACCTATACTAAGCACGCTACACTTGTTTGTTAAATTCCATTTGCTATTTCTCTGCCCATTGTTTTTTTTTTTTAATTTTAGGAGCCCATCTGGAGCTGCGAACTTGGCCTTAGGTCGACGTACTCAACACAGCCTACTACTAAGCTATATTAAAAAAACAATGACAATAAATATGCGACCTACAACAAACAATCAAATAAAGTGGAGGAGGCCATTCTCCCTCAAAAAGTCGAATAGTCCACATGTCTCTGTGCACGAACCAGTCCCGAGTGCAAGGGACAAGTGGTAGTGACCCCGCTCATCCCAGTACCTGGACAGGTAACGTGCGCAGAGATCACCTAGACTGGGACAATCAACAAGAATGTGCCGAACAGTCTGGGGGACAACGAGGTCGTCACAATAAGGCACAGGCGAGCGGTCCACCAAATGGCGGTGCGTCCCGCGAGTGTGTCCAATTCCGAGAAGACAGAAAGAAACCTGAAGCCTTCACGGCATTGGGGGGGTAGGTCCATGGGAACAGTCGCAGCGTAATGTCACGCATCTTAAAACTCCCCTCGACCATCTCCCATCTTTGCCAAGCTGCCCGTATTCCTGCCAGGTAATCGGTGTGAGGAAGAGCAAAATGCTGGTGTGGTCGCCTAGTCCTCGCGAACTCTTTGGCGCCCTCATTGGCACGCTCATTCCCCGCAAGTTACACAAACCCAGCGGAAGATAATCTCGACATCCGCCCGTCTGGCCAGAACTGTGACGTCACGGATATCGCGAACCACGAGATGCGGAGATTCAATTCCCTGAGACCACTCAGGGTGCTTTGTGAGGCGCTATAAATCACAATCCAGTCTCCGAATCGGGCACGTCGCGTTATCTCCCACACCGAGCGGTGTATTGTAACCAGCTCGGCCGTGAAGACAGACGCAGCGCCTGGTAGAGCCCCGCTGACTTCAAACAGAGGGTAGACGGCGTGGAAACTGACCCCATCTTGGGACTTGGAGCCATCTGTATATACTAGCACGGTTCCAGCGTGACACGGAGTTTGCTACAAAAAGGCCGAACGCAATACTTCCTGTGCTGTAGAAGCTTTGGAGCAGAGAGGTGTCGACAAATAGATAAAGTTGGTAGGCCCCAGGGTGCATTCCTGGGCAGAACCAGGGACGCCATCGTCGGGGCAACATAGGCACACATCGAAATCAGCTGGGGATGCAGTGGGAGCTTTAGGCGGCAATGGGATGCGCCGGACTCGCCAGAGACGCGGTTCATTGCCTGTTGGAGTCGACGCTCCAGAGTTGGCATCTGAGCAGCGCCAAAAGAGATCGAAAGGTCTTCCACGTAGAGCGTAGCGATAATATCTTCTGGCAGTACCGAGGTGATGCCGTTGATGCTCAGTGCAAAGAGTGTGACACTGAGGACACTTCCATACGGGACACACATTTCCTGCTTCATTCGGTCGGAGAGGGCTCCCGCCACCCGTACATGGAATCGACGATCTCGCAGAAAATCAGATATAATCATTGGGAGACGTCCCCTTTTCCCCATCGTATGTAGAGTCTCCATGTTACCGTATCGCCATGCGGTATCATAGGCCTTATCCAGATCAAAAGATACACCGTGTAGTGCTGTCTACGAAGGAATGCCTCTTAGACGGCATTTTCTAGTCGGAGCAGAGCATCTGGCGTAGAGTAGAACACTCGGAAGCCGCATTGTGCAGAAGGGAGATGGCTTCCGCTCTCCATAAAAATGGCTAATCTAACATTTACTAACTTATCCATCAAATTACCCATACAGGAGTTTAGAGAGATTGGGCGGAAACCAACCCGGGTAGAGTGCTCTCTCCCCATTTTTCGAAAACCGAGCACAGTAGCGATTCGCCAGGAGTTTGGGAGGATACCATCTACCTAAATATTGTTGAACAAATCTAACCGACAGCCCATTCCTCGCTCACCCCACTGTCGAAGCATGGCGTATGGGACATCGTCCGGACCAGGGCCTAGTGTTCGCGCACGAAGCGAGAGGGGAACGCAACTCACTCAATGTAAACCTATCGTTAAAGGGTTCTCCGCCTCTCGAGGAAGAGTACAACCGGTGGCCTTCCACGACATTGAATGCTAGGCAGAGCAGCATATCGGCTAGAGAAAGCGGTCTCGAAGTACTCTGCCACGTACGCTGGTCCGAGATTGCGGTCCCATTCTCATGGAGAACCAGAGTCGGGTGCTGCGAGAACTTGCCCCGAATCCTTTTGACTCGCTTCCACACCTCTGCTAGAAGGATCTTTCCCGTTAAGGGAAGACATGTATGCCCGCCAGGAAGAGCAGCGGGCGTGCTTCGAAATATACCGGAACCTAGCCTGAGCTCGACGAAATTCAGCGACAGTGAAATCGTTCGGGCGGCGCATTTAGGCATAATGCTTTCCGTTTGAGGTCCGCCTCAACTTCGGCTGACCACCAAAAAAAGTCGTCGGCGTGCATAGCGGCCGCACGTTCTAGGAATAGTAGTTAGACTCACGGCGATGAGGTTGCCGGAGAACTCGACAGCCTCATCCACCGACCTAAACTCCTCCGGTTGAGACAGAAATACGTCATTTTCTGAAATGCGGACTACCGCGCCCGCGCCAAGCATCACCGGCGCGGGGTCTCAGGCAGCAGCGACCCAGATAATATTTGAATGGAAAAGTGATCAGTACTGTGGAGGTCATCGACTAACCCCCACCCAAAATGAGGCTGTGCATCCGGAGAGCACAAAGTTGATCGAGACAGGAAAATGAAGCGGTTCTTGGGCAGTGATGCGTAAACTTATGTTTATCTAAATGATCCCTAATAGATTTCGCTATTATAGGTTCCATCATTTTCCGTACCACTGAACTAAACTTACTGGTCGTTAATTAGACTGTTTTATTTTCCTTCCTAAATATAGTTATCGCTATCATATTAACTTTCTTTCATGTTCTTAGTGCAATATTAGTCTCAAATGATTTTCTGAATAGTCATTCCTGGGGCTCACTTAACACATCTTTAGATTTCTTGAAAATCAGAGAAAACCTCATCAGGCCCCAGTCCTTTACTAAATTTAATTTTGCCTATTTCTTTTGACACCATCTCCTTTGTAATTACAATATCCTCTAATTTGTCCTCATCATTACACCTGAAGATAAGATCAAGGTCCCCTCATGTACAATCAGAGTATCCTCGAGTGTAAATACTGAAAAAAAAAACAACCTTAAATAACATCCCAGCCATGGCATTACTATCACTCACTAACTCTCCATCTGTAGTTTCAAGTGAGCTTATTTTATCTCTAGTCTTAGTTCTGTATAATTGAAAGAAACTTTTAGGATCCTCCTTTGCCTTATTTTCCACTTTAATTTCATTTCTCCGCCACCCTAATTCTCTTTTAAATGTAACAGAGTTAGCTCATTATATATCTGCTTTAATTTAGCCTTAGCATATTTTATTTTCCTATAAATGACGGGGGTGCAACCGGTCGATAAGTTTAGTTAGATTTTCCCGTTGGAAATGGTTAGGTCATGTTTATAGAAAGCAGGGTATAGTTCGGGATACACCAGGGTTGGTGGCCCCTGGTAGAAGAGGTAGGGGTAGGTCTAGGGCGACTTGGATAAGGACTATGAGGCGGGAAGCAGATGATTGTTGGGAAGATCTTGTCGCATTAGCTCAAGATAGTGTGGTGGCGTGAGTTCATTGAGGCCCTATGCATCCCCGTGGGTGCCACAGGAAATGATTGATTGATTGATAAATGACCCTTCTAATGCCAATATAATGCTTGATTGTATCAGATATCCATTTATGTTTGACAGACTTGGCTCTAATCTCCCTATATGGACTGTTTATATTCTGCCCAGCAATTAACTGTTTACTCATTGTATCATATTCTTCTCTACATGGAGGTTATCTTCCCCCTCAACTGCTCTCATTGACATCTCGGTTCCTGACCTGACCTCACTCGCTACTCGCCAAACAACCGGTCTATATAACCTGTCTAAGAAAATTATCTTGCACCATATTAAAAAATTCCTCAGCCTCCTGATCACCTGCAAGAATTTCCCAGTCAATATTTCTATAATTAAAATTACCCATTCTATATATATGTTTACTTCTACATACATGTTCTATATCCTGCCACAGAGGACACGAAGCTTCCTTAATAAGATTTGGAGGTCTGTATAATAATTCTATGACGTTTATCCTTTCCCTCCAAAACATCTAGCCATCGTGATTCTGTGTTAACATCTGTTTTACTCGTAGTGTTTTCACTACACAGAAGATTATCTAATATAAATAATCACCCCTTCTTTCCCTCTATTCCTATCTGTATGAAACTTATTATAACCATCAATTCTGGACCTCGGGTCTAAAATTCTTTCCTCCCAAATCGCAATAACATCAAAATTCTCTTCATTCACTATCCCTCCTTATGCTCCTACTATTTGTGCAGTATATTCTCAATGTATCTCTCTTTATGGCCATATCATTACTACTCTTCCTTCTTAGTCCTCCCTTGCCTGTTGCTCTTCAAATTCATCTGAATGCCCTCACCCCTACTTGCCTCATCCTAATTTCCATGATACACTATACTGATACTCCCCTCTAGACAGTCACTTAACACTTCCACACCATTGCGACTCAAGTGCAACCCATCCATTGTATACAAATTCGTATATATAAAAATTAGTAAGACGGTCGGGGCTAAGGTCGCCCGAGGGGCGGTGGTTAGGTTAGGTTAAAACTACCCTCTCTTTTTTCTCATCGCCCCTGCCGACACGTAGGTCGGACGATACGCCCTCGTTATTCGTACAAAGCCGAGGGTCCCTTCCACGAATCTAAAAATAATAGTCCCATACTAACACACAATACTTTCTCTCTCTCATTTATCCCAACTGCACGCGCCATCCACTCACTGCCTACTCTAAGCCTAGGTAAAATTCCTGACACTACACACTTCCTACTACTATCCCGAAACTTTCCTATCAAATCCCTATATCTAGACACTAGCTCCTCCGACCTAGGTTTGCCTGTCACTCGCTCCCTTTCAGCTCCAGCCACTATCCTTTCACTTCTCTCACTCACATCCTCTACATGAGGCTGTATCACCCAGAAAATTTGTTAGGAGAGATCTGTTAATAAGAAAGTGAAAATGTGTGGAAGATAGATTAGACACAGATCCTCCTGCATTTATCGGGACCGGAAGGGCAAATTGGGGGTTTGGGGTACACCGTGTATAGTGCTACACTCACACCTGAAGGACAGGCATGCCCTATTAGCCGCTGTGCCCGAGGTAATTCCTCCCTAACCCTACTTGTTAGTTGACCCGCCTATCCCTATTATTCCTTATTACCTACCCTACTCCAACCTTTTTGTCTTGCTATTTAGAGGTTAGGTATTATTTACAGGGTGCGACGGGCAATTTGTCGCCGTTGGAAACACTGAATTTCGCGAATGCGTGTTGTCCGGAGTCGAGCATTCTTACTATCATAGTAGACTCAGTTGTGTATCGTCTGTGAAGGAAGCAATACCCGGGCGAGATCACTCTACCCCGCCTGGTTTTAGCTCAATTTCTCTGACCTTTTGGTGTGCAAGTTGATGGAGAGATTGGTAAATGTTAGATTAGCTTTTTTCCTGGACAGCGGAGGCCATCTGTCTCCTGCACAGTGCGGATTGCGCAAGTTCCACTTCGCGTCGGATGCTCTGCTTCGATTTGAAACTTCTCTCTGCGAGACCTTCCTAGATAAACAGCACTACACCATGGTGTTTTTCGATGTGGAGAAGACCTATGATACCGCATTGCGATATCCATCAGACAGGTGGCCATCTGACGCCCGTTACCTTCCACCCGTTCTACATTGAAAGTTTACTTGTCTATGTTGGGGAGCTACCACTTGCTATGCGCCGCACACAGTGCATTATGCATTTGTACGCGCGGGTCCAACATCTCCCACAATCGCCAACGGCACTCACTACATCCATGGCCTCGTAGCTCTCAGGCCGGTGGCGCCTCTGATTCTTACCAGGAGTCCACTTTGGAGGGTGCCACCTGACTATTTGTGGCCACGCCTTATGCTCCCAAAGTCTCAACAGTGCTGAGGGAATTGCCTTCGTCACGCTGGATTCGTGCCAGTGTACACGGATTGCTCAAAATCCTAGTAGAGGGTCGGCTTCCACGCCGCATCTCCTCTGCTTGAAGTAAGCAGACCTATACCAAGTGCCGCGTTTCTTCACGGCTAAGCCGGTTGCAAAACCGCTCGGTACGAGAAATAATGCGTCATGCCAAGTTCAGAGAGCGGATTGTGATCTTTAGTGATTCACGAAGCCCCCGTAAGGGGCGCGGCGATTTGCCATCCTGGCCGCCGTGCTGACGGGATCCAGCGCCCCGTCCGGCCCCAGCTTAGCCTCTCTTCCTTCCTTCAGATAGCCTGTATTCCTATCCTACCTCGTCGCTTTTCATACAACCTCTCCCACAACTTTCTCTGGTCAGCCTCTAATTTCACAGGGTAGAAGCTGACCTTCTTCTCAGCCAATCGTCCTGGATCCGGGCTGAGGGGGGAGGGGACAATGTCCCCTAACCCCTGAGCTCCGGTCTGGGGTGGTTGGCTTTTAACAACCTGCTTCATCCCCACCCATACCTTCCTCACATCCCTATTCCTCTCGTCTTCAAAATCTATCCGTTTTACGCCGTGTTCAAGGTGGAGCCGCCATGCCGAAGGATTGCCAGGCCACCAGGCGGGAGGGGTGGTCCCAAATGGCGGCGCCTGGCTCTGCCGGGCCTGTAAGCACCTCTTGCAGTGCGGGCTACTGCAAGAGGTGGTGAGCGATTGCGTCCCGTAAAACAAAGAGGGTCACCATGCCCAATGATGAAACAAAAAAACATCTCCCCTTAATTCCCCCAATAACAACAACGGAGCCGCCCTCGTGCAGCTCCACAGAAAAGATGGAGGTCCCCCCCCCTGTGCTTGCGCATGGGACCCTCCATACCTCTTTAACCGGAGAGGAGGCTTACTCCTCTCCTACGCCTACGGGTGTAGGGGACTCCCCCTCACCCCCTTCTCTGGAGGTGCTTTCGGGCACCTCCCTATCTCCAGCGGCAGTCCCTCCTATGCTTTCTAAGGGGACTGCCAAGAAAGCCAGCAGGCAGCCCATTGCCGACCGCCCCTCGTACAAGCGGCTCGGTAGGGTAAACCCCCTTAGGGGGGAGAGGGAAGCCAGGCCCCTTCGGTCGCTTCCCTCAAAAGACCTGCTGGCAAAAATATTAAACCTTGCCGGGGTCAAGGCCTGTGCCTCCCCACTAAAGACTTATGACGCTGCCAAGGGGACCTGCGATGTCCTGGGAGGGGATGGCCAACTGGAGGCCCCTCCTGTGATAGACATGGTCCTTGAGGAAAACCAGCCTCAGACGGTAGGGCCTTCCATGGGGGGGAATCCGGGCTTGGCGCCAAGCACCGAACCCGAATCCGCCCCTATGCAAGGTCCTCATCAAACGGCTGTGGATTCTCAGGCAGGACAAGGAGGGGAGGGATCTCCTCCGGATGAATCCCCTGCGCCCACCGGGACCTTCTCCATTTCAGAGAAGGACCTGGCTGAGGCCGGTCCATCTGGCCTGGGGGCTTCTACCGGCGGGGGTGAGAAGCGGGTTCATTCCCCGCCCTCCTCTCCTAAAAAGAAGAAAAAGACAAGAAAGACGAAAAAGACTCGGGGCTCCTCTCCATCCGCGGGGGCTGCGGGGACGGATGGGTCTGCTGCCACTTTGGTAGGCGACCAAGCCAAGATCGGCAAATCCGGCCCCTCTACCCCCTCGTGTGCGGAGCTCCTGACCAAGACTAAGACGAAGAATGCACAGGGCGGAGCCTCGATGACATCGGGGCCCCTCATTCAGAGGTTACCTGGCGTTTTCGAGCCTGCTGGCTTCAAACGCTTCCTCGTTATTCGCTCCACTGATGGCACCATGTTGTCTAAGGGCAACATGATCCATCAGAGGAGAGGATTAGCTAGTGCAATTGGTAGAGAGCCGAAGGTGACCCGTTTCTCGGACGGCAGCCTTCTGGCGAATGCGGCGAATCCCGCCGAGGCGGCCAAGATAAGTGCTCTTCGGACACTTCATGGCACCCCGGTGAGTGTGACGCCGCACTCTACCATGAACTTTGTGAAAGGAGTAGTTTATGCGAGGGAACTCGTTGACTACTCCATTGAGGACATACCCTAGAGCTGGCCGACCATGGGGCGGTCAAGGTCGAACGTGTGATGAGAAATCAGGGAGGGGCTTCGAGACCCACCCCTACACTCTTCGTCACGTTCGACTGTGACAAGCTCCCTGAGTCGGTGCGTGCCGGTTGGTACCGCTACCGCGTGAAGGCATTCGTGCCACTGCCGCGGCGGTGCTATTACTGTCACCGCTTCGGCCATACGAATCGCTCATGTAGACGTGCAAAGTCGGGGTCACCCGAAGTCTGTGTAAATTGCTCCAAGGTCGCACACGATAAGTCCAAATCGTGTGTGGCCAAGTGTGTCAATTGCGGAGAGCCGCACCCTGCTTCTTCGAAGCAATGTGGTGCATATCTCCTGGAGAAAGAAATCCTGGCCGTTCAGGCCCAGGATAGACTCTCATTCCGCGAGGCTAAGGACTTGGTCCTGGCGCGCCCAGCTCTGCCTGGGACGTCATATGCCTCAGTAGTTCGAAAGGCACCCTCTGCTCCTGGCCCATCCAGGCCAACGAGCACGGTTGTTTCCGCGCCCATTCGGAGCCCTTCTGCGGGCTCTACTACACCCGGGCGCTCCCCTGGTAGAGCTGGTGGCAAAAAGGGTTCACACCCAGCCCCGGCTAAAACCAGGGCTCCCCCCTCTTCCCCCAGCGTGACCGTTTCCCGTAAGGCGAAACGGCCACGCGCCTCCACCGAGTCGTTAGACTCACAGGAGGCAACACCCCTGAAGATGGTCGCTAGGCCATCTTCGGGGGTTCCTAAAGCTGTCCCCCGAAAGGAGGACAGCAACAAAGGAGCTTCGGCTCCTTCGCCCACGCCACGAGGTGGAGCGAGTGGCTCGGAGACGGTGGTTCCTCGAAAAGAGGGCCCCCCGCCTCCGAAGCCGCAGCGCCCGCCTAAGGTTTCGAGGCGGAGGGAGGAAAAGACTCGCATGGCGAGCCCAACCTCCCCCAATAAGTCCTCGAAGGCGACAGCGCCTCCAGCGCTTTTTTCGGTCAACAGCGCCCGGGGTTCTGCCCCCGGGAAGCGTACGGCTATTCCCGTGAGGGTCTTCAATTCGAGGAGGGCCCCCGCGTCTCCTCCGAGCTAGGCCTGGAGGGCATATTCCTTCAATGGAATTGCCGTGGACTCCGGGCCAACTGGGAGGAGCTGCGGAGGCTCGCCTCGTCCCGTTCCCCGTTAGCTATTTTTTTGCAGGAGACCATGCTAGGCGCGTGCCCACTGCCTGCCCTCCCGGGGTATAAGGGTCTTGCAACCCAACCACCGCGGGACGGCCGGGCTGGGGGATTCGCGGTTTACACCCGGCAGATGTCTCCGTTCTTCCTTTCTCTTTAGATACCTCCTTTCAGGCAGTGGCTGTGCAGCTGCACCTGGATAGGATGTATACTATCATTTCTGCGTACATTCCACCGTCAGCTGACTTCGACGCGGGGGACTTCCGCCGCGTCGTGGCACGGTTGCCGAGGCCCTATCTCTTGCTTGAAGATCTGAACGGCAGGCATCCTCTCTGGGGAGATTACACCATAAATCCCAGGGGACAAGTCCTTGCCGATCTGATCGAAGAGCTTGAGATGGGTGTCCTAAACGTGGATGAGTTTACGCATCACTGTCCGAGAACCGCTTCATTTTCTTGCCTTGACCTATCTTTGTGCTCTTCGGATGCACAGCTTGATTTTGATTGGGGGGTGGTCGATGACCTCCATGGTAGTGATCACTTTCCCATTCAAATATCATTTTCACGGCAACTGCCGCCTGAGAGACCACCTCGGTGGTGCTTGGCACGGGCGCGGTGGCCTGCATTTCAGGAAATGACTGAATTCTCTATCTCAGTCGAGGAGTTTAGGTCGGTAGATGAGGCCGTTGAGTTCTTCTCCGGCAACCTTATCGCCGTGGGCCTGACTACTATTCCTAGGACGTCTGGCTGTTTTGCACGCCGAGTGTGAGACGGCCCTCAAACAGAAGCGTTATGCCTACATGCGCTATAAGCGCCGCCCGAACGATTTCACTGTCGCTGAATTTCGTCGGGCTAGGGCTAGGTTCCGGTATATTTCGAAGCACGCCCGCCGCTCTTCTTGGCGGGCATACGTGTCTTCACTTAACGGGAAGACCCCTTTAGCTGAGGTGTGGAAGCGAGTCAAAAGGATTCGGGGCAAGTTCTCGCAGGACCCCCCTCCCGTTCTCCAGGAGAATGGGACCGCAATCTCGGACCCCGCGTCCGTGGCGGAATCCTTAGCGACCGCTTTCTCTGCATTCTCTAGCCGTGATGCTTCTCCGCCAGCATTCAATGCACGTCGTGATGTCGCGGAAGGCCGCCGGCTGGACTTTACCTCCAGAGGCGGAGAACCCTTCAACGACAAGTTTACTGTGAGTGAGTTGCGTTCCGCTCTCGCTTCGTGCGCGGACACCGCCCATGGTCCGGACGATGTCCCGTACGCCATGCTTCGACACCTGGGTGAGCGAGGCATGGCCTTTCTGTTAGATCTGTTCAACAGGATCTGGGTGGAAGGTCTTCTCCCAGACTCCTGGCGAATCGCTACTGTGCTCGCCTTTCGCAAGCCGGGGAGAGATCACTCTACTCCGACCGGTTTCCGCCCAATCTCTCTAACCTCTTGCGTGTGTAAGTTGATGGAGAAATTGGTAAATGTTAGATTAGCCCATTTCCTGGACAGCGGAGGCCATCTGTCTTCTGCACAGTGCGGCTTCCGTAAGTTTCACTCCACGTCGGATGCTCTGCTCCGACTGGAAAATGCCGTCTGCGAGGCTTTCCTTCGTAGACAGCACTACGCCACGGTGTTTTTTGATCTGGAGAAGGCCTATGATACGGCATGGCGATACGGTATCATGGAGACTCTCCACACAATGGGGGCGAGGGGACGCCTCCCAATGTTTATATCTGAATTTTTGCGAGATCGTCGATTCCGCGTACGGGTGGGGGGAGCCCTCTCTGCCCCAAAGGAGCAGGAAGAGGGTGTCCCGCAGGGAAGTGTCCTCAGTGTCACACTCTTTGCCCTGAGCATCAACGGCATCACCTCGGTGCTGCCAGAAGATGTTCTCGCTACGCTCTACGTGGACGACCTTTCGTTCTCTTTTGGCGCGGCCCAGATGCCAACTCTGGAGCGTCGACTCCAACAGACATTGAACCGCGTCTCACGCTATGCCGAAGCGCACAGGTTTCGGTTTTCTTTGGCCAAGACTAAGGTGGTGCACTTCTGCCGCCATCCACGGCTTCACCCTGACCCAGATTTGTTTCTTAATGGGGAACGCCTGGATGTGGTTGAGTCGCACCGTTTCCTTGGTCTTGTATTCGACCGACGCCTCACCTGGGAGGCTCATATTCGCAGCCTGAGGGTCTCTTGTTCCCGCGCCATGGACATTCTCCGTTCAGTGACGTTCAGCGCTTGGGGCGCTGATAGGGCTACCGCCTTACTTTTTTATCGATCCTTTGTTCGCTCGAAGCTCGACTACGGATGCGAGTTTTATGCATCCGCAGCCGAGCGTTTATTGCGGAAGGTGGATTCAATCCACCACACCGGCCTTCGCCTTGCGACCGGTGCCTTCCGCACTTCCCCCATTGAGAGCCTGTTGGTCGATGCTGGGGAGATGCCACTCGCTCTGCGCCGCGTGCAGTGCATCACTCGCCTGTACGCGCGAGCCCGGCGCCTCCCTCAGTCGCCAACAGCTCTCACTGCATCCGCAGCTGATCTCGATGGTGCCTATGCCGCCGAGAGACGCCAGTCATACCCTAAGCCCTTTGGGTTTAGGGCCAGGAAACTCTTTCGAGAGGTAGATATAGCTCTCGGGCCGGTGGCGCCCCTGGTTCTGCCCAGGACGCCACCCTGGAGGGTACCACATTTGGCTATTTGTCGCCACGCCTCTGCTCCCAAAGCTTGTACTGCGCCGGGAGTATTGCGTTCGACCTTTTTGGAGCACACATCGTGTCACGCTGGTACCGTGCCAGTGTATACGGATGGCTCCAAGTCCCAAGAGGGGGTCGGCTTCCACGCCGTATCCCCTCTGTTTGAAGTCAGCGGGGCTCTACCAGGCGCTGCGTCTGTCTTCACGGCCGAGCTGGTGGCAATACACCACTCGGTACGGGAGATTACGCGACGTGCCCGGTTCGGAGACCGGATTGTGATCTATAGCGACTCACAAAGCGCCCTGAGTGCTCTCGGGGCATTGGAATCTCCGCATCCCCTGGTTCGCGATATCCGTGACGCCACGGTTTTGGCGAGCCGGGCAGATGTCGAGATTATCTTCTGCTGGGTTCCTGGACATGTAGGAATTGCGGGGAATGAGCGCGCCGATGAGGGCGCCAAAGAGTCCGCGAGGACTCTGCGACCGGACCAGCGTTTCGCTCTTCCTCACACGGACTATATGGCAGGAATACGGGCAGCTCTTCGGACTGCTTGGCAAAGAAGATGGGAGACGGTCGAGGGGAACTTAAAGTTGCGTGCCATTGCGCCGCGACTGTTCCCATGGACCTATCCCCCAATGCCGCGGCGGCTTCAGGTTGCTTTCTGTCGTCTCCGAATCGGACACACTCGTGTGACGCATCGCTATCTGATGGAGCGCTCGCCTGCGCCCTATTGCAACGACTGCGTCGTCCCCGAGACTGTTCGGCACATTCTTGTCGAATGTCCCAGTCTGGGTGATCTTCGCGCACGATACCTGTCCCAGTACCGGGATGGGCGGGGTCGCTACCGCCTGTCCCTTGTGCTCGGGACAGATTCGTGCACACTGACTTGTGGACTTGTTGACTTCTTGGGGGAGGCCGGCCTTCTCCCTATTATTTAAGCAAGGTTTGTTTGTTTTGTTTTTTGTTGTTTTTTTTGCATTTTTTGTTTTTTGTTTGTTTTTGTTTTTTCTTTAGTTGCACGCTTCTGCGCCGGGAGGACCTCTCCCCGACGCACCAGCTTGCTTCCTTTCCCCCTTTTGGGGTGTTGTTTTTTTTTTTCTCTTTAATTTCATTTTAAAGTAGCCTAGAACTAGGCCAGTTTTAATACGGCGACTAATGCCCAAGTAGGCAGTCGCCAGATGAACTCTTAAAAAAAAAAAAAAAAAGATTCACGAAGCCCCTGAGTGCTCTTGGAACATTGGAATCTCTGCACCTTATGGTTCCATGGTTCGTGGTATCCGCAACGCCACGATTTTCTTGAGCCGGGCAGATGCCGAGATTATCTTCTGCTAGACACGTTAGGATTGCGGGTAATGAGGGTGTCAAAGAGTCCGTGAGGACTGGGCCACCAGAATAGCGTTTTGCTCTTCTTCCCCGTTGTTTTGCAAAGGAAAAAATAAGAGACTGCCAAGAGAAATTTAAAGATGCGTGCCATCGCGCTGCGACTGTTTCCTTGGCCCTAACCTTCAACGACGCGACGGCATCAGATAGCTTTCTTTCTTGTTTGAATTGGGCACACTCTTGGAACGCACCGCCATTTGAGGGAAAGCTCCCTTGCACCTCTTTGTGACGACTGCGTTGTTCCACTTTCTTCCGTACATTCTCGTTGAATGGTCCAGTCTAGATGATTTTGCGTACTAAACTGTCCCGGTGCCGAGACGAGCGGGATTTCTGCCGAGTGTCCCTTATACTCGGGATGGGTTCGTGCACACTGAGTTGTGTACTATATGACTTCTTGGATGAGACTTGCCACCTCCATTTCATTTGACTCTCTCTGGTGTTGGTCGCATGTTCTTGCGCCGGGAAAGGCGGGCCTCCCACCGATGCTGTAGCGTGGTTCCTCCTTGTTTTTTTGTTTTGATTTTTAATTTTGTTTCTTTGTTGTTTTTGTTTTAATCCACCCTAGCATTAGGCTGTTAGGTAACTACGGTGACTTGTGCTCTATTAGGGTGTCGCCAGATGATCGCTAAAAAAAACATGCTGCCAATCTTGTGCACAAACTGATACATCTTCTTCATATGAGAAGAATTTATGCTTTGGTCAGGTGGTGAACGCGCAAAACAACCGCTGGTTGCTGTGTCTCCCAAAGATGTACCGAGAGTAATGAAGACCTAATTCCCGGTCTACAACATGGTGATTGGGTTGCTCAGTAGCGGGGGCAACGTTATTTATGCCTCCGTTTATCTTCTCGGATGACTTCACTCAATACGCAGGTCTACATCATCTCACTCGCCAGATGGACTCTTAAAATTAAAAACAATAACAACAAAAAACAGGGTTACATAAAGTGTCCAGAGTATATATTTTCTTAGATGATCCTGTAGGTGGCCCAGGACTTTGTACAATGGCATACAAACAGGATGATCCAGTCTTATATGTCAGACATTTTCTTTGACCACGTCACTCCTAACATCTGGCCTCCCAGCTCGCAAGACTCCGACGCCCTTCGCTATTATTCTTGCGCCCCGGGTGAGAGAGTGAGGGGAAGGAGAGAGAAAGAAAGATTTACAAGGAAAGTAAGTACTTCAAGAGACCATTCGGGCCATTGCAACGGATGTAGGTACTGATGTTTTGATTTTAAATATATACAATACTACGTGTAAGGCATAGGATAGCAGGATAATAAAGATGAAGGCTCTTCCCTCCCACCTCTTCCACGCATTTTCGGGCTTGGAAAAGTGAATATATATATATATATATATATATATATATATATATATATATATATATATATATATATATATATATATATATATATATATATATATATACCTGGTAATGTTGAAAAATAGACACGACCAATAAACTTTAACAGGAAAGCAGGAACGTTAATATATACATGAAAATACTAACATATTTGACTGATCTAAACTTAGAAACATGCTCTATTTTTATCAACATGTAATGATTTGTCACTCATTATCTAATAATTTTACTTACTAGGTCCATTCTAATTCTAAAAGTCTCAACTGAACTATTGGACACCACTACTTCCGATTGCAGATGCTAACAATTCTATAGGAAATTTTGAGAAATGTACACGTCCAAGAAATTTTTATTAGGAAACCATGACAGAAAAAAAAATAAAAAAAAAATATATATATATAATATATATATATATATATATATATATATATATATATATATATATATATATATATATATATATATATATATATATATATATATATATATATATATATATATGGGTATGAGGAAACTCACAAAGTAGCGCGTGTGTAGAGCAATAAATGCAAAAAATCTCACAAGAAAATAAAAGGCGGATTCCAAGTACTTTCGAACTTGTTTAGTTCATTATCAAGCAATAACGAATTATTTTTTACAAAGGTGGTATATATATATATATATATATATATATATATATATATATATATATATATATATATATATATATATATATATATGAAACAAGAGCAATACCACGCCCATGTACAACGAAAGGACCCTAAATAGAAAAATAATATCAAAGACGGATGTGAAGTATAAAACCAAATAGATAAGGTCTACTTTTGGAAAATTCCAACCTGTGCACAAATA
Organism: Ceratothoa steindachneri; assembly: GCA_963969495.1. NCBI lineage: Eukaryota > Metazoa > Arthropoda > Malacostraca > Isopoda > Cymothoidae > Ceratothoa > Ceratothoa steindachneri. Next base: position 28,741,545 of record OZ018319.1, read on the forward strand.
ATGTAGACATTTATGTGACTAAACTAAGTACATACATACCCGATTGTGAATAAATAAAAATAGACAAGAGAGACATAACTAAATTAATAAATCAAAGGGCTAAGATTTTAAATGGACAATTTCGTTATTAATAAGCCTTTTAATAACGGGGTCTAATTTAAAAAGACCGGGGGATATATTAAAATTAGGCGAGGAATTAATGAATGAACAGTCGACAATATTTCTTTGAATAAAGTCATTAAATTTGTAAATAAATTTAGCCGAATTCCAATTGATACGGTGACTTTTTTCCGATAAATGGACAAGAAAGCGCTGCTGCATTCTCCCCTCCTAATATTGTATTTATGTTGCATCAAGCGTACACTTAATGGTTTGCCGGTTTGCTCAAAGTATTGCTTAGGGCAAACTGAACAATCAACAGAATACCCCTCCCTTCCCTATACTATTATTATTATTATTATTATGAATCAACATTTTATACATGGTAGACTGATATTTGAATATAACAAATATTTAACTTATTCAAAAGGCGGGGAAGCAAGGAAAAAATACTCAGAAAACGGTAAAACAAGGGAGTTCTTAAAACTTTATGCGGGAGGGAATTCCATTCTATAGAAGGATTTTTTTTGCCAAATCTAGGCATCCTGCCAGAAATTTATTAGGGTAGCAAAGATTGGTACCAATTTCAATGATCTTAGAAATCTCACGATCCAAGAATTCCGGGCTAGTGACCCGCAACCCCCGGAGAAACATTGAAATAAATACACACCGTTTGACTTTATCATTATGACCTGAGTAAAAATGGATATAAGAACAGGCGTTGGTACGCTTACGATAGACGGAAAAATTTAAATCCAGATGGAGTCCTATGAATAAGTAGATCTAAGAACGGGAGGACACCATTTTGTTCGAGTTGAAGGGTAAATTAAATAGAAGGAACCAGAGAATTAAGTTCAGTAAGAAAATTATTAACATCCTTAGAAGAAGGCCACAAACAAATACTATAATTTTTTATCAGAACCAAACGAGGGGAAAATCGATAATGGTGGGGAGGAAGGTGGTTTCAAAAAATTCCATATATATGTTAGAAAGAACAGCGGATAAGCAATTTCCCATAGCCAGACCAAACTTTTGAAGGTAATATTTACCATTAAAAGAAAACTTACAGTTTTTAGTATCCATTGAGATAAGTTCATTGAAAATATTAACTGGCATGGGAATATCAAAGTTACGCAATTTATCACTAAGGAAGGAGAAAAGGTCATTTACAGGTACTTTAGTAAAAAGAGAACAAATATCGAAACTAACAAGGGAGAAGTTATTAGAGTAAGGGATGGAGTTGAGTTTTTCAATAAGGTCGTAACTGTTTTTAATATGAGAATTAGAAATGATATCAACAAGGGGAGTGAGGTATAAAGTAAGTCATTTAGATATGGAATATGAAACAGCCAATAGAACTAATAATAGGGCGCATAGGGTTATTAGGCTTATGAGTCTTTACAAGATCATATAAATATGGCAGAAAGGCATTACTAGATTTAAATTTGGCAATTAAATCGGGAAAATGTTTAAGTTGGGAACGCACTTTTTTATGCAAATCACTATTAACCTGAATCGTAGGATCTTTATCTAGGGAGACATAGATAGAATAGTCATTTAATAATATCTATTTTAGCAATATAAGACACTTTATCCATAATGACGACAGCACCATATTTATCAGTTTTGGTAATATGTAATGAAGCATTATTTCTAATGGCAGCTAAAGCACGACGGAAACGCAAGGGGTAATTATAATGTGTCGGAGTGGCTAAACAATGGTAAACGCAACCTTTAGCAATAGAAACATGTTCGTTAGGAAGGAATGTCACTAGATTTTTCTAAATTATCCAAATCCGAGGGCAGAAGTTGTGGTAACATCAAACTTGAGAGGAGAGATTCACAATCGTTTCAGATCGGCTGTTCTTAGTCCAATAGCTGTTGGAGATTAGGTGTTGTAATTTAAGATCCAACCTACGGTCCAATTTTGCCCACCGTTATCTGAGTGTGAGAGATGGAATCTTCGATCACGTTGGACCATTGGGCAGGGATGTTGGAGGTAAAAGCATGGCGGCGAGCATTCGCTTCCTTGAAGGCAATGGAGGTCTCATACTTCATCAGCGAGATACGTTTGGAGAGAAGAATACGTTCAATATCTCCCAAAGGTTGACCATTAATACACTTGGAAGAATTATCAATAAAAGAAGTAGGTACAACTTTCTCAGCGAACCACTTCTTAAGAAAGAAAAGTTTTCCCTTCCTGTCGTACGCACGGAGCAAAACAGCACGATACCCTTTAACGATGGGTTTCAACACCGGATTAAATAGATACAAGTTGAATTGGACAAAGTTATAGTTGAAGTGACGCGTGGGATCCATAATGGATATGAGGCTGCTTTTCTCTCACCCACTTCCTAGGGGTGGCCAAAATCAAGAGCACAAACACTAGGGATTCCTCTCTTTCCAGGCTAGTTCAGGGGGCGGTGGAGTCCTTTGCCGTTCTTGCAGGTGACCATGCCTTGACTGGTGAGTCTTTTTCCCTCGCTTGGAAGACTCAGACCAAGACGACGAAAGTTGCAGATGGGTGAGTGGAGCTTCAATGTCGGGCCCCCTCATTGAAAGAATACCTTCAAACGCTTCTTAGTTATTCGCTTCACTGATCGCAGTATGTTGGTCTAAGGCTTCAGGTTACACCAAAGGATAGCTTTAGTTGTGATCTTCTCCCCCGCCCGGGTGATGTTCCTGGTAAAGTTTCCCCATCGTTGCTGATCCGTGGGCTTGTGGTGCAGAAAAACCACAGCTTTGAGAGCCTCGTAGGTCCTGTGCTCTGCTGGCAACTCGAATGACTCCGCTGGTTCCATGAGCTCTACTGGTAATTAGGAAAAAGCCAAACGAAATTTGGTCTTGATGTACGAGAAAATTTGTTGCTCAAATGCCAACTCGCTGAGACTAACCAGTGTTTTGACTTTCCTGACAAATAACGAATCGCCGAAACAATTACCGTGTTTGTGGTAGAGGACTGCTGGTTGTTTTGTTGAAAAGCCATAACGAGAGTGTAAGGAATTCTGTTGAATGATAGGCTTTTTCAATGGAGGCTTGATAAATTGTCCATCGGGGTCGCCAATGGGGCGGTTGGTTGATTAAACGCTCAATATTTGTATTTGCAAGCTCTACACTCAAAGTTCTCCCTGTTGCCTGTCGGTGTTTTGCAGCTCGCGTTGATGGAAAGCTTTCTTAGAGATTGATGGAAAGTTTGACACTAGCAGTGGAGCAAGGTATGGCAGCCGAGCGACAGAATTGGGACAATAGTAAAAGTGGTGAGTGTGAGAGAAGAGTATAGGTTAGTTAGTAAATATTATGTATATTGTGTGTGTGTTGATGGAATGGTTATGAGTAGAGTGATATATATGGAGATTATACGGTGAGGATGATGATGAGTTGTGCCAGGTTGCCTGGCAAACGCTTTCGTTTTTTTTAAAATTTACTTTGCCTTTTTTCGCAGTTTTTTATATTTGCATTTTAAGCCTTCGAGCCTTTGGTATGTATTACTTGCTCATTTGAGCATTTGTATTTTTTGTTTTTATTGTGTTTTTTGTACCTTTGCAGTATATATATATATATATATATATATATATATATATATATATATATATATATATATATATATATATATATATATATATATATATATGTGTGTGTGTGTGTGTGTGTCGAGGTTTAGTGAGTGGGTAATCCCAGTCCCACTTCCTGGACATATATTTTATTACCGCCCCGAGGTGAAGCGGAGGTGAAGCGTATCCAATACACCTACCTTAGCCACTTCCGGTGAATAAGAATAACCCTGGTGCGTACCTTTTGATCAAAACTAAGATGATGATCCCCTGAGTGTGTCCCCCACTTAGTAAAAGCCAACCATGGGTGGATCGGTGTAATATTGAGATTTAAGCCGAGTGGATTGCTTAATAATTGCCAAAGGATCGTCCAAATTAGTTAAACACACAGAACCAAAAAATAATCTTTAATGTACATGAATTTGAAATAAGCAACAGCGTATATAAATATAAATAGAATTAATCTTGCACTGAATAAATAAGTCTACAAAAATGTCGTGGGGATTACTTGCAGATTACTCACTGGGATGCTTGCGTCTTAATGACAGCCGACAGAACGAAGGGAATATTATTATTGTGTTAAACACTGAATTAAGCACTTCTAATACTGGAGGTTATGGGCTCGGGATGAGAAGTCTAGTTCACAAATAAACTGGTAAAGTTAGGGAAGGGGATAATTCAATTAACGATATCTTTTGAGTTCCTAAGTATTTTTGAAGGGGACGGTGAAGATTATCTTCTGGTGACGATGATCGCACTTAGTCCGGCCGTCCGAGGTTACCGAATGAGAAGGTAATCCTAGACCGGTGATATAATGATCCTATGCCAGATCACGAAGGTGAGCCAAACGGTGACTCAAATCGGACTTCTTCCTCGAAGTACCTGTCCGATTATTCGGCTCCTGGAGTGGGTAGCCAAAACCGATTACCTAGCTACATCTAGGGTAATCCGCAGAGGGAGGTCCTGTGTAATCTCAGACTCTGAATGGGAGGGGGGCTGCGAGAAATTTGGCACCTACAATTACCGTGACAGCAACGACCAATTCCCCGGGAAGTTCCTTCCTTGCAGCGGGCGAACGGTTTCCTTTGTGGATCGGGCTCCACACAAATTCGACGTAGGTCCAAGATCTTCTGCCTGATTCCAAGGAGAAGTTTTCCTTTTATTTCCCTCGGGAGCTGAAATCGAGAGAGAGAGAGAGAGAGAGAGAGAGAGAATCGAATCTCGTAAAATCCGTATCGTCGCGCGAAAGACGTTTTTTCATCTTTGGACAGACAGTATGTCTTTCACGCCTTCGAGCCATCTCGGAGTTTATGGTGCCGCGAAAAAGGGGCGACAGAGAATTTGAGGCGAGAGGTGCATTTAGAGGTACGAGAGGGCACGCAGCTTGTGTTGGAGTATTTCTGCGTACACTTATGTACGCGGTATTTAGACTTCTGCAATTTATATATATTTTTTATTTATTCTTCTTCTGGTTTCTCATCATTGTTTTTTATTTGTTCTCATCAGTGTGTCGTCAATTTTAGTTTGTTCCATTTCGGTTGTCCGTTTCATTTTGGGTTTCAGTTGTCAATATTGGTAGTTTTTTTCTGCTTCCGTCAAATCTTTGTCTGTATCTGATTTGACGGATTTTGTTGTCGGGTACGGTTATTTTGTTTATTTCTTCCTGGGGTAGCGTTTCATTTAGTTTTACCCACAGCTCTTTGGCGCCTTTGTGAAGCACATTATTGATGGGTTCGAGTGCTGTTCTCTGGTGTAGATCTTCTGATGGTATACGATCTTGCCTTCTCTTGTTTTCTATGAATCTAGTGGCCCAGTTTTGTATTTTCGGGACCTTTTTTTTATTTAAGTTTTGCTCAGCGTATGAGCAGGAATTATAGGGTATATCATCTTGAACAATAGTATCTGTGATTGTGATATTTAAAGAGAGAAATTGGTGTGGGGATAGTTAAGAGAAAACTAGATAGAAGTATTTGTAATTAAGAGAGAGAGAGAGAGAGAGAAATATGTGCCAGGTCGTCTGGCAAACTCAGTAGTTATGATTCTTTATAATATATTTTGTGTTAAAACGCTTTAGCGTTCAAGCCTTTGTTTTCTTAACTAAATCAATTGGGTTATTTTTGGATAACTTGCTAATACACTTTTTCTTCTTTGGATTCTGTCTTTATGTTTTAATAAATTTTAATTAATGTGTCCACTTCGGATCTTTTTTTATATTAATTTATTTAATTCAATTTCCTCCACTTCAGATTTTTTATTATATTGTAGTTGTTTTAATCTGTCACTTCGGATCTTCTTTTTTTTTATTATTTAGATTTCTCCAATTCGGAGCTTTTATTATGATGTAGTTGTTCTATTTTAATATGTCCACTTCGGATCTTTTTCTTAAGTTATACATGTTTTTTGTCTTTTTTTAGGTATATATCTGTATAATTTCTCTTTGCGTCTTCTGCTGGCTGCTTTCAAACGCTTGTTTGAAGTATATATGAGGGTAGTCTTCATTCGGTAGTCTCGGTTGATTTTTTATTTTTTCCGGCATATGTTGGTAAATTTTTTCCCATATAGCGATTGCTCGCTTGTGAAAAGCCACGTTGAGAATTTCTTGCGTTTTTTTTTTAATGTTGTGTTGATTTAAGTTCTGTTGACGTGATTTGTGCACATATTAAGAAACAATAATAAATAATGAGAGCAAAATTTACAAAGGTTAGGCTACGTCTCTTAACAGCGTAGACTATTAGGCTTTTGCTTAGGCTACATCTTGAAGTTGAATAATAAGTCATTGCGGTTTATTCAAAAGTTGTTTTAATTTAATTTTTGTTCTGTACCCTCAAAATGGAGTGTCAAGTTGAAAGAAAGGCGCATTTTCGACACTTGTTGTTATTAATTTTCAATCGAGACGGGAACAATGCAAACGCAGCCAAAGCTCGTCGCGATATTTGTGCTGCGTACGGAGAAAATGCTTTATCAGAAAGGACATCTCAATGGTGGTTTTCACGTTTCAAAAACGGTCATTTCAATCTTAATGACCAAGAACGTTATGGTCGCCCCATTAAGCTGGATGAAGATTGATTGAACGACATTCTTCATGAAAATCCTCATCAATCGACTAGAAAATTGGCTGTACAATTGACCTGTGATCAGAAAACTGTAGTGAATCACCTTCATTCGATGGGGAAAGTTCAAAAACTCGGTGCATGGGTTCCGCACGCTTTGGGCGAAAGCAACAAACTTCAACGCTCCACGATTGCTGCAGGTTTGCTTGCTCGTCACAAGGCTACTCGTGGATATAAGGACGAGAAGTGTGTGTTTATGTCAACATGAGCCATCAAAACAATTGATTAACCCCAATAAAAAAAAACACTTCCACGATTGAAGCAAGGACTTCATCCACGAAAGACGATGCTGTGTGTGTAATTGGATTGTGAAAGCATCATTCTTTATGCGCTCATTGCGAACAACGAGATTGTCAATGCAGAACTCTACGTTCAACAAATGTATCGACTCGCCGAAGCTATTCTTGAAAAGCGACCTCATCGACGTTATGGAGTCATTCTGCAACCCGACAATGCTCGTCCTCACATTGCCAATATGACAAAATACGCCATCCAACGCTTAATTTGGAAATCCTGCCGCATCATCCGTATTCACCAGACTTAGCTCCATCGGATTTCCATCTGTTCCGATCGCTCTCCAACAATTTGCGCGACGTTTCGTTCAATACTGATGTGGAATTAAGAACCTGCTTAGACGAATTCCACGAGTCAAAATCTTGAGATTTTTATTGCAGAGGCATCGAAAAACTAGTTGAACGTTGGGAAGAAGTCGTAAATAACAACGGAGAATACATTATTGATTAAATTGCATATTATTATCAATTAACAATGAAGTTTTTCTAAAATTGATAATGGTAATGAATGAATTTGATAAAACCGCAAGAACTTATTCCTCAACCCAATACAAAAGAGAGATACTAAAGCGGGAAGTTTATCTTCCTATTTATAAGGTTCATTGTGTGAACCGTTTAAAAATTTTAAACAAATGTTTACTAGGTTCTACCCCCACAAGGTGTGAGCTCATTCCCCAGTTCTCTCAACCTTGTTTCTACTTCCTCCTCGTAATCCCCGTCCAATTCTGCATTTTCCGCTTCGCTTATACGAAATTTATTTATCCAGTAATTTCTGAAATGACGCTCTACATCTCTATCTCTGGTAATTAATTAATTAATTAGTAAAAGTGATGAATTGTGTGGTAGGTTTATAAAGGTGTGAAAATGTTTTCTAGTTTGCCCTGGTGCTAGGGCATCACTAGCATACTTCTCATTTTTTCTATTTTATAATGTAATGTTCCTCCGTCAGTAATGGTGCTGACTGTTGTTGACAGCCAGTTTCCTCCATTGTTATATATATATTTTTCTATTTATTAAGTTCAATATATTCCACCGTCGTAGCATTCGAGCCTTTCAAGGTTTTTTGGTATGCTAAATATCTCTATTTGAATTTTATTAATCTTTTCATTTATTATTTTCATTTTGGGCACTTCGCCTCTTTTTGTTGATTTGAATTATTTTATTTAAATTTGATTCGATTTAAATTTGGGCACTTCGCCTCTTTATATTTTAAAGTTTTAATTTTTAATATGGGCACTTTGGCTCTTTTTGGTAAATTTGGTTATTTTAGATTTAATGAGTTTGGGCACTTCGCCTCTTTTTATTTAAATTTTTTAAGTTTTAATTTGTAATTTGGGCACTTCGCCTCTTTTTGTTAAGAATAATTTTTCTCTTTTGTTTATTGTTTTATTATGAGTCGGGTTCAATAAGGTCAAGGTCATTTGATTTTGTGTACTACTAAGTATATATTGGTAGTACGTCTTCTCTCGCGCAGGTTCTACCCCTTGGGAACAGAGCTGTTCTACCAATTGCGCTCCTTCTGTTTCCACGTACGTTCAAGTTGAAGTTTATTGTTGGGAGTATTTCTTGATCGATTTTGTCCCAACTCTTTCTCCCTAGCCTTTAGATCTCCATATTGATCGGCTTTAGTCCGATTCTTTGATGTAGAACCGATTGCCGAATACGGTCGATCCTTTGCGTGCCAGTTATCAGCAGTGTGACTTTATTCTGCACCCTCTGCATCATTCTGAGATATGTACAGCTTGCTATCTGCGTGATCACAGCCGAGTACACTAGGACTGAGGGTACCAAGGCCATATACAGTTTTTTCTTGTTTGACACGCTGAGGCTTCGGAAACGGTAAAGTTTTTTCAGCTCTCTTATGGCTAGGGAGACTCTGGTATTTACGTGAGTCTTGTAATCAGATTTGTAGAGTTGTAAGCCCAGGACATTTCCCTCATTAGAGTACGGATAGAGTTCATTGTTGACGATGACGTCGTCAACTTTCCGGCGGTTCATTGGAATTATGGTGAACTTCTGGTGGTTGGTCTTAATTTTCCACTTTTTCTCGTAGTGATTGATGTTGTCAATTTCGGCAGCTGTCGCCCTTGCCTGACTTCCAGAGTTCCTGAATGGACTCAGGATGATTTGAGTGATGTCATCTGCGTATTGCAGATACATCGAATCGTACGTCACTGGAGCAGGTAGGTCAATTGTGTACACGAGGTACAGCAAAGGGCTGAGACAGCTGCCTTCTGGAACTCCCGCCTCGAGTTTCGAATTCGGGTCCCTTGCAGCCCTCGATCGCGATTTGAGCTCTCCTATCCGTGACATAGTTACAAAGGACCCTTTCCAGGAGTGGGTTAAGCTGGAGGTTGAGGATCTTGAATTGTAGCCATCTCAGCCATACCTTATCGAAAGCATTCTTGACATCCTGCAGCACCACGTCTACGTACCTTCTCTCAGCTTTACTGCAAGCGAGTTTTTTCACTAGGAGGGTGAGGCCTGTTTCCGTTCCTCGTCCCTTGCGGAACCCGTGTTGCTGAATTTTGTGAGCTCCTAGCTCGGCTAGTTGTTATGAAGCGCCTCAGCTAGGAGCTTCACGTAGACTTCCGCAACGATTTCCAGCAGGGCGATTGGCCTGTAATTTACCAGTTGATCAGGGGGTTTACCTCCCTTGGGTATGAAGATTACTTTAGCAATCTTAATACCTTCCGGGAAGTAACCCGTATTCAGGGAATCGTTGTAGATGTTTGTAATTTCCTGAATGATCTGTTGTGGGGCATTAACCAAGTTGTTTCTGGTGATGCCCGTCCGTCCAGCCTGGTGCCTTTTGTTGAAAGGCTCTTTCTTTGGCCATGACCTCCTCTGGTGTTATGGGACGGCCGTGGTCCGCCATCTCCCTGCCTTCGTTGACTCGATGTTGTGGGTGCGTGCGGTGCATAACCTGATTCATTTCTTCGATCAGTTGGCCTTCGAATTCCTGGTCGAACTCGTCGTTTTCTTCAGGGGTGATCCTGAAGACGTTTTTCCCGAAATTTCTGAACCTGTCTTCCAGAACCGCCTGGTCCTTTATATAGTCTCCGTTCTCTCTTATTCGAGCCTTTGGTCTTGCTGTTAGTCCCTTTAAGTTCTTGACTTGACGCCAGAACTTAGCCTGGTTGAGTTCGCTATCGACTTTGGCTATCAGGTTGTTCCAAATTTCCTCCTGTTGGAGGTTGATAACCTCTCTAAGCTCTGTGCTTAGGCGTCGAAAGAGCGAGCTACTTTCCCGGTTAGGACCTTCCCGCCTTATTTCTTCGTACACTTCCCTGTGAACGCGAGCGATCTCTCTCATCTCCTCTGTCCATCTGGGCTGAGGAGGTGTTTTCTACCCGGTTTTGGGTATGCTCTCGCGGTCCGCTTCTAGTATGGACGGTTATCCTCTCCAGTTCCCCGTCTATCTCCTCCAATGACGCCGTGCTTAGGTCAGCTGGCGCATATTGACTGAATCGTCTCTTGTAACGATTCCAGTTGGCCAGGGCGTAGTTTTTCCGGAGAGGGACTGGGAGCTGGATCGGTGCGAGAGATACTGTGGTGAGTATCGCTATGTGATAACTTGGGACTGTTGGGCCTGGCTCACTATGGTAGTTGAATGGGAAGCCTTCGCTTGTTAAGATTATGTCAGGTTTGGTTGCTGATCTGGAAGTGATATAGGTCGGAAAATCCGGCCCTATTCTCTGGATGTTTCTTCCCATAATCAGTTCCAAGTTTCGGCCTCTATCGTTGGTACTACCATAGCCCACCGCACGGCATCTGGCATTGAGGTCTTCCCCTAAGATTGCCATCTTGCGGTGCCCGAACAGTGTGTAGAAGTTATTTAACGGGAGATAGGCTCGACGAGGGGGCTGATAGGCTGCAGCTATCACGAAGTCTCCTACTAGTGTGTGGAGCTCGATCGCCACAAAGGATTCATCAAGTTCTGGTAGTTGTTTGAACGAGATGTTCCCTTTGACAGCTATTGCAACACCATCGAACCTTTCCTGAGAATGATTTTTCATGACTACTCTGTAGCCCGGTATTTTAATTCGACCAGCTGTGGTGTCGATACCGTGCTCCGTTATAAGAATGATGTCGGGGTCAAGCACTTGGAATATGTTTCCATATGCCGTTGCTTTCCCCTCCCATCCATTTACGTTGAGTGTCAGAATCCTCATTCTGTTGCTTACTCTCTCATGTTGTTTATTTAGTGATTGGGGGTGAAGTTCTTCCTCCCACTTCTCTTTTTCCTGAACTCAGCTTTTGAGATCTGCTCGCAGGTGCTGTGATGTTGGGTCACATTCTGGCTGAGCAGAGCTTCTTCCACTGATTCATGGTCGACTTCGTAGTCGTATTCCCATTTGTAAATTTTCGTTTTTATTCTATGGAAAATATCCCTGGCTTCTATTTCCTCGGGAAAGGGCAATTGATCGCAGGCGTAGATTTTCAGATTGATGTTATCCGCCCGCAATCTTTTGTTTTTCTTTTTCTTTCCCTTGGCTTTCTGGGTTTGTCGTGCTTCGGTGTCCGAGGAATCGGAGGATTCCGAGGAACTGCTGGTGTCGGTGTTATCTTTCTCAGTTGTGGTTACTTGGCTCTGTTTAGGTGCAGGAGTTTTTACATTGACTGCTCGTTTCTTTTTTTTTTATTGGTCACTTTATTGGTGTTGTCTTGCCTGTTTGTTTGTTGGTTTGGAACCATCTTCAGTTGCAGTACATCCCCGGAGGGGGGGTTGTCCGGGAACCACATTTGTTCCATCCCATTTTTGGCTAAAATCTGGTTTAGCTCAGTTGCGAACGTGCCCGGGCGAGTGAGGTTCATGACGTGCGCGTGAAGGATGCACGTCATAATCTTCATCGAATTCTCGTTTTGCAGTTTAAGGTAGGTTTTCTTATTATCTACTTCCGAGAGGGCTGCCTTTGCCGCTTGGGCGTAGGACGTGTTCGCTCTAAGCGTTTCTTCATTTTTCTTCGCTTCTTGCTTGTTCCTCATAATTTCTTTTTTAGCGGGACATGACATGGCTATAGTTCTGTGTCCCTGGCCGCAGTTTACGCACCTTTCAGTGTTACTGTTGCATGTCCTCCAATTGTGCCCTTTATCGCTGCATTTAGAGCACGTTTCTTGAGGCTCTTTGCAGTCTTTAGTGGCGTGTGTTTCTATTTTATAGCATCTGAAACAGAATTGGACTAGAGTGTATTCTCCCTTCTCAATCTTTTCCCCTCTAATTTTGGCATTGAACATCAGTAGGCCTTGTTCCTTTGCCTTTTGGACCATGGTTGTTTCTGCGAAGACCACCTTAAAGACATGGGTGTAATCGCTGCCATCCTTTCTGTTTTTAAATTTTATCACATCGGCTACCTTGGCGCTGGATTTCTTCCTTGATTTCATCCGCGGAGTGTTGACCAATCCACGGATCGATTCGTCGACATACCACGCTCCTGTGGGCCAGGATCTGTGGTGGTACTGCTGGCTGCAGCCCAATGCCCCGAAGGACCCCAACTGCCTTCTCCTTAGTGATGTCTTCTATGTCCTTTTCCTCCTCGCAGATTGCGATTTAACCTGAGGTTATGTCTAGCAGCCTCACCATGGCAATGCCCAACTTGCCATACACAGCCTCGAATACACTCTCTCTGCTAGGCTTGGGCTGCCCGTCGACAATCCACAGAGGTATTCTTGTAGTGTGGTCTTGGGCCATCTCTTCAAGATAATGGCCCCTCAGCCCTGGGTTTGCTTTTCCTCCCAAGTCTCTTATTATCGGTGACTTGATTCTAGTCAATTTCTTGCTCCCTTTCTTCTTATGCTGCTGTTTTCTTTTTTATTTCTTGACGACTCACTCTACTTCGTCGCTAAGCTTTCGTGAACGTGAACTGCCAAATGAGGGGATGAATAATGCAGATGCGAGAATTAATAGGTCGCTGAGGGCATGAGGCTGCTGTGTCGCCATTTTAGAGTTGCTGTACTAAAGTATTGCGCCACAAATCATAAATTTTCTGTTTTAGCTGGACGACGTCATATTGCTGTTTCTCTTGATGCAGTTGATTTTAATTAAAAACAAAACAAAAAACAAATTGAAAAGTACCAAATCTTCGGGTTCAGATAAAATTCATCGCACCACTCACCAAAATTTTTAATCTCTAAAATAGTATTATTCCTGAAGAATTTAAGTTAGTAAATGTTAGTCATTTTTTAAAAAAGGGGGGAGAAGAATTATCTCACAAATTATAAACCTATTAGCTTGACGTCGGTTGAGGGTAGTATTTGGAGTCAATTGGGAGAGACAAAATCGTGCATCACTTAGATAATAATTTAATTAAAGATAACCAATACAGATTGAGAAGATATTGCTCATTCTTAACGAATTTAGTAGATTTTCTTTCGCGATATGACGGAAAAATATGATTGTCCCTTAGCCTTAAACATTATTTACCTTGCTTTACAAAAAGCGTTCTATTCTATTCCACATAGGAGCCTTTAGGAAAAGCTTAGAGCGCCCGGGTTCAGAGGTAGTCTATTAAGATGGATCGAAACTGACTTAGAGGCCGTAAACAAAAGGGGGGTGATTAACGGAGAATCGCTTTGACTGTGCGGGCCTAAGTCACTAGCGGTGCACCTTGGCCTTCACTCTTGGATCATCACTTATTTGTTATCTTCGTAAACGAATTAGATTCAAGACATTAAACAAGATTACCTAGTTGACGAACGATTCAAAACCTTAGCGGAACACAATATTGATAGAGAGGAAATACAAAAGGACAAAAGAGATATTTAATTGGTTCTTTGAATGGGAGGTAAATTTTAATTTCATGGTAATTTAGAGTATACTTTAGGCCAGGGATGGGCAATATTTCTAAGCAGTGGGCCACATTGAAGCTTTATGTAAAGCTTTGCGGGCCAACTTAATTAAGCAGTTAGAGGTAAATTTCGAATGCATACAAGTTAATTGCAATTACATTTGTGCATTTGTTTGTATATACTACATAGTCATAAATATAGCTACACATTAATAACTAAGGGTATTTTTTTTTGGCATAGTTTTGTCCCCCCTTTTAAACTGTTTCCAGACATATCCAGAGTTGGGACCTACGGTTTAACGCGGAATTCAAACCACGGTTTACACTTCTATCATAATGTGATGATTACCCAGAGCCCAGGCCTCTCCCATGCAAGTACTAACCACAGTCAACGAGCTTAACTTCCGCGATCGAAAGAGGTGTAGATAAAGGTAATGAGAATAAGTTTTATAAAGTATCGTATTTTTAAAGAACATTTTATATACGAATGAAATATATTTAAAAAATGACTTTAAGAAATTACATAAAAAAAATGAGACGAGATTTTGGCAAAATGTTCATTAATTAATTGTCAATATTTTGTCAAAATCTGCAATGAAACTGCGGGCAGCAGTTTGCCTAACACTGTATTATGCAGTCATCGATTAGAAAACGTTTTAGAAGAAAGAGATCTCGAGTAATAAGTTCGACACACCGTCCAAATAGCTAAAAACGAAAAGAGAAACTTGGTTCTCTTTTTTTCTTTTCTCTTGTTTTCTTTCTTTTTCTCTTCTTTTTATATATTTTTCTTTTCTTTTTTGTTTCTCTTTTTCTCGAAATTTCGTGTCTAGAAATCTGAACGACCACTACTTTCAGCCCCGTACCCCGATATGAAGAGGGCGAAGCTGTGTACGAGATGGGAGAGCACACGCTCCGAGTTCCCATGTCACTCCACTCCCAAAACAGGGAGCGGCTCATTCGAAGCCTCAAGTCCGCTGATGGGGTCCCTGAAGGTAAGATTTCGGATATCCTCTCGTTCGCTCACTTTCTTTGGGCCTTTCTCTCCTCGTTCGTAGCCTCTCGTCTTCCGTTTTGGAGGGGCGCATATTTTCATCCTCGCTTCTGTTCCGTTCTTCATTTGCACCACTTACAGTCGTTGTGCAACTGCCTCAGTAGAGTCGCGTCTCACCTCGGTCGCGAGGTCCGTTACTACTATATCTTTTATGCTCTTCGGAGCCATGTACCACCTTCCACACACTTTTCACGTCTCCTTTACTGCATTATTTTCACCACTTACCTCTTTTCCTAAACATTTTGGCCCAAATAACTCTATTGGTTCTCATCTTTATAAAAGGAGAATGGACAGTATGACCCCTGTGGACCCGCTATTATGAGGCCACTCACTCCTTTGGCTTTTTCCTGACCCCTCCTAAGGGTTTCCTTTTCCTCGACAGGCAGCATCATTGTACTTCAGGGGGGAGAAGATACAACTCGCTACTCTTCCGATATGGAGAACGTCTTTCGACAGGTGAGTCCTACTTTCATCTTTCACACTGGCAAAAAGAGCTCTTGCCAGCCGAGTGGATACGGCCTTGGTCCCCTAACGTCACGGTACCGGGTTCGATCCCGGCAAGAGTGGACACAAACGTCAGCGCATGTAGAGATATGATTACCAATTGTCCATCCCTGTACTGGAGTAGGTAGATCTTACACCTCTCATCACCCACATAGCCAATTACAACACTACTTTCTTTCCTCTCCCGTCTTCGCAGCACAACACACGAGAATACACATTCTCTGTTCCAAGGAATCCTACCGCGGAACAGGTCCCTCTGCCCAAAGAGGACGGGCCCCGGGTGCCCTCGGGCTCACCAGCGATTGTCATACTGACCTTTATGTATATTTCATTATCCGGTCGGGGATCCGCCTGGGTAGAGGCAGGTTGGTGAACCACCACTACTGCTACACTAGAAAAGATCCAAATTCTGGTCCTAAAAACGCATCATTTGGGATAGCTTCATCTCTTTCCTCCTGGGATTTTGCCCATCTCACGTTGGCAAATCATTACCAAGGAATAATGAGCCCCCCTTGAGGACTAAAGCCTATACGACCCCCACCCCCATCATTAGGCTCTGGTTCCAGCAACGTATCCTGATCTCTCTTCCACATATTTTCACTTTCTTTGAATTCACTACTTTCTCTCCGTACAAATTTCCTACGTCCTCGATGGTATTGCGCTGCAAATTTGAAGTTTTTTTTTACTATCGTTCTGAAGATTAAAAAAAAATGAGATCGATTTAAGGTAAAAATTCGAGGGGCAGCAAATAGTCATCGTGTCTTAGTCTTCATCTCTCGTTAGCCTAATGATTGCGGCGTTAGACTTCTAGCGTAGGGGCACGGGACAACCCAGTGAGCGTGGACGCACAACTTCCAGTGGTGTCACGCGATCCCCGCCCAATTGCTGGTACGCTGAAATTTGCCTGCGCGTGGATACGCGAATCGCCAATCACAACCCCGCTATCATTTCCCCTCCCGTTTTCACAATGCAAACACACCCACTCTCTCACCTGCTGCCGATTTAGTACTATTAAACCCCATGGGAGCACTCATAATCCATGATCGCTGCTTGGTTTCAAAACACAATATTATCCCCCCCCCTCTCCCAGCAATGACCGGCTACGGGTATCGGATTTCATCGATTCCCTCCCCCTTCCTTCTCACCTATAACAAATCACTCCCCCGTCTCAGAACTTGTCCTCACTCCCCTGAGGAGTCCCTGGGCCACAAAGTGTTCACTAATCGGTTGTTCGTGTCAAAACGGTACTAGTTATCCCCTTACTCCACAACACTCCCCCACATACACCCGCACTCCTAACCAACAACGAGTACTAGCTCCAAGGGTCTTCGGGGTTGCATGACCACTGATACTCGGAAGAGCGGCACGTCCCCCCCGGCCCGACTCTTAATAAAGAAGGCCTGTCTCAAGGGGGGGGGGAAATGAACACTGACAATGGCTGGGAAAGCTGGTGCGTTCCCCCTTTCCCCCTATGCACCCTCTTTTTCGTAGGGGGAGATCCCTTTATTTTCTCTAGGTTTCCGGACCTGACCAGCTACCTCCTGCCCCTTCAGAAGAGAGGCTTTGGAACCTCTATAAACGACGCCCTTTAATGCCCGGAGGTCGCAAGAGACCAGGACTTGAGTGGTCCGGGGCGTTGGGGGGGGGGGCGATTAATGGGGAAATTAGTTTTGCCTTAATAATCCCCTGCGCCTAATGGGCTGACCACCTTGCTTCCGTTATCGGGTGCATAAGCTTTATTGCTTAGGGCGGGTGGGCAGGCTTTACTGCCTTGTTGGTTGCGAGGCCAACTAAAAGTCTGGGTCTCGTCTGCCACAACAGATCTTCAGACCCTGGTCGCCTTCTCAACAATTAGTACGACTTGGTAATGGATTTCCCTGTCGCCCTGCATCTCTAGCTCCTCATTTGAGATTGCAGCCCTTGGGGGGCGACCATCCATGGGGCAACTTCTGGCGACTCATTAGAGGACCCTATGTCTGCCGGTAAAAGTTCCCCGTTGTAGGTCCACTTGCTGGCCCCAATGATGTTTTTTTTTTCTTACCGGGCCACAGTCCTGGGGAGGGAAGGAGGCGGTTCCTCCCAAGGCCAGCATGGACCCCATGTTGCCCGCGCCTTAGGCGGTCATTCCTCAGGAGAGAGCACTGACTTGGGGACAACCTCCCCTTAAGTCAGATTCCCCTTAGGGACAAAGTCTTCCCAATGAGGTACGGTTTCCGAGGACTAGAGGGTATTTTTTTATATAATGGTTTATCTGGTGACTGCTATAAAGGGCCTAAGTGTCGTAAATGAAAGGTCAGCCTACCTACTAGGCTACTTTAAAATTCACACTTAAGACTTAAATACCAAACAAACAAACAAAAGGAAAACCAAACCAAGCAAGCCAAAAAACAACAAAGAAAACAAAAGCAAAAAGAAGATTCCTGCTATATAGTCAGCGCTCCCCCGCAGGAGGTCATCTTGTGTAGCCTGTTACATTGATAGATATCCAGAGCAGTTTTATTATTATTATTTATTAATTTTATTATTATTATTTATTATTATTATTGTTATTACAGCTATCCCCTGTGTAAGCTTCTCTTTACTTGGCTCGGGCCCCTAAGGAATCATAAGGAGTGGAGGGACCTTCTCTCCCGGCTGGGCCCCTTTGACAGCTAAGACCTTCTCTATCTCGGAGGATCTTGGTGAGGCCGGTCCGTCCGGCCTAGAGGCTCCCCCGAAGGTGGAGAGAAGAGGGTTCATTCCCCACCCTCCTTCCCCAAAAGAAAAAGAACAGGAATAAGATAAAGAGGACTAAAGATTCCTCTCCCTCCGCGGTAGTTCCGGGCACGGAAGGATCCGTGCTGTTTCCGCAAGTGCCCAGGCCAAGATCGACACGTCCGGCATCGAGTTGCCCTCAGCTGGGATGCCCAGACCAAGACCAAGGTCAGAAGTGCGCTGGTGTTTTCGAGCCCGCTGGCTTCAAAAGCTTTCTGGTTATATGCTCCACCGATGCCAGCATGTTGACCAGGGCAACATGATCCATCAGACGAGAGCATTAGCTAGCTTGGTTGGTAGAGAGCCGAAGGTGACCCGTTTCTCAGACAAGGTTGAGAATGTGTCGGATCCCACTGAGCGGCCATTATTATTGTCCTTCGGATACTTAATGGCTCGCTGGTGAGTGTTACGCCGTACTCTACCATGAAGAGAAGAGGGGAAAGGACTCTAGACACACGTCTATACTTTTCGTCACGTTCGACCTTGAAAGGCTCCCCGAATTGGTATGTGCCAGTTGATATCGCTACCGAGTGAAGGCATTCGTGCCACTCCCTCGGGCGGATTTTAAATATGCCACCCTCTGCTTCTGGCCACTCCTGGTCTATGAGGCCTATTCTTTCTGCGGGTTATACTCACCTCGTTAGCTCCCATAGTAGAGCTAGCGCACAAATGGTTCACCCCCTCCCCCACCGTGACCATTTTCCGTAAGGCTAAGCGGCCCTGTTCCTACACAGAGTGGTTAGACTCAGGAGGCAACACCCTTGAAGGTGGTTGTGAAGCCGTCTTCCTGGTTTCCTAAAGCTGCCCGTCTTACCGTCTTACGACTCCATCCGAGGCTGGACTGGGTGGCTCGGAGACGGTGGACCCTTCAAAGGAGCGCTCCCCGCCTCCAAGCCACCCCACCCGCCAAAGGTTTCGAGGAGGAGGGAGGAAAAACTCTCATAGCGAGCCAAACCTCACCAATAAGTCCTCAAGGAAACAGGGTCTTTCAGCGCTTTGTTAGGCCAACAGTGCCCGGAGTTTTTCTCCGCAAAGCGTACAGTCATTCCCTTGAGGGTCTCCTTTTCGAAGTGGGCCCCACATTTCCACCGAACTTGGCCTCGAAGGCGTATTCCTTCAATGGAATTGCTGCGGACTACGGGCCAACTGGAAAGAGCTGCGGAGTCTCGTCTCATCCGTTCCCGTTAACTTTGTTTTTGCAGGAGGCCATGCTGGCCCGTGCCTCCTGCCCACAGTCCCCAGGTATAAAGGCTTCGCGACCCCACCACCATGGAATTGGGGTCGGGCAGAGGATAAACGATTCGCACTGGCATAATTTTTCCGCTCTTTTCTACCTCTATAAATACCTCTTTTCAGGCAGTAGCAGTGAGGATGCATCTGGATAAGACGTATATTGTTATTTCTGCGTACATTACACCGTCAGCCAAATTCGAAGCAAGGGACTTCGCCACGTCGTTAGCATGGTTGCACAGTTCATTTCTACTGCTCGTTGATTTGAACGGTAGACACCCCTTCTGGGAAGACTACTGAATTAATCCCAATGGCCAGGTCCTTGTTAACCTAATTGACGAGCTCGAGATAGGAGTCTTAAATGTGGATGGGTTTACGCATTACTGCCCAAGAACTGCTTCATTTTCCTGCCTTGGTCTATCCCTTTGTTCTCCGAATGAACAGCCTGATTTATTTTGGTTAGAAGGTGGTCGATTTCCTCCATGGTAGCGATCACTTTCCCATTAAAATATCATTCGTTGGATCACTGCCGCCTGAAAGACCACCATGGTGTTCTTGGAGGCGACGCGGTTGTCCTCATTGAAGGAAATGATTGATTTATCTAAGTGGAAGAGCTTAGTTTTGTGGACGAGGGCGTTATTCCTACATGCACTTTAAGCGCTGCCCGAACGATTTCACTGTCGGTGAATTTCGTCGAGCTATGGATAGGTTTTGGTATATTTCTAAACACGCACACCGCTCTTCCTGGCGGGCATACAGGTCTTCACTTAACGGGAAGATCTTCTTTCAGAGGTGTGGAAGTGAGTCAAAAGGATTAGTATAAGTTGTAGCAGGACCACCTCCTATTCTCCAGGAGAATGGCGCCTCAATCTCAAACCCCGCGAAAGACCGCGTCCATGTCGGTCTTCGCGACCGCTTTCTCCACATTCTTTAGCCGGGATGCTGCTCCGCCGCCATTCAATGTACGTGGTGACTTCGCTGAAGGCCGCCGACTGGACTGTGCATCCAGAGGCAGAGAACCCTTCATCGAGAGGTTTCCATTGAGTGAGTTGCGTTCCGCTCTCCCCTAGTGCATGGATCTCGCATTGGTCCGGATGATGACCCGTATGCCATGCTTAGACACCTAGGGAAGAAGGCATGACCTTTCTGTTAGACTTGTTCAACAGGATCTTGACAGAGGGTATCCTCATAGACTCCTCGCATATGAGTATGTGCTCTCTTTTCGCAAACCGTGAGAGATCACTTTATCTCTCACGCCCCCCCCCATCCCTCTAATCTCCTGCGTGTGCTAGTTGATGGAGAAATAAGGAAATGTTATAGTAGCCTTTTTCCTGGACAGCGGAGGCCACCTGTCTTCCACATAGTGTGACTTCCGCAAGTTCCACTCCGGCTTAGATGCTCTGCTTCGACTGGAGGCAATCCGTCGTAGACAGCACTACGCCACAACGTTTTCCGATATGGAGAAGGCCTATTATAGCGCAAGGCGATACGGTGTTT
Source organism: Ceratothoa steindachneri (assembly GCA_963969495.1). NCBI lineage: Eukaryota > Metazoa > Arthropoda > Malacostraca > Isopoda > Cymothoidae > Ceratothoa > Ceratothoa steindachneri. The sequence continues at coordinate 28,762,422 of OZ018319.1, forward strand.
TGGAGATTCTCCACATAATGCAGGAAAGGGGACGCCCCACAATATTTATTTCCGAGTTTCTTCGACATCGTCGATTTTCGCATTGGTGGGGAGGAGCCCCCTTGGCTCAATAGAGCAGGAAGAGGGTGTCCACCAGGAGAGTTTCCTTAATGTAACACTTTGTCCTGAACATCAACGGTATCACCTCGCTACTGCCAGAAGATCTTATCGCTAGGCTCTACGCGGACGACCTTTCGATCTCTTTTGGTGCAGCCCAGATGCTAACTCTGTAGCGTAGATTCCAACAGGCATTGAACCGCATCACTCGATATGCCTAGTGCATAGGTTTGGCTATTTCTTGGCCAATACCAAGATGGTGCACTTCTGCTGCCACCCACGGCTCAATCCCTACCCGGACTTGTCCCAATACGGGGTTTGCCTGCAAGCAGATGATTCGCACCGTCACCTTGGTTCTTGATTTCGATCGCCCTCTAACCGGGGGGAAGGGATCTCATATTTGCAGTTTTAGTGTCTCTTGTACCCGCGCGATGTACACGTCCGCCACTTTTTGTCGTCTTCGAAATAGGCACCCTGATCCTTTGTTCGTTCGAAGCCTGACTACGGATGCGAATTTTACATATCCGCAGCTGAGCTTGTGTTGCAGAAAGTGGACTTGATTCACCACACAGGTATACATACGCCTGACGCCTGGTACCTTCTGCACATCCTCCATAGAGAGCCTACTTATCGATGCATGGAAGATGCCCCTCGCTATGCGCAGTGCATTGTGTATTATGCGCTTACACACGCGAGCTCGGCGTTTTCCCCAGTCGCCAACGGCTCTCACTTCATCCACATCCGATCTCGACGGTGCCTATGCTGCCGAGAGACGCCAGTAATATCATGAGCCCTTTTGGATATAGCGCTAGGAAACTCGTTCAAGAGCTCGGTATAGCTCTCTGACCGGTAGCTCTACTGGCTTTGCCCAAGACGCCACCCTAGAGGTTAGCACCTTTGACTATTTCTTCCCACACCTCTGCTCCCAAAGCGTTCACAGCGCTAGAAACATTGCGTTCGAGCTTTTTAGAGCTTACTTCTTGTCGCGCTGGATTAGTGCTAGTGTCCACGGGTGACTCCAAGTCCCAGGAGGGGGTCGGCTTCCACGCCATATCTCCTCTTTTTGAAGTCAGCGGAGCTCTTCCAGTTGCTGCGTCTGTCTTCACCGGCGAGCTAGTTACGATACATTGCCTTTTACGGGAAATACCGCGTCGTGCCTGGTTCGTGATCTTCAGCGATTCACAAAGCGCTCTAAGTTGTATCTGGGCATTGTAATCTCTACACCCCCTTTTCACTGTAGGGCGAGCTGGGTGGATATCGAAATTATCTTATGCTCAGTTCCTGGTCATATGTGAATTTCTGGGAATGAGCGCGTCAACTAGGGCGCTAAAGAGTCCGCGAAGACTGGGCGAACAGACCAGCTTTTCATTCTTCCTTAAACCGAATACATGGCAAGTATCTGGGCATCCCTCCGGGCTGCTCCGCAAAAGAGATGGGAGACGGCCGAGGGGAACTTAAAGTTACGTGTCATTGCGCTGCGACTGTTCCCTTGATGGCTTCAGATTTTTTTTCTGTCGTCTTCGAATTGAGCACAGCCGCGGGACGCACCCCTATTTAACGGAGTGGCCGCCTGCACCTTACTCCGACGACTGTGTTGTGCCAGAATGTTTGGCAGTTTCTTGCTGAAAGTCGCAGTTTGGGAAATTTTCGCGCACTTAGCTGTTACATTTCCGATACGAGCAGATTCACTACCACTTGTCCCTTGTCCTTGAGACTGATTTGCACCAACCGAATTGTGGACTTGTAAGAGTTTTTGAAGGAGATTGGCCTCCTCCATTGTTTATGGCTTTTGGCTGACGGGTGCAATTCTCGCTCTTGACGTAGCGGTTTTCTCTAGCGCCATAGCGTGCCATTTCATTTCCTTTTTGGTTGGTTTGGTGTTGGTTGTTGTCTCATTTTTTCTTGTATTTTTAATGTTATCTCCCCTATGGTGTAATTCCGGCGACCTATGCCCTTGATGGATTGATTTTAGATTGGGCTCCTTTCAATGATGAAAAAATAATCTTTTTGTCCGCGACCGATCTCGACAGTGCTAATGCTGACACGAAACGTCAATCGTACCCTAAGATTTTATAGTTTAGGGCAAGGAAGATCCTTCGTGAGTTCAATGTATGTAGCTGTCGAGCAGGTGGCGCCGTTGGTTCTACCCAGGACACCTCTGGATGGTACCACTACTGAACATTTGTCGTCACGCCTTTGCTCCCAAAGCTTCTACTGCATCGAGGGTACTGCGGTCCAATTTTCTGGCTCACAGTCTTTGTCACGCTGAAGCCGTGATAATGTACATGGATAACTCTACATCCGAAGAGGGTTTCTGTTTCTATGCCTCTCCCCTCTGTTTGGTTTTAAAGCAGACGCAGCTCTACTGGCCACTGCCTTTATCTTCGTGGCTGAGCTGACTAATACACCGTTCGGTCTATTGAGACTGAATTGTGATTTATAGCGAATCACAGGGCGCGCTGACTGCCCTTGACACATTGTAATCACACACCCTCGTTCGCATTATCCGTTACTCTACGTCTTCCGTGAGTCGAGTGGATGCCAAGATTGTTTTGTGCTGGGTTCCTGGCCATGTAAAGATTGCGAGAAATGACGGGCGCTAAACTGTCTACAAGGCATGGGCGACCGGACCAGCATTTCGCTCTTCACCACGCTGACTAAATGACAGGAATTGGGTCATCCGATAGGAGTCTAAAGTTGTGTGCCATTGTGCCGCTATTTACACGTTGACATAACCTCCTCCCCCAATTCCTTGACGATGGATTGGTCCTCCAGACTGTCCCGGCACATTTTGTTGAATGTCCCACTCTGGGGGAGCTTTGCATAGGCTATTCTCTCAGTGCTAGGATGATTGGGTGGGCTATTACGGGTCCTGTGTAGTCGGGACAGATTTTTCACACCCGACTGCGTGGGAGAAATCACTCGCGTTACCTCGTGGTGTGCTTTTACGCGCAATTGCAACGATCTGGATGGTTTCTATGTCAACGAACCCATATAGCATTTTACTCTCGAGGCCCGCTTGAGCCCCTAAGGGAGTTAGGCATCATTTACACACATGAACGTGCTTTCGCCCCCTTTTTATTGCTGGTTGTTGTTTTTTTTATTTCTTTATTTTTGTTACTTGTTGCCCTTTAATTTTGTTAAAATCTATTATTTTTTTCCGGCGACTGTGCCTTTTTACCTGCGGCGAAGCCTTTTTACCTGGATTTTACGCTGGGTGGCGCCATCTAGTGGCAGAAGCCTCATTTAGCCATTTAAATGCACTTGTAAGTGATTTGAACCATGGGAAACCATCGATGCAATAACCATTTATCATCTTATCGCAAAACGCCCAGGTCATTGGAGGGATTTTCCCTCTTGATTCGTTACCCCCTGCCCCCTTATCCACTGAGCGAAATGCCTTCGGTGGTTACGTATACCAGTATTTCTCTCTTCAATTACCCCCCCCCCCCCTTATTTTCCGACAGGAGTCCTACTTCCACTGGGCTTTTGGTGTCCTTGAGCCCGGCTGGAAGGGTGCCATAGGGGTGGCGACTGGGAAGGTCATTTTGTTCTGTCCGGAACTCCCGCCCTCGTACGCCACCTGGATGGGGCACATCACCACGCCCGAAGAGTACCGGCGCCGCTATCAAGTCGACGGTGTTGATTACGTGCATCAGGTAGGTGATCGTCACTTTAAAGGTAGATTTATTATTATTATTTTATAATTATTTTTAATATTTTATTATTATTTTTAATTATTATTTTATTATTATGTGTTATTATTTATTTTTTATTATATGTAGTATTTATTATTTATTTGTAAAAAAACTATGAATCGAAAACCATTTCCGCCATGGCAATTTTGTGAAGAGAGCAAATTTGCACAGAAGGTGACAGACGAAGTGTGAGGAACTGAAAATGAGTGAAATGTATTTCGAAGAGAACCGATTTGGGAGTTCGCGCAACTCTCTTAAACATACCAGCGCCAAAGATAGGCCTATTTGATATTTTGGCCGCCAGACGAGTAAGTAAAAAAAGGAAAAACGACAACCAAAACTTGCCCCACCTCCGTTATAAAAGCATATCTTGGTCCAGGCAGTGGGGCCTGAAAGGCAGGCAATCTTCTATCTAGTAGGGGGTCATCTGCAACATAGTCGCCCAAGTGACCCACCCGGCAGCCCTCGCTGGATGAGCTGCGCGGCCTCCCCACGTGTTAGTGCGTCATGAAAGCTTTGCTCCAGACAGTCCGGTAGCCACCGGGGGCTTATGGGAAGGGGCTTAGTCCCCCCCCCGAAATCTGATTAGCCCCCCATCCATTTTTTACCCTAAAATAATATGATTTCAGTTACACACAAGGGAGTTCTCCCTTGTGTGAAACATTACACATCAATCCTGTACATTTACTCACAGATATCTTCTGGAAGAGGTTATTTTGTCTGTGGCTCCAGCTTCATATTACCACTTTGGTTTTGTGAACTGCCTGGTTGGCTTACTAGTTGGAAGAACTGACTGCATAGTAAAGCTCTGTAATTATATTTTGCCCCTAGCCATTCCATAAGTTAAGATACATTCAAACTTTCTAAGAATTCATCGCCAATTCTGGAAGTCCATTCCAATAATTTTGTAGCAAACACCATCTTCACAAGAGGGCAATCCTCAAATAACGGTAACCCATTTGCAATTCTATTTCCCAAACTGATTATATTAAATATCATTTTATAAAACAATTTTATGATAAAAATACAAGTTTGTATGTATTATCATAACAAAATCCTATAATCTCAACTCAAAAAACTACAACAATAATGCTACTTATGGACTCTGAACTTTTGTTGGCTTGGTAGTCGCGGTAGCTAATAACGAACTGGCTGGTAAGTGTCTTTTTCTTATCACTCCATTCTCAACGTTCGATATATGTAATTACGGCGAACCGAAAACTTAAATATCAAGATGGTATTTGTAAAAAATTAGCTTCCCTCAAAATCACGGCCTCGCTATGGGCCTGGCTCCAGACTCGCCGCAGGACGCGAGCCGGTCGGTGCTGTGATGAGTGAGCCCGTTTGGATTCGCGTCATGTAAGCGATTCCGCTCTGCTTTAATCGACTTCATCAGAATTTTAAAGAATGGAGTTCTGCGATACTTTCTCTTTCTTACCAACTATATCTATTTCTCTTTCAAATTTGATATCTTTCTCTTTTTTTATTTTCTCTTTTCCATTTTACTTTATGTTCTATCTCTTTTCTTTCTCAATTTTCCATACTTTTATATTCTTTTTCTTTCTCTTTTTTATATTTTCCCTTTCTCTTTTATATTTATTTCATTTATCTCTTTTTATATTTCTTTCCCTCTTTTCATCATCTTTCCTTTCTCTTTTTATATTTCCATCTATTATTTTTTTCGAATTCTCTTTATTTTTCACTATCTCTTCATTTTTCACTTTCTCTTTATTTTTGGCCCCTCTCTTTATTTTTGGCCCTCTTTTTTGCGCTTTTTTCTTTCCGTTGGTTTTTGCTTGTTTTGGGGGCCTTGCTTGTTTTTTTCGCTTGCTTGTTTTTTCGCTTGCTTGTTTTTTATGCTTGCTTGTTTTTTGCTTGCTTGTTTTTTTGCTTGCTTTTTTTTTGCTTGCTTCCTTTTTTAAGATTTCTTTTGTTCGATTTTTTCTTATTTTTCTCTGTTTTCGCCTTTTTCTCTTATTTTTCTCCTTTCGCTTTTTCTCTCTTCTTTTTTTCTCTTTTATATAAATTATGTCTCATTACGACGTAAATAGCAATGCGATGTGTTTCCTAGCCGCTGTGCTGACGTGGTTCTACCTCCGTCCCGCCCTAGTTTAGCTTCCCATCCTTCTTCCGCTCACAGGGAGGGGTACCCTGTGCAGCCTGCTGCAGTTGGTACCTGGAGGAGCTGGAAATCCTCCCGGTCTGAGTGAAAATTATGGACTTCCCGCCACTGGGTCGAACCTCAAAAACTACAAAAAAAAAAAATTAAATAAAACGTACAAACAAGAAGAAAATACGTTCCAGGGTCAGGGGGGAGCCTCCGCCGTCCCCCCGCGCAGAAACATGCGACTAACACCAAAGTGAGTGAAATAAAATAGAGCCCAGCTTCCTCCCAATAAGTCAGATAGTTGTCCCGAGTACAAGAGACAAGCGATAGCGACCCCGCTCATTCCGATACCGAGACAGGTAACGTGTGCAAAGACCACCCAGACTGGGACATTAAACACGAATGTGCCGAACAGTCCGGGAAACGTGGCAGTCGTCCTAGTAAGGTGCAGGGGAGCGGCCCATCAAATGGCAGTGCGTCCCCCGAGTGTGTCCGATTCAAATACGGCAGAAAGTGGCGTGAAGCTGTCGCGGCTATGGATGGGGGGGGGGGGTCCAGGTCCATGGGAACAGTCGCGGCTCAATTCAATGGTGCGTCCAGCGAGTGTGCACTATTTGAATAAGACAGAAAGCGATCTAAAGCGGTGGCGGAATTGGGTGGGTAGGTCCATGGGAACAATCGCAGCGCAATGGCACGCAACTTTAAGTTCACTTCGGCAATCTACTATCTTCTTTATTGGATGTCCGGAGGACTGTCCTGATTCCTACCATGCAGTTGGTGTGAGAAAGAGCGAAACGCTGGTCTGGTCGCCCAGTCCTCGCGGACTCTTTGGCACCCGCATGCGCGCGCTCAATTCCCCCAATTTCCACATGTCCAGGAACCCATCAGAATATAATCTCGACACTTCCCGGCTTGCGGCAATCGAAGCATCACGGACACCTCCAACCAGGTTGTGTTAAGATTCCAATGCCCCGAGAGCACTCATGGCACTTTGTGAGTCGTTAAAGATCACACTTCGGTCTCCGAACCGGGCAAGCCTCGTTATTTGTCGTATAGAGCTGTGTATAGCAGCCAGCTCGGCCGTGAACACAGACGCAGCGCCTGCTAGAGCCCCGGTGACTTCAAACAGGGTGATACCGCGTGAAAACCGAGCCATCCGTACACACTGACACGTATCCAGCGTGACAAGGTTTGCTCCAAAAAGCCCGAACGCAATAATACCGGCGCGGTAGAAGCTTTGGTAGAAGAGGAGTTTCCTAGTCTTAAACCCAAAGAGCTTAGAGTATAACTGGCGTCTCTCGGCGGTATAAGCACCGTCGAGCTTGGCTGCGGATGCCGTGCGGGCTGTTGCCCACTAAGAGAGGCGTCGGGCTCGCGCGTACAGGAGAATGGTGTACGGCGCAGAGCGAGAGGCATCTCTCCAACATCGAAAACTAGGCTCCTAATAGGAGACATGCGGAAGGCACCGAGAATCCAGGCGGAGGCCGGTGTGTCGGATCGAATTCAATTTCCACAATACACGCTCGGCTGCGAATGCATAAAACTCGCATCTGTAGTAAAATTTTGACGAACAAAGGATCGATAGAAATGCAAAGCAGTATTCCTACCAGCACCCAAAGTGCTGAACTTCAAAGAACGGCGAATGTCCATGGCGTGGGTACAAGAGACCCTAAGGGTGCGAACATGAGTTTCCCAGGTGAGGCGATGGCCGAAAACTAGACCAAAGAAACTGTGCGAATCCACCACTTACAGGCGAACACTTTTTTTAGAAACAATTCCGGGTCGTGTGAGAGAAGACTAGGGGGATGCAGAAGTTCACCACCTTAGTCTTAGCCAAAGAAAACAGAAACTTGCGTGCTTCGGCATAGGGAGAGATGCGGTCCAATGTCTGCTGGTGTCTACACTCTAGAGTTGGCCTCTGGGCCGCACCAAAAGATACCGGTATTGAAAGGTTGTCCACGTAGAGCGTAGCGAGAACATCTTCCGAACTGATACCGTTGATGCTCATGGCAAAGGGCGTGACACTAAGGACACTTCCCTGCGGGACACATTCTTTCTGCTCATTAGGGTAAGAGAGGGCTCCTTCCCATCCATACGTGGAATCGACTATCTAGCAAAAACTCCGAGATAAAGATTGGGAGGCGTCCCCTTGCCTTCATCGTGTGGAGAGTCTCCATGATACCATATCACCATGCGGTATCATAGGCCTTCTCCCGATCGAAAAACACCGTGGCGTAGTGCTGTCTACGAAGGAAGGCCCCGCAGATGACATTTTCCAGTCGGAGCAGATCATCCAACTTTGGAGTGGAATTTGCAGAATCCGCACTCTGCGGAAGACAGGCGGCCTCCACTGTCTAAGAAAAGGCTAGTCTAACATTTACCAATTTCTTAATCAACTTACACACGTATGATTTTAGAGAGTTTGGGCCTTAACCGGTCGTAGTAGAGTGATCTCTCCCTGGTTTGCGAACCCGAGCACAGGAGTCTGGGAGGATACCCTTAGTCCAGATTGCTCACTTAGGTGTCGATGTCTGGCATACGAGACATCATCTGGACCAGGGGCGGTGTTCGTACATGAAACGAGGGCGGAACGCAACACACTCGATATAAACATGTCGTTGAAGTATTCTCCGCCTCTGGAGGTAGAGTCAAGTTGGTGGCCTTCACCGATATCGCGTCGTGCATTGAATGCTGGCTGACGGAGGCAGTTTCCGAGATTGCGGTTCCATTCTCCTGGAGAACGGTAGGAGTTTCCTTGCGAGAACTTGTCCTAATCCTTTTGACTCCCTTCCACAACTCTGCTAGTGGGATCTTTCCTGTTAAGTGAAGACACGTATGCCCGCTAGAAAGAGCGGCAGGCGGGCTTTCAAACATACAAGAACCTAGCCCTTGCTCGACGAAAACTCCGACAGAGAAATCGTTCGGCAGGTGCTAATTGCCTATTTAAGCATAACACTTCTGTTTGTGAGACGTTACACACTCAGCTGACCACCAAAGAAGCAGTCGGCGTGCAAAACAGCCAGACGTTCTATGAATTGTAGCCTTACCCTCGGCGATGAGTTTACCGGAGAATAACGACGACCTCATCTTCTGACCCAAACTCCTCGACTGAGACAGGGAAATGTGCTCCGCATGAAACACCGCGCCCGCGCTAAGCACCACTGAGGGGCGAGTGTCTCAGGCGGCAGCGGTCCATAGAATATTTGAATGGAAAAGTAATCACAACCACGGAAGTTATTGATTATATACCACCCATAATCAAGCTGTGCATCCGTATAGCACAGGGATATTTCAAGACAGATAAATGGAGCGGTTCTTGAAAAGTGATGCGTAAACTCGTCCACATTTATGATGCCTATCTTCAGCTCGTCGATCAAGTTGGCAAAGACGTGACCCTTGGGATTAATGTCGTCTCCCCAGATGGGGTGTCTACCGTTCAAATCGCCGATCAGTTAAAGTGCCTAGGCAACTGTGCCACGATACCGCGGAAGTCCCCTGCGTCAAAGTCGGCTGACTGTGGAATGTACGCTGAAATAACGGTATGCCTCCTATCCAGGTCCAACCGCACTGCTACTGCCTGAGAGGAGGTATTTAGAGCAAAGAGAAGAACGGAGACATCATGTGGGTCTAAATAGCGCATCCTCCTTCCCGGCTCCCATCCCGTGGTAGTGGGGTCGCTAAACCATTATACCCTGGGAGGGTGGGCAGGGGGTACGCGTCAGGCATGGTCTCCTGTGGAAAGATTGCAAACTGGGAACGGGAAGAGACTAGTCTCCATAGCTTATCCCAGTTGCCCCAGAGTCCGCGGCAATTCCACTGAAGGTATCTTTGCCCCCAGGCCTAGCTGGGAGGAGATGCGGAGCCATGTTCGAAAAGCAGACCCTCACTGGAATGGGCGTACACTTCCCGGAGGCAGACGTCCCTGCGCCGTTAGCCGAACAAGGCACTAAAAGCACTGTCGCCTTCGAGGACTTTTCGAGGGAAGTGGGGATCTCTATACGATTCTTTCCTCCCTCCGCCTAGAAACCTTAGGCAGGCGGGGTCCCACCTTTGGAGGATAACGCGTCTCCGGGCCACCTAACCCAGCTCTGTGTATGGGAGTAGGAGCCGAAGCTCCTCTGGTGCTGTCCTTCATTCGGGGGCAGCTTTATAAACCCCGGAAGACGGCCTCATGACCACCTTCATGTGTGCTGCCTGCTGTTTGTCTAAAGACTCGGTAGAGGCATGCGGCCTTTTCGCCTTGCGGAAAACGGTCACGCTGGGGGAGGGCGGTAGGCTCTAGTTTTAGCAGACATTAAGTGTGAGCTCTTTGTGCCGCCAGCTCTTACTGGTGAGCGCCCGTGGTGAGTAGAACCTTCAGAAGGGTTTCGAATGGGCGCGGAAACCCGTGCTCGTAGGTCTGGATGGGCCAGGAACAAAGGGTGTCTTTTCTTAAAATTGAAGCTTAAGACATCCCAGGCAGCGCCTGGCGCGCCTGAACCAAGTCCTTAGCCTCGCGAAATGAGAGACTATCTGTAGCCAGAATACCCAGGATGTCCTTTTCCATCAGATACGCACCAAATTACTTCGAAGTAGGGGATGCGGCTCTCCGTAATTGCCACACTTGCGCTTAAACGATAGGAACTTATCGTGTGTGCCTTTGGAACAACTTACAGACTCCGGGTAAACTCGACGTTGCTGCTCTACAGGAGCGATTCGTATGGCCGAAGCGGTGGCATTAGTAGCACCTCCGCCTGCGGCAGTGACACGAATGCCTTCAAGCTGGAGCGATACCAACCGGCACGCACTATGGTCGGCCAGCTCTAAGGTGATGTCACCTATGGAGTAGTCTACAAGTTCCCTCGCGTAGAGCACTCCTTTCATGAAATTCAGCGGAGAGTGTGGCGTCACCCTCACCGGCGGGCCATTAAGTGTCCCAAGGGCACTAATCATGGCCGCTTTGAAGGGATCTGACCTATTAGACAGAAGGCTCCCGTCCGAGGAAGCGGAACACCTTCGGCTCTCTACCAATCAAGCTAGTTAACGCTCTCCTCTGATGGATCATGTTGCCATTAGTGGAGCGAATATCCAAAAAGCGTTTGAAGACACTTGGCTCATAAACGCTCGATCGTCTCTAAATGAGGGCCCCCGACTTAATCAAGGCTCATCTCAACATTGGTCTTGGTCTGGAACCCGCCAAACGGGGGCGCCTCGGGCCCAGACTTGCCGATCTTGGCCTGGTCGTTTGCCAAAACTTCAGCCGACCCATCCGTCCCCAGAGATCCAGCGAAGTGAGAAGAACGTTTAGTCCTCTTTCTGATTCTTTCCTCTTTTGGAGAGGAGGGTGGATATGAACCCGCTTCTCTCCCCCGCCGGAAGGAGCCCCTAGGCCGGTTGGATCGGATTAGCAACATCCTTCTCTGAGATGGATAAGGTCTTAGTTGTAAGAGGGCCACCATCGGGAGAGGAGGTCCCTCCTCTCCTTATGAGTCTTCGTGCGCCCGAGCCTTCTAAAGAGAAGCTTGAACAGGCGCGCACTTAAGTTCGGTGTTTATCACCGAAAACCGGTTCGACCCCATGTAAGATCCTACCGTCTGAGGATGGGTCACCTCCGGGACCATGTCCATCTCGGGAAGGGCCTCCGTGTGTCTACCCCTCCTCTTCAAGCCATTGCCGATCTCGTTCGTTGTATCTATCGTCCCAATCAAATCTCTGCCGGCGACCGACCTTCATCAGGAAAGAGAGGGACGCATTCACGCTGACCTCCGCAATGCTAAGATGCATGATTGAAGTGTGCACGGCCGTGACGCTCCATGCTAAACCTTGCTTCCCTAAGAGGGTCGGGCCTATAGAGTACCTCCTACCAGAAGTGGTTGATTTGGGGGCGTCTGCCTACTCTCTCGCAGCCCCCTGTGATAGAATAGAGGGGCTTCTGTGAAAGCACCTCCTTTTCAAATGTGGAGATACCCGAGCAGGGTTTCAAAGCTTACAATGGGGAAACCCCTTTACTGCATGGCGATGGTGAGAAGGAAGCCCCTCCAGCAGTCGAATGGGTACCTCGATTTTCCTCGTGCTCCCCTACACCTAGGGAGGACGAGGCCGCGCTTGGAGGCGGATCTCCATGCGCTTTCTCACTATTGCCTTCTGTTGTCACTATGATCAGTGTATAAAAAGAGTAAAAGAGCTTAATTGAAATTAGATACTATGACCTCCCTATGAGTTGGTAGGTTAAGAGAGAAGTCTCCATAGGATCAAAAATCCTCTCCCCCACCAGAAGGAGCCCCTAGACCGGTCCTGGTCTAACGTTGATGAGCTTTGCCAACCTGGCCTGCCATTTAGGCGAAATTGTCCTGGAACTTTAACCATAAAGGGTGGTGCCAGCGTAGCCACTTATTAGTGTACTGGAGGAAGGTGAGCAGAGTCTACGACACAGCACACCCTGTACCTAATACTAACAGGCTTTCGGCCCCTCGCAGCAGGTAGTGCGGGGAGAAAAGGTTGAGTTGAGAGCCGTAATAATAATAACAAATAATATTAATAACATACTAATAATAATTATAATGCATAGTAATAATAAATAAGAAACTAATAATAACCTATCAAATAAATAATAATATAAAAATCATTAAATAATAATAAGAATGATAATAATGCTAATAAAAGGTAAAGTAGTGCTGAATGTGGGCGAGGGGAAAGCGCACCAACTACTTTCCCCAAGGGCCATCATAGAGTTCATGTTAACCCAGTGAGAGGGCCTCCCTAATTTGCTCTCAGGTAGGGAGGACGTACACCTGCAGAAACCCAAGTGTAACACGCTAGACAGGGTACCCTCCTGCGGGGTCTCCGCATTCTCAAGCCGGGTGCTGCTCTACCAGCATTCAATGCACGCCGTGATGTCGCTGAAGGCGGTGGAGTGCACTTTACCTCCAGAGGCAGAAAAGCCTTCATCGGCAGGTTTACATTGAGAGTTGCATTCTGCTCTCGCTTCGTGTGCGGACACCTGCCCTGGTTCGAACGATGTCCCGTATACAACGATTCGATACCTCTGTGAACGAGGCCAGGCCGTTTTGCTCGGTGTGTTCAACATGATATAGACAGAGAGTAGCCTCCCAGACCCTTGACGAATGGCCAGTGTGCTCTCTTTACGCAAACCGGGGAGAGATCACTCTGCCCAGGCCGGGACGAGCGTGGTCTCTACAGCTTGTCCCTTGTATTCGGGCCTAGTTCGCTTTCACAGACTTGTTGACTATCTGACCTTTTATAGAGGAGGTTGTCCTCCTATATTTTATTTGACACCCTTTGCTGTAGGTCGCATGCTCCCCCCGACGCCGTAGCGTGCTACCTCCTTCTTGCTTATTTTGTTTTGTTTTTGTTTTTCGGTACCTCTGCACATTTTAGTTTTCAATCTATGTCCAAGGTGGTAGCCGGTAACAACAACAAAAAATAAATAAATCTAGGGACACACCGCAATTTGAAGTAGCGCTCCCCGCCATCTTCCTGCGACGACTGTGTAGTCCGCCACATCTTTCGGCACATTCTTGTTGAATTGTCCCGACTTTCGCTTACCTTACCTGTCCCGGTACCTGGGCGAACGGGGTCGCTACCGCTTGTCCTTTGTGATCGGGATGGGTTCGTGCACACATACCTGTGTACTCATGGACTTTCTGAAGGAGGCTGGCCTCCTCTGATTTACAGGTGCGATGCGCGCTTCGCACCAACGCTGAAGCCTACCTCGTGCTTCTTTTGCCTTCTGTATTGTTTTATGTTTTTTTTTACCCTTTGTATTGTTTTATTTGTTGTTTTTACGTTTTGTATTGTTTACTTGTTATTATTGTATGTGCGGTCTTAAGGTAGCGTAGTAATCGCCTAAAAATGATTGCGGTAACTTATGCCTTTGGTGGTAGTGGCCAGCTAGGCGCCTTTAAAAAAAATATATCTCGCTCGCTTAATTTTTGTCTTGTCTTTACGAGTTGATTCGGAGGCTTAGTTAAAATAGTTTATTTTTGTAGTGATTCTAGGCACTATTTGATGCACAGGGTGCGGTGGGTAATTTGTGTCCGTTGGCAATTTGGAATTCCCCCCATGCGTCTTCTCTGGTGTCGGTTCTTTCTTCTTCCCATCATAATAGACTCAGTTGTGCATCTTCTATGAAGGAATCAAACCCATGGTTGAATTCAATCCTAACAAAAATTTGAAAAAGGCAAGCTGTGCTGCTTGGGCTTCACGCCGTACTCGGGTGTCAATAATCTGAAGACGGTGCAGAGGATCAGGAAGGAGTTGGATGGGTCAGGCTGTGATTACGAGAGTACAAGGGCTCGGATACCTCACTCTGCGTTCTGATACGAAAATGACCCCTGAATTGTCGCTGAGATCCAGGCCATCACTCAAAACGACCCACACAAGTCAATGAGGACCATAGTCTTCAGAGACCAAGTGTCCGAAGGTCACCCTCATTGGTGACTCGCAAACACGGGATCTGCAGCCGCTGCTAGCGGCCCGCCTTCGCACTAGCGTGAAGGTAAGCTGCCTGTCAGGACGGGGTAACCACACCATCAGAGTAGAGGCAGAGAAAGCTCAGATTTCTGAGAATTCTGTTGTTGCTCTGATGGTGAGCGGCAACGACATCTACCTCAGAGGGGGTAAAGTGGGCCTCAGTGGTAAGACCATCCAAACAGTGATGGGAGCCGTGGACGACATAGGGCTTAAAACCCGCAAACGTGTGGTGGTTGGGATGCTTCCGAGAAGAGGTCCATCCCGAACCGCTCACGAAAGAAACGTGGCAGTGAACAAAAGGTTGGCGGATCTCTGCACGGCAGAAGGAGTCTTCTTCGTGGACCCCTATCGTACCTTTATCGGTAGAGACGACCTCTACCAAAGGGACGGGGTACATCTCTCCTTTAAAGGGAAGGCCTTTCTCGCCAATCTAATTCAAGATGTCGTGGAATGCACCCAAAGGAGCGTTCGAAACAGAGCGAAAGCGGACGTGCGCCAGCATGCCCGTGTCACTCCTGGAACGACCTTCTCGGAGGTCGTCAAAAAGGGTGTGACCACGAAAACAGGGAAGCCGGGAAACGGAAGAGCGTAGGGAGTCCTACACTAGGGGACTCCCTCAAAGTTCTTCTGTTCAATGCGAGGTCAATCAGGAATAAGTTTCTTGATCTCCGTGGCCTCGTAGTAACAGAGGAACCTGAGATGGTGGCCATAACGGAGTCGTGGATAAAAACCTCAAGCCGAGATTTTGAAGGTGAATTCACGATTCCCGGTTACCAGCTCTTCCTGAAAGATAGGCCAGACAGAGAGGGTGGCGGTGTGATGTTGTATGTCAAGGATACTCTCAACTCGACGGATTGCAACATCATATCCGACCATGAACTACTAGGTGTTGACCTAGAGATAGGTCCTGCCAAATACAGGACCCTGGTGCTTTATAGACCTCCTGCCCAACTCGTTGAAAAGGACAGAGATCTGTGCCAGCTACTAGGAGAACTTGTCGAAGACAGAGTGTGTATCGTCATGGGTGATTTCAACACACAAGTTGACTGGGAAACCAGAGAACCCTGTGGCGAGAACGCACTACTCCTAGAGTTCACGAACAACGAGTTCCTCACTCAATGGGTGAGAGAGCCAACGAGAGGAGACAATATCCTCGACTTGGTTTTCACCTCTGAGGATGACATCGTTGAGGACCTCTCTGTTGGCGAAGAGCTCGGTGGCAGTGACCACCGACTAATTAGATTTGTAGTCAAAGTCCCCAAGGCAGAGCCTGCAACTAGTAAATCAAGGAAACTGGATTTGAGAAGAGCAGACTTTGCAGGTCTACGCGCGGGACTGACTGACGCGAGGCTAGAAGAGTGCGATGGTGTTGAAGACTCTTGGAACAGTTTCAAAACCACATTCATGAGTCTTCAATCGCGTTTTATTCCTCTGAAATGCCCCCGTCGGTCTTCTGTTCAACCAAAGTGGTTTAATCGAGAAATCGGGCAACTGCTTAGGGAGAAGAGAAATGTGTACCGGCAATCGAAGATCTCGGGTGACTTTGACGAATACCGGAGGCTAGCCAGGAGAGTGAAGTCCAGCATAAGGGCGGCTAAGCGGTCTGAGGAACTCCGAGTGGCGAGACTCTGTAAAGAGAATCCCAAGGAGTTTTTTGGATATGTGAACAGCCGTAAACCAATCCGTCGAACGATTGGCCCTTTGAGGAATGAGGAGGGGACATTAAAGCATTCAGATGCAGAAAATGCCAACCTCCTCAACGACTACTTCTCTTCAGTGTTTACTGAAGAGGGTGGTCCCATTCCCCAGCCGACGGATTCCTACTCGGGGGAAAAGCTGGAGGCAATGGACTTCACCGAAGGAGAAATAAAGAAAAAGATCGCTGACCTAAAGACGAATAAGTCCCCTGGACCGGACGGGTTTCTACCTAAAGTGTTGAAGGAAGTGTGCGATGAAGTATCACGACATCTGTGCGCTATCTTTAACATGTCAATCCGGACCAAATGCGTTCCTAGAGACTGGCGTGAGGCGGAGGTGACTCCTATCTTCAAGAAAGGAGACCGTAACCAACCGTCGAACTACCGACCTATCAGTCTGACTTCGATAGTCGGTAAACTCATGGAAAGCATCATGGTGGACAAAGTGACGTCGTATTTAGAATCAAACCTGCTACTGAGGAGTTCCCAGCACGGCTTCCGAAGGCAACGGTCATGTCTGACGAACCTTGTAGAATTCTTCCACTTCGTTTTCAGTGAGCACGATCGGGACAAGGCGGTGGATGTGGTCTACCTAGACTTTCAGAAAGCCTTTGATAAGGTACCACACCGCCGCCTTCTCCGGAAAGTGCGAGCGCTTGGCATAGACGGAAAGGTAGCCGGCTCGATCGAGAACTGGCTAAGTGGCAGACGGCAACGGGTGGTGGTAAATGGACAGTCTTCTGAGTGGGTGCCCGTTACTAGCGGGGTGCCTCAAGGTTCTGTCCTGGGACCACTACTATTCATCATCTACGTCAACGACATGGACGGTGACATGGTTGCCAAGATTTCCAAATTTGCCGACGATACCAAGCTTGGTATGAACGTTGCAAAAGATGGAAATACTGCCCGCCTGCAGGAAGATCTTGGGAAGATTGGGGAGTGGTCGGACACGTGGCAAATGCCTTTTAACGTGGGCAAATGCAAAGTGATGCATATCGGCCACAGAAACCCCCAATCTCAGTATATCCTTAAGGGTACTGCTCTTGAATCGAGTGACACTGAGAAGGACTTAGGTGTAACAATCACTAGTGACCTCAAGTTCTCGAAACAGTGCATTGAGGCGGAGAAAAAGGCCCAAAGGATGCTAGGCTATATTAAGCGCCAGTTTGGTTATCGGAACCAGGAGATTGTACTGTGCCTGTACAACTCACTTGTCCGACCGCACCTGGAGTATGCCGTACAATTTTGGAGTCCTTCATTGCGAAAGGACATCGCGAGATTGGAACGCGTACAAGCCAGGGCAACCAAGCTGATTTCCTCTATCCGACATAAAAGTTATGAGGATAGACTAAGGGAATTAGATCTGTTCTCGCTGGAAACCCGTAGACTGCGTGGTCAGCTCATCGAAGTTTTCAAAATACTTCGAGGGTTCGACAATGTTGACTACCGGGGTATTTTCACACTGAGTGAGAACAGAAAGCGCAATCACGGCTTCAAACTTGAACTGAAGCGTTACAACCGCAATCTGTGTGGAAATTTTTTCACTTACAGTATCTGCGGTATGTGGAACGCACTTCCAGTGGAAGTTGTCAACAGTGAATCTGTTGACCAGTTCAAGTCAAGGCTAGACAAAGTCTTGAAAAGTGGCCGTTTAGGGACGCAAAACAATTGAGCAGCCTTGTGCCCGCTCAATTGCTAGTCCAAAGGTACCCTCTTTGAATGGACCGCAAGGTCTCCTAGGGTACCTTCTTTCCTTGTTGTTACTCCTTGTTGTTATCTTCTTGGAAGCCTACATCAACTGCCTAGAAGAATTGGTGTTGCCCTGGATTCTGGAAGTGGCCGTTGGAACACCCTGCATGTGGCAGTACGACAGTGCAACATGCCACACAAGCAGGAACCAAGTTTTGGCTGTCAGAGAATTTCTTTGACCACATACATTACTCCGAACATCTGGCCTCCAAACTCCCCAGAGTGCATCACTATAGATTATTATGTATGGGACGTGGTTGAGAGAGAGAGAGAGAGAGAGAGAGAGAGAGAGAGAGAGAGAGAGAGTTACAAGGAGTTACAAGGAAAGATAGTACCTCAGAAGACTAAGTTAGTCCATACCGAGGAGGTACTCATTTAATATTGATATTCAATCTACTCGTCATAGAAATAGTATAGTAAAGTTCAAGGCTCTCCCCTCCCACCTCTCCCGCCCGATCTTTCGGGCAATGAAAGATGAAAAGATACCCGCTGTGCTAGAAAAAAAGTACACAAACAGGAATTTCGACAGGAAAGCAGAAATGCATTTCTACATTATTATTTTTCTTTTAATTTTCTTAATCTAATTATTTTCAGTGTAATCTTATGTTTTTAGTATGTAAGCGTATTTATGATTTTATCTAACCTCCTTTTAAACGCCTCGACACTGGGGCTCGAAACGACTTCTTCCGTTAACTGATTCCAAATATTTACTATTTTATACGAAAAGAAATTACCGCATACATTCAATTTGTATTTTGGAGGGATTAGCTTCATACTCTTATTCCTTGTTACATTTCTGTTGAACTCGAACCAGATTGAGTAATCCACATTATCAATTCTATTTAGTATTTTATATACTTGAATCAACTGGCCTCGTACACGTCTAGTTTCCAACTTGTAAAGGTTTAGCTTGTCTATTCGTGTTTCATAACTATAATTTCTTAACGAAGGTATCATTTTAGTAGCTGTGGCCTGAACTCTTTCTAATCTTTCAATGTCTTTTCTGAAGGAGGGTGACCAAGCCTGCGCACAGTATTCCAAATGGGGTCTCACTAGGGCGTTATACAGGTTGATTACAGTTGTATCGCTTTTATAAGTGATTTGTCTCTTTATATAACCTAGTATCTTCCGCGCTTTCTTTTCAACATTGACGCACTGTCGAGTGAACTTGAGATCGTTTGTGACATAGATACCGAGATCTTTTTCGATTTCTGATTCTGTTATTGTTTCGCTCTCGAGTTTGTAATCTGCCTTAGGATTTTTGTGACCAATGTGCATTACTTTACATTTCTCCAGGTTAAGGGGAAGTTTCCACTTCCTAGACCATTCACTTATGTGATCAATGTCACTCTGAAAATCTAGTCTATCTTGCTCGGTGACTATGCTTTTACCCAGTTTACAATCGTCGGCGAATTTTGAGATTTTAGAAATTATTCCAACGTCTATGTCATTCACATATATAATGAAGAGCAAGGGTCCCAAGACCGATCCCTGGGAAACTCCACTAGTTACAGCTTTGCAATTGGACTCTTCTCCATTAATCACTACTCTTTGCTTACGATCGCTAAGCCAATCTTCAATCCAATTTGCTAATTTTCCACGTATTCCTAAGGCTCTGACTTTACACATTAGTTCCTTGTGTGGGACTTTATCGAAGGCCTTTTTAAAATCTAGATACAAAATGTCTACAGATCTATCACTATCATGAATTTTATTAATGTAATGTAAAAACTCTAATAAATTGGTAAGAAAGGACCTATGCTTCCTAAATCCATGCTGCGTGTTGAATAGCAGTTCGTTTGTTTCTAGATGGCTCACTATTTTATCTGCAATAATACGCTCTAGCATCTTGCCTACCACCGATGTCAGGCTTATTGGTCGATAATTACTTGGTAAATCTTTTCGTCCTTTTTTGAATATTGGCGTGACATTAGCTGTTTCCAGTCTTGAGGAACAGCCCCAGCTTCAAGGGATAAATTGAAGATGTACGTTAATTGATCCACTAGATCATCCTTTAATTCTTTTATTATTCTTGGCACTAGTTTGTCAGGCCCGGGGGATTTGAATCTCTTCATTTTATCTATTGCTATTTCTACATCAATCCCTGTGCTTTCAATATCTTCTAGTGTACCATTTCCTGAGTACTCACAGTAAGGCTCGATATTTGGATTAGAAGTGTCGTTGGTAAAAACAGATGCAAAATATTCGTTTAGTACAGTGGATATATCTTTATCTTTAACTTGTAACTTATTGTGTCCGTCCATGATTGGCCCAATACTGTTTTTTATTGGTTTTCTACTATTAACTAGGGCATAAAATTCTTTGGGGTTTCTTTTACAGTTTAGTGCCACCCTCATTTCTTCGTTACGCTTTGCTCTCCTTATTTCGGTTTTTACCCTTCTCCTCAGATTGAAATAATTCTTCTTGTTAGTGTCTGAACTGTTCAGTTTAAACATCTTATAAGCATTTTTTCTTCTATTGATGTCTCTTTTTATTTCACTTGTTAACCATTTGGGATTTTGTTTTTTTCCTAATTTAGTGATTGCTAAAGGAATGAATTGAGATTGTTGCCTTAGAAGATTGCCTCTAAACTTGTTCCACACTTCATTTATATCTGTACCGTTTATATTAAAGTTCCTGAGACTATTTCTTAACCCTCTAAAATTTGCCTTTCGGAAGTCAAATTTTGTAATACTACGAATATTCCTTACTTGGGGTAAGCTTAATTCAAATTCTATTTGATTATGGTCACTACCGCTAAGTTGGTCGCCGACGTAAACTCTTGAAATAAGTTCGTCATCCGAAGTTAAAATTAAGTCTAATATATTTCCTCCTCTTGTTGGCTCGGTGACCCACTGAGTTAACAAATTATCGTTTATAAAATTTAGTAATCTTTGGCCTTCCGAATCCGAGTTCTTTGTCAGCCAATTTATTTGGGGGCAATTAAAGTCGCCAATAATGAGACAGAATTTGTCTTTACTTACGTTCGTCAGAGTTTCATATAATCTTTGATCCGCTTCATATGAACAGTGGGGCTTTCTATAGACTAAGAAGATATGCAAACACTTTTTTATATTTAATGTTACTCCTATTAATTCAAAATCTGTGTCTATATTACAGTTAATAGGGTGAAGCTCCTCATTTATATACAAAAGAACTCCACCTCCTTCTTTATATATTCTATCCTTGCTAAATAATTTGTAGCCTTGCAAATGATATTCACTAATATAGTCTCTCGTATGACTATGTATCCGAGTTTCAGTAATGCCTATTATGTCATACTTATTTAATGCTACCAACGTTTGGAATTCTGAAAATTTGTTTCGGAGTGATCTAGCGTTAAATAGGGTAGCTTTAAGAGAATTTCTCAAATTTTTACAAGAAATGTTTTTTATTCTTTTATCGCGCGGAACCTCTGAGGTATCTGAAAATTTGCGATTGCTTCTGTAAATAGTCTCGACAACCGAGTAGAGCCCATGTTATTGAGGTGAAGGCCGTCTGGGAGAAAAAGTTCACTTTTGTTATACATAGAAGTCATCCCAAAGGTTCACAAATTCAACACTCTCACTCCTGCAAATTGTTTCAAGACAATTATTAGTATAGTGGGCTCTACTGTAGAAACTGTCCCTGCCCTTACTACGCGGAAAAATTCCTGAAATGATGAAATTATTAGTTTTAGATTTAAAAGCTCGAATCATCTTCTTGTATTTGTCGAGTAGTTCTTCCGATCGAGTGGTCAGCACATTATTTGTTCCCACATGTACAACCATGACTGTTTCCTTCTTTACGTCCTGAGAGAGAGGGTCAATCGAGTTAGTAATGTCGTCGACGGAGGCACCTGGTAGACAGAATCTTTTTCGTTTCGTTGGATTTAACCTGCAAAATGAGTCAAGTTGGCCCCTTATTATGGAATCCCCCACAATTGCACATTCGACTTCTGATTCCTCCTTTCGATCTGCTAATGCTTGAAAAGAATTATGAGTCTTAATCGGGAGAAACATCTTTTGCTGTGGTCTTGCTCCTTTTTTTACCTGCTGAAAAGAGTTATTTTTATTGATAGGAATGTTTACTTTACTGCTAGCTGGCCGAGATGGTACTCCCTTCCCTTTTGTGGTAATTTGGTTTTCTTTTGTCGTTTTAGTCTTGGGATTATTAACTGCAACATTTCTTTCTATGAACTCCTGCAAAGAAGAGACCTTTTTTTCTAAGTTAGTAAATACTTCTAGCGAAACACTGGTAGGAGTAACGGGCGCATTTGTAGGGTGTTGGGTTCTAAGCTCGGCTATTTCCTTTCTAAGCGCGCATATAGTTTCGTTCAGTTCGTCTGTTTCCCTTTTATGTTCGTTTCTAATCTCACAAAAAAGGCATATAGATGAGTCGGTTATGGCAGCATAGCTCGCTTCTTTAAAATCTATAACCCAGCGTGTACAATCGCATTTAGGACAAACAGTTTTTAAACGTTCAGGCCCCGGCATGTTAACAAAGTGCGAATTAGATTACTGTATACAAATATATATATATATATATATATATATATATATATATATATATATATATTCCTATAAATATATATATATATATATATATATATATATATATATATATATATATATATATATATATATATATATATATATATATATATATATATATATATATATATATATATATATATATATATATATATATATATATATATAAAGTGGATTAAAGGGAGAGGAGAAAGAGAGGATGTGTTAAATCCCGAGCTTCCTGCTAATTTCGAAAAGCCGGATAAAGACAATAAAACTGTCAAAGTAGCGTTTCAAGATCTCCCTTGGGTGAAGTCAATTATAAGAAAATACAGCGGTATGAAAATAACTGAATTGAAAGATAGAATATGTGAATAAGAACCAGTCAGTCAAAAAATAATATTAATGATAATGACAATAATAATAAAAAGGAAAACAAAAACTTAGCTTTCTTCAGGAGACGGGAGGATGAATAAAGAAGCCAAAATGATCTGAAAATTTCACAAAACTCGGAGAATAAAGGTTCTGTATATAACTAAGTCTGAGGGATAAATAAGGTCACAAGGGAAATGAAACAAAAGTATGGGTACACGATAAGAACAAATGAAAAATGAAATGGAAACAAATAGAAACAACACTAATTATGAGTAGATCACTTCTGAATTAAATAAGATTGGGCGAGCGCTCTTTAAAACACGTCAAGCTTTGAGGAGAGAGAGAGAGAGAGAGAGAGAGAGAGAGAGAGTTACATAGAGTTACATAGATACACAGATCACACGGGCCTTACGGCCCAGACTAAGGTGATCTGGCCTTAAATCTACTGCCACTTACACATAGAATAGTAGAAGTAAAGGATAGAAAAGTTTTAGGCTCTCCCCACCCTCCACTCCCTCCGGCAAAAGCCGTACATGAAATAATTTAGGAAAAGTACCTTGCCGGTGTAAGAAAACAGTACCTGAAGGAAATTTGCATTGAATAGTAATTAAATGAAATGAATATGAAAACCACTTACATAAACCTGAAAGAGTTATATTTTTGTAATATTATTTTATTTTGTAGCTTATGCTAAACAATTCCAATATTTGTTAAGTGTTTGTCTAATCTCATTTTAAATGAATCTATAGTTCTGCTGTCCACTACTGCGTTTGGCAAATTATTCCAATCATTAATAATCGAGTAAGTGAAGAAGTTTTTTATTACATCCATAGTGGCTCTTTTACCCTGAAGTTTTGAATCATGTCCACGGGTGGGACACTCCCCTGTCAGTGTGAACAAGTTATTGGCATTAACGTTGTTAAATCCTTTAAGTATTTTGAAGCACTCTATAAGCTGCCCCCTTAGTCTTCGTTTTCTGACGGAAAATAGATTGAGTTTTTTTAGCCTCTCGTGGTAAGGTTTGTTACGTACTGACGGGATTAGTTTTGTCGCTCTGTGTTGTACAGCTTCTAATTTATCTGTCTTTTATTAAGTAAGGGGCCCAGAACTGTACAGCGTATTCGAGATGGGGCCTGACAATACTTTTATATAGTGGCATAATTATCTCCTCGCTTTTATAAGTAAAGTTTCTTTTTATAAATCCTAGTGCTGTGTTAGCTTTGTTTGCAGCAGCTGCGCATTGGTTTGATGTTTTTAAGTTTTCTGTAATTATTACTCCTAAATCTTTAACCTGCGGGGTTGTGTTTATTAAGCCGCCTTGCATTGTATAGGTGTATTTTTTGTTTTTTGTTCCGCACTGAAGGATTTGGCATTTGTCGATATTAAATGGCATTTGCCATTTCTCAGACCATTCGGTAATTTTATTTATATCAGCCTGCAGGCTAGCCCTGTCATCTTCGCATAGTACTGAGTTACCTATTTTCGTGTCATGTGCAAATTTAGATATGATATTATTTATTCCAACGTCTATGTCATTGATGTATATAGTAAATAAAATAGGCCCCAGGACTGATCCCTGGGGAACACCGCTGGTAACAGATACCCAGTCCGATTCCACGCCATTTATTATCACTCTCTGCTTCCTGTTTTTTAACCAGCTACTAATCCATCCGTATATATTACCGTTAATTCCTAGCGTACGCACTTTGTTCATGAGTTTCTGATGTGGAATTTTGTCAAATGCCTTTTTGAAATCTAGGTAAATTATATCTAATGATTTAGTATCGTTATATAGGTTGAAAAGGTTATGGTAAAAGTCAATTAGGTTTGTTAAGCACGATCTCTTAGACCTAAAACCATGCTGGCTATCACGTATAAGGTTATTGTTTTCGAGGAACTCTACTAGCTTGTCTCTAATGATCGTTTCGAGCAACTTTCCAACTATTGAGGTTAAGCTAATGGTTCTGTAATTACTGGCCTGGTTTTTACATCCCTTCTAAAAGATAGGTGTGACGTTAGCTTTCCTCCAATCATCAGGGACGACCCCATCTCGAGAGATTTGTTAAAAATGAGAGCAAGTGACTCTGCTAACTCATTGTGGACATGTTTTAAGATTCTTGGGTAAAATTTATCAGGACCAGGAGTCTTGTACGAGTTCATTTTCTTTAATTTATCAATTACTAGTTGCGGATTTACTTCCAGGCTCCTTAGTGATGGGTGTCTGACCTGTATAGACTCGTTGTTATCGTTATTAGTATATCCTAAGGTGAAGACTGAACTAAAAAACTCGTTTAAGATATTAGCCATACCCATATCATCTGAAATAATTTCACCCAACTGGTTTTTCAAGGGGCCAATCCCGCTTCTCATTTGCCTATTTCTATTGATATAAGTATAGAAGTGTTTGGGATTAGTGGTGCTTGCTTTGGCTATCTCGATTTCGTATTGACGTTTCGTTGATCTTATGAGTGTTTTAACCTTTCTTCTGCTAGTATTATATTGTTGGTTAACTTGATAGCTTCTATTGTGTTTTAATAATGTGTGGAGACGGTTCCTATCTCTAATTGCTCGTTTGATGTCATTATTAAACCACGGCGGATTTCCTCTATTCGCGTTACTATTCCTTGTCTTAAGAGGAACATGGTTTTCTTGGGCTATAAAAAATAGTTCTTTAAATTTATTCCAAAGTTGATTTACATCTTTTATTTCTATCAGCTGCTCGTGAATATTTCCCAGGGCTTCTCTGAGGCCCTCAAGTTAGCTTTACTGTAGTCTGGTACTTTTGAATAGTTATTGGTAGTTGAATACCTGGCATTTAGATCAAAGCGGATTAGTTTATGGTCACATGTACCTATATGTTCCGCTACGGCCAGAGTTGATATTAAATTTTCCTGGGATGCAATAACTAGGTCTAGTATATTATTTCCTCTGGTTGGCTCCCTTACGCATTGGTGTAAATAATTAGTATCGATAAAATTTGTCATTAATTTTTCTTGTTGGCTAGTCCCTATATTCAAGTCCCAGCAGATATTAGGTAAATTAAAATCTCCCAGTAATAGCGTTTGTTCCTCCTGTAATGTTTCTTGCAAGATTCTATATATTTCCAGGTCCTCATTAACGGTAGTATTTGGGCGACGGTAAACAGTGCTTATGTTTATTTTAAAATCTCGTAAATGTAGTTTAACACAGATCAGCTCCACTTCATTATTTGTAAGTTCTACCTCCGTTACTTTTAATTCTGATCTTATATATAGTCCCACTCCTCCTCCAAGCCTTCCATTGGCCCTGTTTTTGTAAAATAATCTATAGCCTTCTAGCATGTATTCACATAATAAGTCTTTTATGCCAATTTGTAGATGGGTCTCAGTTAAGGCTATGATGTCAACCTCTTCCGTTGCTATTAGACATTTAAGTTCTGTAATATGTTTTCTAAGGCTACGTGCATTAAAAGTTATTATTTTGATTTTACTGATTTCTTTTGAAGGTGAGCGGGTGAGACTATTCATTAGTTTCCCTGTCTGTGGGTGGGGGTGGGGGTCAGGGCCGGGGGGGATCGGGGAGGGGAGGCAGCTGCTTGAGCGTAGCCACGGGGATTAAAGGGATTTGCAATAGGGCGAGGAGTGACATGGAAATTAAATGGGTTGTCGGTAGGGCGAGGAGTTACATGGAAATTAAATGGGTTTGGAGGTGTGGCTTGGGAGGGCGTATTGGACATCTGGGTTGGGTTAGCTAGGTTTGAGGGGGTCCCTACCCTGTGCCTTCGGTCAGGTGAGGCAGAGGAAACCCGTTCTGTGGCAGGTGTGGGAGGGTTATTTGTTTGACTCTGGCATCTCTTATGTATATTATATACAGCGTTGTTTAGCAATTTACTCATTAACTGAGAGAGAGAGAAAGAGAGAGAGAGAGAAAGAGAGAGAGAGAAAGAGAGAAAGAGAGAGAGAAAGAGAGAGTGTAACAACAAGGAAAGAAGGTACCCTAGGAGACCTTACGGTCCATTCAAAGAGGGTACCATTGGACTTGCAATCGAGCGGGCACAAGGCTGCTCAATTGTTTTGCGTCCCTAAACGGCCACTTTTCAAGACCTTGTCTAGTCTTGACTTGAACTGGTCAACAGATTCACTGTTGACAACTTCCACTGGAAGTGCGTTCCACTTACCGCAGATACTGTAGGTGAAAAAGTTTCCACACAGATTGCGGTTGTAACGCTTCAGTTCAAGTTTGAAGCCGTGATTGCGCGTTCTGTTCTCACTCAGTGTGAAAATATCCCGGTAGTCAACATTGTCGAACCCTCGAAGTATTTTGAAAACTTCGATGAGCTGACCACGCAGTCTACGGGTTTCCAGCGAGAACAGATCTAATTCCCTTAGTCTATCCTCATAACTTTTATGTCGGATAGAGGGAATCAGCTTGGTTGCCCTGGCTTGTACGCGTTCCAATCTCGCGATGTCCTTTCGCAATGAAGGACTCCAAAATTGTACGGCATACTCCAGGTGCGGTCGGACAAGTGAGTTGTACAGGCACAGTACAATCTCCTTGTTCCGATAACCAAACTGGCGCTTAATATAGCCTAGCATCCTTTGGGCCTTTTTCTCCGCCTCAATGCACTGTTTCGAGAACTTGAGGTCACTAGTGAATGTTACACCCAAGTCCTTCTCAGTGTTGGTGGATTCCATAGCAGTGCCCTTAAGGATATACTGAGATTGGGGGTTTCTGTGGCCGATATGCATCACTTTGCATTTGCCCACGTTAAAAGGCATTTGCCACGTGTCCGACCACTCCCCAATCTTCCCAAGATCTTCCTGCAGGCGGGCAGTATTTCCCTCCTTTGCAACGTTCATACCAGATATATATATATATATATATATATATATATATATATATATATATATATATATATATATATATATATATATATATATATATATATATATATATATATATATATATATATCACTGTGGAACTTAGGTCCAGAATTACCACAGTTTTCATCTATTTAAACTGGGGGACCGTCGAGAAGCCCTGCAGGAGGTTCCGACACCGCCTTGACACCGTGATTGAGTATAACGGCGATTTCAGTGAATCTTTAACATGTAACTTTGTAAATATATCTATAAATGAACTGTGGTCTTTTCTTTTATATTTAAGTTAGGCGACAAATTTCCCACCACCCTATCTAACTCTGTGATTAATTTTTAACATGTTTATTGGCTAAAATAAAATTGGCGGGGTCCTTGATTTAGTTTGTCACTATGGCTCATTAGGCTTCCGGAAAGGCTGCGAAGCAAGGATCAAAAGTCCATTGCTATGGGCGATGAGAAGAAAAAGAGGAGGAGGAAGGAAAGTTGCTGCATCTATATCTACAAGGTGTTGAAGCAAGTTCATCCCCACCCCAGTATTTCATCGAAAGCTATGTCCATTGAATACACATGACGCGACCTACGAAGATATAATTAAACTACTTTGAGTTAACCATCCTTTGGCAGCTAGAAATTCGCTGAATTTATTTGGCCAAACATAAAGCGCATATCGAGTGTGTTCTTTCTTATCGTCAAGAATTTATGTGGACAAAAAAAAATAAGCAAGTTACTTTCTAGGCTCTGCGGAGCCATTGCTTTTCAATATCATTACAACTAAACTTTTTATCGTTATTTGTATTTTAATACTGCTATCTTATTGATAGATTTATTTTTATGTTTAAATACAATATATGCTATGTTGATTAATTAAATTTTCTGGGTCTGCTGATCTGTAAAACTGAGTCCGGAGCTGTTGATTTTTACGTCCCAAAGTTTTTGAAGAGGATTAGTATTGAGGTATTTAATTGGTATATTACGGGGCAGATGAATTTCGATCTTAGCCGATGCAAAGTAATGCATATCAGCTCTCGGAATGGAACTTCGAATATATGTAAGGTGATCATCGATTCGTAAACATGGAAGAACGCGATCTCGGTGTATTAATTTTGAGCAATTTAAAATTTTATAAACTGCGTCTATATATCTAAGCAAACAAACAGAACACTATTTTATTGCGAGAAGTTTCGAATATAAAGTAGTGAAATAGTAATTCAGTTGTTTAAATCAGCCTTGCGCCATCAGCTAGAAAACGCAGTTGGGGTTCTGGTCCCCCTATTTCGAAATGATATCACCACATCGGAAAGATTACAGCGAAAGGCGACAAACCCTATAAAGAAACGCCTAAAGAATTTAAATTGTTCTCGCTTGAAGATTTATTGACGTATTCGCGGCCAATTGCTCTAATTCTTCAAGATTCTTCAAATATACGAGAATATAAACTCGATTCACTCTTTCACGCCCTGAAAACAGCCCGCGAATAACTGGTTTCACTCTTTCACGCCCTGAAAACAGCCCGCGAATAACTGGTTTCACTCTTTCACGCCCTGAAAACAGCCCGCGAACAACTGGTCACAAATTGAAATTAAAAAAGTCAAAAATTGTGAGGAACTTTTTAGTCGCGACTCTATAAGTTACTATGTCGGTCATAGGTCGGATGGTAACCATTTTACTTTTGAATGAGGTTTTGGCAATAACATCGTAACTATTTGGCCGATTCCTACAAAATTTGAAATCCTTATGTTGGTTAACATTCTTTTTCGAATGATATAATTGCCAAAGTCCTCTCAAGGTTAGTCCTGTAATTATTGAAAGTTTTAAAAGTCAGAATACTTGAGAGCACGCGACCTAGATCTGTTGACCTTGTTGACTCGTAAAATCGTTTCCACTTAGAAAGTTGTTCGTCGTAATGTAGTTCAAACTACGCCATCGTGTTTATAAATAAATTGAGCAAGCCCCGATTTGATCAGAATTAAAGCACTCTTAATTTTAATAGATTAGCGCACTACGTTCTCTTTCTACTCCTTCACTTTCCTACGACGCGCCCGAGAGCCGATCTAAAGGTCTTAGCTAGTTTGGATTCTATTTAGAAAGTGATTAAGTTAAGGGAAGTGAAAATGTGAGTAGGCTAAATAGCCCGGCCCGAGTCGACGACAAAGCTGCTAGGAAGTTTGAGCGCTCCCCCCTCCCCCTCCTATCACACCCCTTGCCATCGATACACAATAGCTGCAGGTCTCGTTGCGCGCGCGTCTTAAAATAATAATTTGTACTCATTTAAGACGGGGAGGAGGGGTGGGTGCTAACGTTTGACGTGGGGTTCGAAGGGCGGCTATATTCTACGGAGCTGTGCACTAAATACGACTCAAAAGGGAACTCCAGCCGACGACTACACATATCCAATGCAGCTTAACCTCGCTGTAATCGGGAGCGGTGTTTACACCCAGGTTCGCAAGGGGACGGATGGATGACGTAGCAGAACCTGGAGAAACGGCCGCCCTCCCTGCCACAGTTATGTACTCTCCTTGCCCCAATGCTCCTTCCAATATTTTCCCTTCGAAAACCTTTACCGTTTTATTCAGCGAGGCCATGTGCGTGTGTGTGTGTGTGTGTGCGCCCGCGAAATCCTAGAGATGAGCGAAGATGCGCCGCGGGGTCATCAACCATTTTTCATGTCCAAGGGACCGAGGCCACCTTTTTGCTATAAACAAACATCGGCCACTTGTGAGTCCATCAGCGCTCGAAATTAGGGGATAAGGACAAATGCAAAGCGGAGCGTTGCCTATTGGTGCATGACTTTGGGATCTGGCGAAACGTATTGAAGGTGGGGGAGGAGGGGAGAGTTTTACTATAAACTCTTGTCATCATTTTATTTTCTTTCACAGATGACTGATGTCATTAAGACTATGCATGTATCGCCAACTCTCCTAACATTGGTAAGTATTTAATTTCGTTTTAAACCAGATTTATACATAGAAACCCAATTCATCTAAAATTTAATTGTGTCCATTTGAGGAAACGATCAAATTCGCTAAAGTTTCTTTGGAGACAAGGGCGGATTTGTTACGCTTTCGTATGGCCAAAGTGAAATCAATGAAGGCGGCGAAAAGATGCGACTCCGCCCATTTGGGAGTTTCGCGAGCTGCTGAAGGTTCATGAATAGTCTCGAAAATGAAGTCCTTTTATCCTTTTTAAAAAAAGTCAAAATAACTTAACCCCCCCCCCCCCCGAAAGCCTACGCACAGTCCTATTCTGTTTACTTCACGTGTCCTTGCGTTCGAACACATAGGCCTGTATTTAACATTAGTCTCTGCTGAATTTCGTTGCTGCTCTTAATAACGTAAATTACGAAATGCAAAGTCGATAAAATACAACGTAATTATCAGTATATTCTACAATGAGGCGTGTTATATATAGGTTGCCATTGCCCCCATTGTAGATCGAGGAATGCTATATTTTATTCCCCGGAGCATTCTTTTCGCCCGCCTTGTCACACCCTGGCCTCCCTTCCTCGATCCCCCACGCTTGCCGCTCGAGTGTGACGCAATGGAAGGAAGTGTGTCATTCAGACTGACTGCCAAGCGTACGATAATGGCGCATACACAAATCTGTGTATGTTTATATCTATATTGAACCGGATTCTTTACAAGCCCGACATGGCTAAATAGTTTGGTAATTTCTACTTTGTGATCAGAGTTCTATGGATGATTAAAATACTAATAAGAATTTTGAAACTTCTATACTTTTCATTAATATTAATAATGGCAATTCGTGCTTTTGTTTGCCTTAGTCTTTTTATGGACTTGTAAGCAGACAACCCACTGACTCCCAACTGCTTTGTCTCCCGAGTACAACCTTGTTCTTAGAAGCTTCAGGTATCTACCACACACTCTTGACTTGAACCACCCAGGTACATATTCCCCATCTCGAGGCAACTGTTATGTTATGTTAGAAGCTTCAAAATCTTTACCAGGGCCGCTTCCGAGCCACTCAGTTTGTTTTCACTTCTTAAATAATATTGTTAGTATCGATCTCCCGAAGTGAGGAGTACCTATTTGAACAATATTAAATGGTTGAAAATAAGGGTGCTAAAAGTTTAATAAGGGCAACTTGCTGGTCAAGCTGCAAGTTACCGATTTTTAAAGAGTTTTGATGTAGGTCGCAAAATCTCTCGCTTGAAATTAAGGGAAGATGAGGACTTTGATAATCAGCTTCGATAAAGTCGGATTTGAAAGAGGTATGTACGTTTTCAGTCTGAAATGGATTTGAAGGGTTTAATTTTTTTTTTTTGGGGGGGGGCTATCTGGCGACTGCACACTTAGGCATCAGTCGCCGTAAACAAAAAGCCTAGTTCTAGGCTACTTTAAAAAATTTGAACAGGAAACAACAATAAAAAGAAATAACAATAACAAAAACAACAAATAAACCTAGTTAAATGAAAGGGAGAAGGCCGGCCTCCCCCAAATAGTCAACAAGTCCACCAGTCAATGTGCACGCACTCGTCCCGAGTACAAAGGACAGGCGGTAGCGACCCCGCCCATCCCGGTACCGGGACAGGTAACGTGCGCGAAGATCACCCACACTGGGACATTCGACAAGAATGTGCCGAACAGTCTGGGGGACGACGAAGTCGTCGCAATAGGACGCAGGTGAGCGCTCCATCAAATAGCGATGCGTCACACGAGTGTGTCCGATTCGGAGACGACAAAAAGCGACCTGAAGCCGTTGCGGCATTGGAGGATAGGTCCATGGGAACAGTCGCAGCGCAATGGCACGCAACTTTAAGTTACCCTCGACCGTCTCCCATTCCCATCTTCTTTGTCAAGCAGTCCGAAGAGCTGCCCGTATTCCTGCCATGTAGTCGGTGTGAGGAAGAGCGAAACGCTGGTCGGGTCGCAGAGTCCTCGCAGACTCTTTGGCGCCCTCATCGGCGCGCTCATTCCCCGCAATTCCTACATGTCCAGGAACCCAGCAGAAGATAATCTCGACATCTGCCCGGCTCGCCAAAACCGTGGCGTCACGGATATCGCGAACCAGGGGATGCGGAGATTCCAATGCCCCGAGAGCACTCAGGGCGCTTTGTGAGTCGCTATAGATCACAATCCGGTCTCCGAACCGGGCACGTCGCGTAATCTCCCGTACCGAGTGGTGTATTGCCACCAGCTCGGCCGTGAAGACAGACGCAGCGCCTGGTAGAGCCCCGCTGACTTCAAACAGAGGGGATACGGCGTGGAAGCCGACCCCCTCTTGGGACTTGGAGCCATCCGTATACACTGGCACGGTACCAGCGTGACACGATGTGTGCTCCAAAAAGGTCGAACGCAATACTCCCGGCGCAGTACAAGCTTTGGGAGCAGAGGTGTGGTGACAAATAGCCAAATGTGTTACCCTCCAGGGTGGCGTCCTGGGCACAACCAGGGGCGCCACCGGCCCGAGAGCTATATCTAGCTCTCGAAGGAGTTTCCTGGCCCTAAACCCAAAGGGCTTAGGGTATGACTGGCGTCTCTCGGCGGCATAGGCACCATCGAGATCAGCTGCGGATGCAGTGAGAGTCTTTGGCGACTGAGGGAGGCGCCGGGCTCGCGCGCACAGGCGAATGATGCACTGCACGCGGCGCAGAGCGAGTGGCATCTCCCCAGCATCGACCAACAGGCTCTCAATGAGGGAAGTGCGGAAGGCACCGGTTGCAAGGCGAAGGCCGGTGTGGTGGATCGAATCCACCTTCCGCAATAAACGCTCGGCTGCAGATGCATAAAACTCGCATCCGTAGTCGAGCTTCGAACGAACAAAGGATCGTTAAAAAAGTAGGGCAGTAGCCCTATCAGCGCCCCAAGCGCTGAACGTCACGGAACGGAGAATGTCCATGGCGCGGGTACAAGAGACCCTAAGGCTGCGAATATGAGCCTCCCAGGTTAGGCGTCGGTCGAATACAAGACCAAGGAAACGAGCGACTCCACCACATCCAGGCGCACCCCATTAAGAAACAAATCTGGATCGGGGTGAAGCCGTGGATGGCGGCAGAAGTGCACCACCTTAGTCTTGGCCAAAGAAAACCGAAACCTGTGCGCTTTGGCATAGCGAGAGACGCGGTTCAATGCCTGTTGGAGTCGACGCTCCAGAGTTGGCATCTGGGCCGCGCCAAAAGAGATCGAAAGGTCGTCCACGTAGAACGTAGCGAGAACATCTTCCGGCAGCACCGAGGTGATGCCGTTGATGCTCAGGGCAAAGAGTGTGACACTGAGAACACTTTCCTGTGGGACACCCTCTTCCTGCTCCTTTGGGCCGGAGAGGGCTCCCCCCACCCGTACGCAGAATCGACGATCTCGCAAAATTTCAGATATAAACATTGGGAGGCGTCCCCTCGCCCCTATCGTGTGGAGAGTCTCCATGATACCGTATCGCCATGCGGTATCATAGGCATTCTCCAGATCGAAAAACACCGTGGCGTATTGCTGTCTACGAAGAAAAGCCTCGCAGACAGCATTTTCCAGTCGGAGCAGAGCATCCAACGTGGAATGGAACTTGCGGAAGCCGCACTGTGCGGAAGACAGAAGGCCTCCGCTGTCCAGGAAAAAGGCTAATCTAACATTTACCAATTTCTCCATCAACTTGTATACGCAAGAGGTTAGAGAGATTGGGCGGAAACCGGTCGGAGTAGAGTGATCTCTCCCCGGTTTGCGAAAGGCGAGCCTAGTAGTGATTCGCTAGGAGTCTGGGAGAAGACCTTCCACCCAGATCCTGTTGAACAAATCTAATAGAAAGGCCATGCCTCGCTCACCCAGGTGTCGAAGCATGGCGTACGGGACACCGTCCGGCGTACCGGACCATTAGCGGTGTCCGCGCACGAAGCGAGAGCGGAACGCAACTCACTCACATAAACCTGTCGTTGAAGGGTTCTCCGCCTCTGGAGGTAAAGTCCAGCCGGCGGCCTTCCGCGACATCACGACGTGCATTGAATGCTGGCGGAGAACATCACGGCTAGAGAATACGGAAAAAGCGGTCGCTAAGGATTCCGCCACGGACGCGGGGTCCGAGATTGCGGTCCCATTCTCCTGGAGAACGGGAGGGGGGTCCAGCGAGAACTTCCCCGAATCCTTTTGACTCCCTTCCACACCTCAGCTAAAGGGGTCTTACTGTTAAGTGAAGACACGTATGCCCGCCAAGAAGAGCGGCGGGCGTGCTTCGAAATATACCGGAACCTAGCCCTAGCCCGACGAAATTCAGCGACATAGAAATCGTTCGGGCGGCGCTTGTAGCGCATGTAGGCATGACGCTTCTGTTTGAGGGCCGTCTCACACTCGGCCGACCACCATGGGAGTGGTCGGCGTGCAAAACGGTCAGACGTCCTAGGAATAGTAGTCAGGCCCACGGCGATGAGGTTGCCGGAGAACTCAACGGCCTCATCTACCGACCTAAACTCCTCGACTGAGATAGAGAATTCAGTCATTTCCTGAATTTCAGGCCACCGCGCCTGCGCCAAGCACCACCGAGGTGGTCTCTCAGGTGGCAGTTGCCCTGAAAAAGATATTTGAATGGGAAAGTGATCACTACCATGGAGTTCATCGACCACTCCCCAATCAAAATCAGGCTGTGCATCCGAAGAGCCCAAAGATAGGTCAAGGCAAGAAAATGAAGCGGTGCTCGGACAGTGATGCGTAAACTCATCCACGTTTAGGAAACCTATCTCAAGCTCTTCGATCAGATCGGCAAGGACTTGTCCCCTGGGATTTATGGAGTAATCTCCCCAGAGAGGATGCCTGCCGTTCAGATCTCCAAGCAAGAGATAGGGCCTCGGCAACCGTGCCACGACGCGGCGGAAGTCCCCCGCGTCGAAGTCAGCTGACGGTGGAATATACGCAGAAATGATAGTATACCTCCTATCCAGGTGCAGCTGCACAGCCACTGCCTGAAAGTAGGTATCTAAAGAGAAAGGAAGAACGGAGACATCATGCCGGGTGTAAATCGCGCATCCCCCAGCCCGGCCATCCCGCGGTGGTGGCGTCGCAATACCCTTTTCCCCTGGAGGGAAGGCAGGGGGCACGCGCCTAGCATGGTCTCCTGCAAAAAGATAGCTAACGGGGGACGGGACGAGACGATCCTCTGCAGCTCCTCCCAGTTGGCCCGGAGTCCACGGCAATTCCATTGAAGGAATATGCCCTCCAAGCCTAACTCGGAGGAGACGCGGGGGCCCTCCTCGAACTGAAGACCCTCACGGGAATGGCCGTACGCTTCCCGGGGCAGAACCCCGGGCGCTGTTGGCCGGACAAAGCGCTGAAGGCGCTGTCTCCTTCGAGGACTTATTGGGGGAGGTTGGGCTCGCCATGCGAGTCTTTTCCTCCCTCCGCCTCGAAACTTTAGGCGGGCGTTGCGGCTTCGGAGGCGGGGGGCCCTCTTTTCGAGGAACCACCGTCTCCGAGCCACTCGCTCCACCTCGGGGCATGGCGAAGGAGCTGAAGCTCCTTTCTTGCAGTCCTCCTTTCGGCGGACAGCTTTAGGAACCCCCGAAGATGGCCTAGCGACCATCTTCAGGGGTGTTGCCTCCTGTGAGTCTAACGACTCGGTGGAGGCGCGTGGCCGTTTCGGCTTACGGGAAACGGTCACGCTGGTGGAAGAGGGGGGAGCCCTGGTTTTAGCCGGGGCTGGGTATGAACCCTTTTTGCCGCCAGCTTTACCAGGGGAGCGCCCAGGTTGGGTAGAGCCTGCATAAGGGCTCCGAATGGGCGCGGAAACAACCGTGCTCGTTGGCCTGGATGGGTCAAGAGCAGAGGGTGCCTTTCTAACTATTGAGGCATATGACGTCCCATGCAGAGCCGGGGGCGCCAGGACCAAGTCCTTAGCCTCGCGGAATGAGAGTCGATCCTGGGCCTGAATGGCCAGGATTTCTTTCTCAAGGAGATATGCACCACATTGCTTCGAAGAAGCGGGGTGCTGCTCTCTGCAATTGACACACTTGGCGACACACGATTTGGACTTATCGTGTGCGAACTTGGAGCAATTTACACAGACTTCGGGTGACCCCGACTTTGCACCTCTACATGAGCGATTCGTATGGCCGAAGCGGTGACAGTAATAGCACCGCCGCGGAAGTGGCACGAATGCCTTCGCGCGGTAGCGGTACCACCCGGCACGCACCGACTCAGGGAGCTTGTCACAGTCGAACGTGACGAAGAGTGTAGGGGTGGGTCTTGAGGCCCCTCCCTGTTTTCTCATCACACGTTCGACCTTGACCGCCCCATGGTCGGCCAGCTCTAGGGGTGATGTCCTCAATGGAGTAGTCAAGGAGTTCCCTGCATAAACTACTCTTTTCACAAAGTTCATGGTAGAGTGTGGCGTCACACTCACCGGGGTGCCATGAAGTGTCCGAAGAGCACTTATCTTGGCCGCCTCATCGGGATTCGCCGCATTCGCGAGAAGGCTTCCGTCCGAGAAACGGGTCACCTTCGGCTCTCTACCAATTGCACTAGCTAATCCTCTCCTCTGATGGATCATGTTGCCCTTGGACAACATGGTGCCATCAATGGAGCGAATAACGAGGAAGCGCTTGAAGCCAGCGGGCTCGAAAACGCCAGGTAACCTTTGAATGAGGGGCCCCGATTTTTATCGAGGCTCCGCCCTGTGCACTTTTGGTCTTAGTCAGGGGCTCAGCAACCGGGGGGGGGGGGCAGAGGGGCCGAATGTGCCGGTCTTGGCTTGGTCTAAAAGGAACTTTTGCAGACTGAAATGGATTTGAAAGATCTCTACGTCTGCAGTCTTAAATGGGTCTAAAAGGAGTCTGCACATTTGCAGGCTGGAATGAATTTGAAGGATTTGAAAGGAGTCTGCACTTTTGCAGTCTTAAATGGATTTGAAAGGAGTATGCACGTTTTCAGTCTGAAAGGAATCTGGAAGGAGTCTGCACATTTGAAGTCTGAAATATATTTGAAGGATTTAAAGGAATCTGCACGTTTTGCAATCTGAAAACGTGGACTCCTTTTAAACCCTTCAAATCCATTGCAGTTTGATATGGTTTGAAGCATTTGAAAGGAACCGGCATGTCGGCAGTGTACTAGATTTTATGAGTTTAAAAGAAGTCTGCATGTTTGCAGTCTGAAATGTATTTGCGGAATTTGAAATATATCCACGTTTGCAGTCCTAAATGGATTTGAAAGGAGTTTGCATGTCTGCAGTCTGAAAATGATTTGAAGGGTTTGAAAGGTGTCTGGACGTTTGTAGTCTGAAATGGATTGGAAAGGTCTGCACATTTGCAGTCTGAAATGGATTTGAAGTGTTTAAAAGGAATCCACGTTTGCAGTCTGAAATGGATTTATAGGATTTAAAGGAATCTGCACGTTTGCAGTTTAAAATGGATTTGCAAGGACTGCAGGTTTTCAGTCATAATTGGATTTGATTTAAAATGACTCTGCACATTTTCAGTCTGCATTGGATTTGCATTATTTGAAAGGAATCTGCGCCTTTGCAGTCTGAAATAGAGTTGAAGGATTTGAAAGGAGTCTGCACATTTGAAAACTGAAATTGATTTGAAAGGAGTCCGCACGCTTGCAGTTTTAAATGGATTCGAATTATTTGAAAGAAGTCTGAAAACGTGCAGCTTCCCTTTTAAACCCTTTGAATTCATTGCAGTCTGAAAAGAATTCGAAAGGACTGCACGTTTGCAGTCTGAAAAGGATTTGAAGGGTTTGAAAGAAGCCTGCACATTTGCAGTTTGAGATGGATTTTTAGGATTTGAAAGGAGTCTGCACGTTTGCAATCTGAATTGGATTTGCAAGGAGTCTGCTTGTCTACAGTCTGAAATGGATTTGAAGGGTTTAAAAGGAGATAGCACGTTTGCAGTTTAAAATGGATTTGCAAGGACTCTGCAGGTTTTCAGTCTGAATTGGATTTGATTTAAAATGACTCTGCACATTTTCAGTCTGCACTGGATTTGAATTATTTGAAAGGAGTCTGCGCCTTTGCAGACTGAAATAGAGTTGAAGGATTTTAAAGGAGTCTGCACATTTGCAAACTGAAATTGATTTGAAAGGAGTCTGCACGCTTGCAGTTTTAAATGGATTCGAATTATTTGAAAGGAGTCTGAAAACGTGCAGATTCCTTTTAAACCCTTCGAATTCATTGCAGTCTGAAAAGAATTTGAAAGGACTGTACGTTTGCAGTCTGAAAAGGAGTTGAAGGGTTTGAAAGAAGCCTGCACGTTTGCAGTTTGAGATGGATTTTATGATTTGAAAGGAGTCCACGTTTGCAATCTGAAATGGATTTGCAAGGAGTCTGCTTGTTTGCAATCTGAAATGGATTTGAAGGGTTTACAAGGAGATAGCACGTTTGCAGTCTGAAATAGATCTGAAAATGACTCTGCACGTTTGTAATCTTAAGTGGATTTGAAAGTAGTCTGCGCATCTGAAGTCTGAAAGTTTTTTTGAAGGGTTTAAAAGAAGTCAGCATGTTTTAGTCCTAAATGGATTTGAAGGTGTTGAAAGGAGTCTGCATGTTTTCAGTCTGAAATTGATTTGAAATTAGTCTGCACGTTTGCCGTGTGAAATGGATTTGAAGGATTATAAAGAAAATGCAATTTTGCAGATTGAAATGGATTTGTGAGGACTCTGCATGGACTCAGTCTGCATTGGATTTGAATTATTTGAAAGGAGTTTGCGCCTTTGCAGTCTGAAATGGATTTGAAAGGAGTGTGCACGTTTGCAGTCTGAATTGGATTTGAAGGAACTTACAAGAATAATCAAATAGTTTCTTGCAACGTTCAAAATAATTTTTCAATCTAGCAGTCGTCAAGCTTTCGCCCCCTTCATCACCTGCAGAGAAGAGACCCTGTGTATGCTGGTACACCTGCATATGTAGGCATTTTGTTGTTTATGGCTTTAATATAACCTAAGAAATATACAAGGTATTTTTTCGGCTTGTGCTTTTGACGGTAGTCGCCAAATGGGACCCCTTTAAGTAAACAAAATGTCCCTGCAGGAGGGGAACGTCCTCGCGGGCGAAGGCCTGTAAGAAAGGCTATACATCCCCCTTTTCTAGGAGTATTCCCTCCTAATTTCCTCTTTAGATTTAAGGACTTTACCAGTTACCTCATGCCACGTCAGAAGAGAGGCTTTGGAACCTCTATAAACATCGCCCTTTAACGCCCGCGTGTTGCAAGAGAGCAGGACTTAGCGGTTCTGGGCGTTTTGGCGCGAATATTAGGAGATGATGTGGTTTTTGCTTCAATATAGCCTCCTTCCCTGCGCTCAATTAGCTGACCATCTCCCCGTGGCCATTACTGGCTTTTTCTGCTTTGTTGGCTACCATGTAGAGTAAAATTCTCGGGTCCCGTCCTTGGGTTTGTGACATGACAAATGTTCAGATTTTGACCCGTCTCATCGACGACTAGTATGACCTAGTAATAAAGGATTCCACTATCTCGCACATGCCTCTTTGGCCCCTCATTTGGCAGCTGCGGACCTGGGAAGCGACCGTCTGATGGGCCATTTCCGGTCGATGTGTACTGCCGTACAGGCGATGGTACGAGTATCACCCCTTTAACGCGTCCAGAGTTGGAATCCCTGAAAGGTCCTAAATCCAAGACGGGATGTGCGGGAGAGGTTGGATGAGAAATATAACCCATCACCCTTTGCTTTTCTCTTTCTGGTCGCAAGCTTTGGGTTTTTTTTCGTATGTTCTTCACAAGTGGGAAAATAGAAGCCAGATAAAAAAAAATGAAGCCTCGCCCAACCTTGGTGTTGTGGGTGGCCGAGGCCCTTGATAATACATCTATCTGATTGAAGGGTTCCCCTCTCAACACCCTTAATTGGTAAATGGGGCTTACCCTTTACCATGAGCCGCCCTAGCGGACAGGAGCTTAACCCTCCTTTATGTCTCCGGGTCTAGGAGTTTTTCCCGCACCCCACCTACTCAGATTCACCCCTAGTTGACTCCAGGTTTTCGGTGCCCCTCCCCACCCCTTCTTTGCTTTATCAGGAGCCGCCAATGGGATAGAAGAACCATTACGGCTGAATAAACTCCTAGTGAAAAAAGCCATTCGAGACCCCATGAGAACTATGGGTGACGGACCCCCTTTGGGCCGAGCCCCTTCCTCCCTTCTAGACCCGCGATTTATGACTTTCTTAGGCACTGCCGTGCCTGTTTCCTGAAACTTGCGGTCAGAGGCCGACGCGCCGGTGTCGTAGTCTGGCATTCCAAAGACAATTCATGAGCTTATGGAGTCCCTTGTCGGAGCCCCCAACGCCTTGGGAGGATCGCCGAAAGGAGGCCACTCCAGAGACTTGCTCGCTTTTCGCAAACCGAGGAGAGATCAGTCTAACCCGGCCGGTTTCCGCCCAATTTATCTAACTTTCTGCGTGTTCAAGTTGATGGGGGTAAGGTAAATGTTAGATTAGCCTTTTTCCTGGACAGCAAAGGCCAATTGTCTTCAGCACATTGCAGCTTCCTCAAATTCCACTACACGTCGGATGCTCTTACCGGCCTAAAAATACTATTTGCGAGACCTTCCTTCGTACACAGCATTGGCACTCCACGGTGTTTTTCGAGCTGGTGAGGGCTTATGATACGATACGGTATCATGTAGATCTTCAATACGATGGGGGCGATGGTGAGATCTCACAATTTTTATATCTGAATTTCCACCACACCGGTCCCGGTCTGATGATCTGAACCTTCCGCACGTCCCCTATTGAGAGCTTGCTTGTCGATGCCGGGGAGATGACAGTTGCACTCCGCCGAACACAGTACATTGTGCGCGCGTGACCGGCGTTTCCCCTCAGTCGGCAACGCCTCTTATTGCATCCGCGACCCATCTCGACGGTTCCCATGCCGTTGAGAGACCTAAGTCATAGCCTAAGTCCTTCGGGTGTAGGGATAAGAAACCCTTTTGAGAGCTTTGTGTATCTCTCGGGCGGGTGGAGCCTATGTTTCTACCGAGGACGCTACCCTGGATGGTACGAGCTTTGACTATTTGTCGACACCCCTCTGTTCCCAGAGCATCCATAGCACCGAAAGTAGTGTTCGACCTGGACTGCTGGATCCATGCAAGTGTACACATATGGCTCCTAAATCTCAAGATAGGGTCTGTTTCCACGCCGTATCCCCGATGTTCGAAGTCAGCGGGGCGCTACCAGGCTCTGCGTCTGTCTTCACAGCATCTACCAAAAAAAAAGAGCAAGGAAACGGACGGAATACGATATTTCCAGGCGAACGCCGTTTAGGAACATGTCCGGGTCAGGTAGAGCCTCTGGAAGGCTGCAAAAGTGCAGTAAATTAGTGTTGACCAAGGAAAATTGAAACCCGTGCGCTTCGGGGTAGCGAGGAATGTGGTTCAATGCCTGTTAGATTGGACATCCAGAGTTATCATCTTGGCTGCACCAAAAGGGATCGAAAGTTCATCTACGTAGAGCGTAGCGAGAACATCTTCCCGTAATGCCGAGGCAATATCGTTGATGTTCAGGGCAAAGAGTGTGGAACCGAGGACACTTAACTCGGGGACGCCCTCTTCCTACCCTGTTGCGCGGAATAGGCGATCTCGCAGAAATTCAGATGTTAAAATTGGGAAGCGTCCATCGCTCCATGGTGTAGAGGGTCTCCATGTTACCATATCGCCATGCGGTGTCATAGGCCTTTTCCAGATAAAAAAAAAAATAGCGAAATGCTGTCTACGAAAGAAGCCTCGCAGATAGCTTTTTCCAGCCTAAGCAAAGCATTCGACGTGGAGTGGAACTTGCGGAAGCCGCACTCTGTAGGAGACAGGTGACCTCGCTGTTCAGGAAATAATATAATATTTTATTAAACAATTTCTCCATAAACTTGCACACACAGAAATTTAGATATTGGGTGGTCACTAGCCAGGGTAGACTGTTCTCTCCCTGGTTTGCGAAAAACGAGCACACTAGCTATTCGCCCGTAATCTGGTAGGATACCCTTAGTACAAATTTCGTTTAATAAATCCAATAAAATTTACATGCCTCGCTAATCCTGATGTCTAATCATGGCATATGAGACCAAGGTCGAGATTAGCCTCTGCAAGTAAAGTCCAGTCGGTGGCTTTCACCGAGCTCACGACTTGTAATAAATGCTGACAGAGCAGCATCCTGGCTAGAGAACGTAGAGAAAGCGGTTGCGAAGGAATCCTCCAGAGTACCGAGATCCGAGATTGCGATCCTCCTGGAAACTGGAGGGGGGAGGATCCTGACAGCACTTGAGCGAATCTCTTCGACTCGCTTCTACACCTGCAAAATGGGTGGTTCCGTTAAGTGAAGACACTATGGTGGCCAAAAAGAGCGGTGTGAGTGTTTCGAAACATACTGGAACCTAGCCTTAGCTCGATGAAATTCACCGACAGAGAAATCGTTCCGGTTGCTCTTGTAGCGCATGTATGCGTATCGCTTCTGTCTTAGTGCCGTCTCTCACTCGGCCACCATCAAGGAAGCAGTCTGCGGGTAAAACAACCAGACGTTCTAGTAATGGTAATCATGCCCACACCGATAAGGTTGCCAGATAACTCAACGGCCTAATCAGTCGACCTATAGAGATCAGTTATTTCCTTAAATGCAGGCCACCGCACCTATTCCAAGCGCCACCCAGGCGTTTTATCAGACAGCAGCAGCTCAGAAAATGATATTGCTATAGTAAAGTGGTCACTGGTCACTACCATGAAGGTCATCGACTACCTCCCATCCAAAATCAGGCTGTGCGTCCAGAGAACA
The DNA here is from genome assembly GCA_963969495.1 of Ceratothoa steindachneri. Lineage (NCBI taxonomy): Eukaryota > Metazoa > Arthropoda > Malacostraca > Isopoda > Cymothoidae > Ceratothoa > Ceratothoa steindachneri. The sequence goes on from OZ018319.1 coordinate 28,805,679, forward strand.
CGGACAAATCGAGACAAGAAAATGACCAGATTCTTGAACAGCAATGCCTAGACTCGTCACCTTTCATGACACCAATCTCAAACTTTTTGGTCAGATCTGCAAGAACCTGACCACTATGATTGGCCGTGTACTTTTCACAGATGAGGTGCCTAACTTTCAATTCCCCGCCGCATAGAAGTTAACCGACCCTGGTATTTACGCTGAAATAAAAGGATACCTACCTCTTATCCAGGTGTAATTTCCCTGTCACTCCATGATACAAAGTATTTTAAAGCCCGGCTTCTTCCCCGAGGTGCTGGGGTCCCCAAATCCTCATATCCTGATAGGGTGGGCATGGCACGCTCCCAACATAGTGACCTGGTGATACATAGCTAAAGCGGAACGTGAAGAGACGAACCTCCGCAGCTCCTCCAGTTAGGCCGGACTCCACGGTATTCCATTTAAAGAAAATGGCCTCCTGGCATAACTCGAAAATTTGCGGGGTCCCTATTCAATGAGATGACCTTTGTTGAGATTGCCATAGCATTCTCGGAGGCAGTACTCGCTGCCTTCGAGGAATTACTGCTGGATGTTGGGCTCGCCGTGCGACTCTTCTCCGCCAACCTCGAATCTTTTGGTGGGGGCGGGGGGTCCTTCCACCCATTCCCTGGTATAAATTAATCTTTTCGCGAAATTTATTGTACAGGCGAACCATCAAGTGTCCGAAGGGCACTTATAATATCTGCCTGGGCACGGTCAGCCACATTTACCAGAAGGGTCCCGTCTGAGAAACTGGTGACCTTCGGTTATCTACTAATTAGTCGAGCCAAAGCCCATCTCTCATGGAACATGTAACCTTTAGCCAGCATACTGCGTTTGAAGCCATTGGCTCGAAAACGCCGGTAGATTCTCGATAATGTGACCCGGCGTCTTTGATGCTCCGCTCACCTTACAACTTTTGTTGTCTATAGGGATGAAATCTTTCGTTTTTTCTTTTTTCTTAATGTCCTATATGTTTTTTTTCCATCATCAAGGAAAGTGCTCAAGGCACCTCTGTTCATGTTATTACAGAGAAGTTAGTTCACCATGTGGACACGGTTAGACGATTTCTGAAGGAACCTTCGCTAAGGAAGAAGCGATCCTATTATAGGACCTTCAAGACTGTGAGAGCTAGAGATTTGTAGAATATTCGTCGCCAGTTACGTGGGAAACCCGAAAAACAAGCAGTCATTTTTACCGCCTAAGACCACCAGGAACAGTATTCTAGGGACCATGGCTTCCGTGCAATGTCCTCTGAAACTGTCTCCTTTAACGCCCCATCACAAGATTTTGAGGCTTCAATGTGCCCGGAAGTAAATGACGTTGGACATGAGTTGCATTCTCTTCACTGACGAGATCAGGGCGACTCTTGAAGGACCCGAAGGTTGGGCAAATGGTTAGGTCTATTTCGGAGACGAGGGTCTCCAACATTTGCGACGTCAATAACAGGAAAAGAGGAGTCATGCTGTGGACAGGTATAATTTGACACATACTCGTTGGCACAGTCAGGGTGTCTGATGGGGTTAAAGTGATCGCAGCTGCCTACTGAAATTTCTAGAAGGATTTATTGGATCCCCGACATACCGTTGTCAATTCTAAGGACTTTAGTTTTCATGCATGACAACGCTCCATCCCACTCTGGTAGGGCAACCCAAGCATTCCTAGGCTCTTACTACATAAAAGGTGACAAGTTGATGGTGTGGCCGCCAGCCTCTCCGGATCTCAACCCAATCAAAAATTTGTGGTCCATCATTAACAAAGATGTTTATGCCGATGGAAGTCGATTTTCGTCTAAGAAGTTTTATGGGTGACCATCAAAGCAGCAACATAGGCAATCCAACTTGCTACTATTAAGAAATTGAAAGATTCCAAGCATGATAAGGTTGTTGAAGTTATCCGTCGAAATGACGCTCATGTGGGCAAATAATTCATTTTTGTTCATCAATCGTGCATTATAATTGTTTTTCTTTTAAATATATACACAAGGTATGCTTAATGTGTATAATTATCCTTCCTTTTGTCCAAAGTCTGTTTAGATGGGCTACTTTTATTCAAAAGCTATTAGCGTGGTTCATCCCCAAAACGACGAATCTGAAATAAAAATTGAAGGACGTAGCATAGCTTAATGGAAACAACAGTGTTGCCATATTGTGCGGACCAACTGGGAAATGTTTCCTCAAAATTAATTCACAGAGAACCAAGAAATGCTAACTTTCCCTTCCAAGCTATTAGCGTGGTCCAGCGTGAATTCCCTCCATTCTCTGACCTCACCGTTTCGACCCTCTTCTCAGCGTAGCTCAAAAACCCGTTCATTGCGTCGCTTGCACGCATCGTGCCGTGCAGCGCAGTTCGGGATCGACGCACGTGCTAAAATGCAACTGTATGTGTGTGAGAGTGTGAGTGAGTGTGTATGTGTGTGAAGAGGGAAGGTTAGAGCTCTCGGCCTTGAGAAGGTCTTTCAACCCCCGCCCGCGGAGGAAAAGACGCCAAAAATGAATGCAGCGTCTGAAGTTCCGAGAATTTATCTTGCTTTTTTTTTAGTTTGTCTTATTTTGTTTCTACCAGTCACAGGTGGGGCACCAGGCCTTGTAGCGAGCCCCCAGGTGGTGGCACGCTGAATTTAGAGTGTAAAATAGGAGGTCGTTTTTCGGGGGATTTAACTCCCCTTTGAATTCCCATCCCAAAGTGTTATTTTTCTCCTTTGCTTGCATGTTTTTTCTTCTGCATCCCCAGAATGGCGTCAATTCGGACAGTGGCAAGAGAACGCAAGAGGCCGTTTTCGAAGGCATCAACCAGTAAGTGGTTCACTGTGCGCTCGACTCCCCTTCGCCGGAAACGGTTACTCTCTCGCACTATACATTCGTAGAAGGGTTTTTTTTTGTTGATTTGTTTCTTGTTTTTAATTTAGTTTAACACTATGCTGAAAAATAATTACAACGACTATTGGTGTCTGTCACCAGAGGGTGAAAAAAAAGTTTTGTTAATCAGTTGGATAATCAAATTATTGGAATTTGTCTTTTCATATCAAGTCGTTGAATCATTAATCGATAAAGAACTGTCGCATCAGATTGATTACAATCTTGAAATCAAATTGCAACTAAGCTCCCTTGCGAGGGAGGGAAATGTCACTTCCCCCAACTCATCCGCGTGCGTGTCTTTCATATTTAAAGGAGATCTTAAGTGGCCTTGGCTCGACCGTTTCAGAACCTCTACCTCTAACTTTGCCTTGCATTTTGTTCCAGCGAACTCCAGCCAAGCTTTATTTTTTCCATTTTCTTGTCGCACTTCGTAAATCTTGTCGGTTCCAAGAACTATTTATAATTCTACCAAGCTCGTTTATCTAAAAAGATGCCTACGAGATTACGCTTTTACCAGCAATTGGGCGAGAAGTATAAGTTCGCATTAAAATTGTTAAAAAGGGAATTTTTAGACCGGAATTCTGTCATCGACTCTTACTTCTCTAAAAAAAAATTGATTCCGATTCAATTCCGGACTCAGAGCAGCAGAAACTCGTTGTGGCTTAACGAAATCCATTCCATCCTGGATGAATTTGAAAGTTTAGACGTGAACTACTTTAAGGATGAAATCGCGGAAACTCTGTTCCTATCCCATGTAATTTCTAGCAATTTGACTCCAGGCTACCGATTCGTAGCCTGGAGTCAACCCCAGTTCCATTTTAATAGTCAGATTGGCAAGCCCTATCCTAGTAATAGGTCAAATTCAAACAAACCCCTTTCGCAGCACCCCCTTTTCGTCCAAACTTTTAAAACTAACATTTCAAATTCCAAGAAAGGAGGGTATTCTAATACAAACGTTAAAACTTTACTCAAAATTTTCAACAAAGGGAAACGCTTCTGTTTCGAATACCTCTTCAAAGCTTCACAATTCTATTGGGTTGAGTCATAAGTAATTTCCGTTTTTTGGAAGCAAAGCGCAATGACATTTCGAACTTAGTGTTCTAAACTTTACCAAAAATTACCTGTTTAGAAACAGGATTCGCTGGTCATTCTTACATCAGTAGTGAACAAATGTACATCATAATTTAAACTACAATTTCATGCCCTAAAATGGAGGATCTGAAAGTACATATTCGACATTGAATCTTGTGATAGTTCAAGAATAACAAAAACGCATCAGAAACAGCAAATAAAATATGTTGTGTTTATGGCCAAGGTGTCATTACTGATCGCCAAGTCAGAAATTGGTTTTCAAAGTTTTGTTCTGGGGATCATTGATTGACAGATGAACCCAAACCAGGACGATCATCATACTTTGATTAAAATGCTTTAAGAGATCTGGTGGATTGCAATCCCCGCACAAGTACACGCGAGTTAGCACGTGACCTTAACACATTTCAATCCACAATCCCCCGCCACTTTGAAAAGATAAGAAAAGTAAGCAGTTATATATAGAAAAATATATAAAAATAACCCGGAAATTACTTATGACTCAACCCAATAATTCAAATCTCCCGTCAAATGAAGATTCCCTACCTCTCAATTCAACATGGAAATTATGTGACGGAATTGATAATATGCTACATTGTTAAATTGTAAGAAGAACATTAGCCCTTCTAAGTGGATAGCCAGGTGCTCAGAGTTAAATATGTGCAGTCTGTGCTCTTCCTTTCTTCATTTGTCGAACCATTGCCTTGACTCCCGGTGTATGCGATCTTAACAGTGCAAGTTTGCAAAACCAGAACTTGCATTTCAATTCTTTTTCCTATCGCAGCCAAAACTGATGATAATTTGTGACACTTTTAGGGGCAGATTATGACACTCGGGGCGGATTTCCACTATTGCAGAAGGTTGTTGATCTTTGCCAAAACTTGACACAGATCCCTACCCTCACCGTACATGTGGGACTCAGGAGAGTGAGTTCAGACCTGTACGCTGCATAATTGATTTGCGCCTCAAATCCGTGCGTTGAGGGGGAGTTAGCGACTCCCCCCCTCCGGCCCCAGCTTAGCCTCTTCTCCTTTCTGACACCCTGTCCTCTTACCCTGCTTGCTCACTTTCCAACAACTTTCTGTGGCCGGCCTCTAATTTCACAGGGTAGATACCGACCAAACCGGCTCGCGGGGGGAGGGGAAAACTTCCCTCACCCCTGAGATCCGATTTGGGATGGTGGTTTTTAACAACTTGCTTCATTCCCACCCACACCTCACATCCCCTTTCTTTCTCCTTTCACTATAAATTTTACGCCATGCCGACGGGTTGCTAGGTCAGAGGCGCGAGGAGGGGCCTCAAATGGAGGCAACTGGTTCTGCTTGCCCCGTATTCACCACTCGCAGAGTGGGCTACTGCATGGGGTGAAGAGCGTAGGAACCCGTGAAGTGAATAGGGTCACCATGCCTAATGATGAGTTATAAAACCAAAATTATTTCCCTTTATCTTCCCCTATACCATCACCGGAGCCGCCTTCGGTCAGCTCCACAGAAAAAATGGAGGCTTACTCTTCTCCTAGGCCTACGGGTGTCGGGGACTCCCCTTCACCCCTTCTCTAGAGGTGCCCTTCGGATCTCCCTCTTTCCAGCGGCAACCCCTCCTTTGCATCCAAACGGACTGCCAAGAAAGCACGCAGGCGGCCCAAAATTGACCGCTCCCGGTGGGAGCGCTTCGATAGGCCCAATCCCCTCAGGGGGGCAAGGGATAGCAGGGCCCGTCGGTCATTGCCCCTACATCCTGCTCTCATGCGCTAAGAGCCTACAGGGGGTCACTGTACGTGCCCTTCTCTCTTCCACGACAGATGCCGGTTCGCCGGCATTAGGTGAAAAAGTAACCTCGAATGGAATCTTATGTCTCGGGTAGGGGAGGAGGATGGCCACATGGAGGCCCCCGCTGAGATGAGCTTGGTCCCTAAGGTGACCCAGCTTCAGACTGTAGGATCTTCCATGGGGTCGAACCGGGGCTCGGTGCCATGCACAGAAGCCCTGTCCGCCCCTATGTCGGCTCCTCCTCAGATGGCTCAGGTCTCCGAGAAGGGATACCCTTTCCCGGCTGGTGCCCCTGTGACACCACGACCTTCTCCATTTCAGAGAAGGATCTTGCTGAGGCTGGTCCATCCGGGCTAGGGACTCCTGCGGCGGAGGGGAGAAGCTGGTTCATTCCCCGCCCTCCTCTCCTAAAAAAAAAATAGAAAAAAGCCGAAAAAGAATCGGGGCTCCTCTCCCTCCGCGGGAGCCACGGGGACGGACGGGGCCGCTGCCGTTTCGGTATGCGACCAAGCCAAGATCGGCACGTCCGACTCGGGTGCTTCCCAGAGTAATGAGTCACAGACTAAGATCCAAAGTGGGCAAAGCGGAACCTCGAGTACGTCGGGGGCACTCATTCAGAGGTTACTGGGTGTTTTCGAGCCTGCTGGTTTCAAACGCTTCCTCGTTATTCGCTCCACTAATGGCAGCATGTTGGTAAAGGGCAGCATGATCCATCAGAGGCGAGCATTAGCTAGCATGATTGGTAGAGAGCCGAAGGTCACCCGTTTCTTGGACGGTAACCATCTGGCGAATGCGTCGAATCCCTCCGAGGTGGTCATCAGTACTACCATTAGGAAACTTGATGGCAAGCCGGTGAGTGTGACGCCGCATTCTATCATGAACTCCCCGTAAGGGGCGCGGTGATTTGCCATCCTGGCCGCCGTGCTGACGGGATCCAGCGCTCCGTCCGGCCCCAGCTTAGCCTCTCTTCCTTCCTTCAGATAGCCTGTATTTCTCTCCTGCCTCGTCGCTTTTCATACAACCTCTCCCACAACTTTCTCTGGTCAGCCTCTAATTTAAAGGGGAGAAGCTGACCTTCTTTTCAGCCAATCGGGGCTGAGGGGGAAGCGGACAATGTCCCTTAACCCCTGAGCTCCGGCTGGGGTGGTTGGCTTTTAACAACCTGCTTCATCCCCACCCATACCTTCCTCACATCCCTTTTCCTCTCGTCTTCAAAATCTATCTTTTTTACGCCGTGTTCAAGGTGGAGCCACCATGCCGAAGGACTGCCAGGCCACCAGGCGGGAGGGGTGGTCCCAAATGGCGGTGCCTGGCTCTTCCGGGCCTGTAAGCACCTCTTGCAGTTCGGGCTACTGCAAGAGGTGGTGAGCGATTGCGTCCCGTAAAACAAAGAGGGTCACCATGCCCAATGATGCAAAACAAAAACATCTCCCCTTAATTCCCCCTAAAACAACGGAGCCGCCCTCGTGCAGCTCCACAGAAAAGATGGAGGTCCCCCGCCCCTGTGCTTGCGCAGGGGATCCTGCATACCTCTTTAACCGGAGAGGAGGCTTACTCCTCTCCTATGCCTACGGGTGTAGGGGACTCCCCCTCACCCCCTTCTCTGGAGGTGCTTTCGGGCACCTCCCTATCTCCAGCGGCAGTCCCTCCTTTGCTTTCTTAGGGGACTGCCAAGAAAGCCAGCAGGCAGCCCATTGCCGACCGCCCTCGTGCAAGCGGCTTGGTAGGGCAAACCCCCTTAGGGGGGAGAGGGAAGCCAGGCCCCTTGGGTGGCTTCCCTCAAAAGACCTGCTCGCAAGAATATTAAACCTTGCTGGGGTTAAGGCCTGTGCCTCCCCACTAAAGACTTATGACGCTGCCAAGGGGACCTGCGATGTCCTGGAAGGGGATGGCCAACTGGAGGCCCATCCTGTGATAGACATGGTCCTTGAGGAAAACCAGCCTCAGACGGTAGGGCCTTCCATGGGGGGGAATCCGGGCTCGGCGCCAAGCACCGAACCCGAATCCGCCCCTATGCAAGGTCCTCCTCAAATGGCTGGGGATTCTCAGGCAGTACAAGGAGGGGAGGGATCTCCTTCGGCTGATGCCCCTGCGACCACCAGGACTTTCTCCATTTCGGAGAAGGACTTGGCTGAGGCTGGTCCATCTGGCCTGGGGGCTTCTACCGGCGGGGGTGAGAAGCGGGTTCATTCCCCGCCCTCCTCTTCAAAAAAGAAAAGGACGAAAAAGACCAAAAAGACGAAGAAGACTCGGGGCTCCTCTCCATCCGCGGGGGCTAAGGGGACGGATGGGTCTGCTGCCACTTTGGCAAGCGACCAAGCCAAGATCGGCACATCCGGCCCCTCTGCCCCCCAGGGTACGGAGCTCCTGACCATGGCAAAGACTAAAAGTGCACAGGGCGAAGCCTCGATGACATCGGGGCCCCTGATTCAGAGGTTACCTGGCGTTTTCGAGCCCGCTGGCTTCAATCGCTTCCTCGTTATTCGCTCCACTGATGGCACCATGTTGTCCAAGGGCAACATGATCCATCAGAGGAGAGGATTAGCTAGTGCAATTGGTAGAGAGCCGAAGGTAACCCGTTTCTCGGACGGGATCATTCTGGCGAATCCCGCCGAGGCGGCCAAGATAAGTGCTCTTCGGACACTTCATGGCACCCCGGTGAGTGTGACGCCGCACTCTACCATGAACTTTGTGAAAGGAGTAGTTTATGCGAGGAAACTCGTTGACTACTCCATTGAGGACATCACCCTAGAGCTGGCCGACCATGGGGCGGTCAAGGTCGAACGTGTGATGAGAAAACAGGGAGGGGCCTCGAGACCCAACCCTACACTCTTCGTCACGTTCGACTGTGATAAGCTTCCTGAGTCGGTGCGTGCCGGTTGGTACCGCTACCGCGTGAAGGCATTCGTGCCACTGCCGCGGCGGTGCTATTACTATCACTGCTTCGGCCATACGAATTGCTCATGTAGACGTGCAAAGTCGGGGTCACCCGAGGTATGTGTAAATTGCTCCAAGGTCGCACACGATAAGTCCAAATCGTGTGTGGCCAAGTGTGTCAATTGTGGAGAGCCGCACCCGCTTCTTCGAAGCAATGTGGTGCATATCTCCTTGAGAAAGAAATCCTGGCCGTTCAGGCCCAGGATCGACTCACATTCCGCGAGGCAAAAGACTTGGTCCTGGCGCGCCCGGCTCTGCCTGGGACGTCATATGCCTCAAAAGTTAGAAAGGCACCCTCTGCTCCTGGCCCATCCAGGCCAACGAGCATGGTTGTTTCCGCGCCCATTCGGAGCCCTTCTGCGGGCTCTACCCAACCCGGGCGCTCCCCTGGTAAAGCTGGCGGCAAAAAGGGTTAAAACCCTGCCCCGGCTAAAACCAAAGCTCCGTCCTCTTCCCCCAGCGTGACCGTTTCCCGTAAGGCGAAACGGCCACGCGCCTCCACCGAGTCGTTAGACTCACAGGAGGCAACACCCCTGAAGATGGTCGCTAGGCCATCTTCCGGGGTTCCTAAAGCTGTTCCCCGAAAGGAGGACAGCAACAAAGGAGCTTCGGCCCCTTCGCCCATGCCCCGAGGTGGAGCGAGTGGCTCGGAGACGGTGGTTCCTCGAAAAGAGGGCCCCCCGCCTCCAAAGCCGCAACGCCCGCCTAAGGTTTCGAGGCGGAGGGAGGAAAAGACTCGCATGGCGAGATCAACCTCCCCCAATAAGTCTTCGAAGGTGACAGCGCCTTCAGCGCTTTGTCCGGCCAACAGCGCCCGGGGTTCTGCCCCCGGGAAGCGTACGACCTTTCCCGTGAGGGTCTTCAATTCGAGGAGGACCCCCGCGTCTCCTCCGAGCTAGGCCTGGAGGGCATATTCCTTCAATGGAATTGCCGTGGACTCCGGGCCAACTGGGAGGAGCTGCGGAGGCTCGTCTCGTACCGTTCCCCGTTAGCTATTTTTTTGCAGGAGACCATGCTAGGCGCGTGCCCGCTGCCTGCCCTCCCGGGGTATAAGGGTCTTGCGACCCCACCACCGCGGGATGGCCGGGCTGGGGGATGCACGGTTTACACCCGGCATGATGTCTCCGTTCTTCCTTTCTCTTTAGATACCTCCCTTCAGGCAGTGGCTGTGCAGCTGCACCTGGATAGGAGGTATACTATCATTTCTGCGTACATTCTACCGTCAGCTGACTTCGACGCGGTGGACTTCCGCCGCGTCGTGGCACGGTTGCCGAGGCCCTATCTCTTGCTTGGAGATCTGAACGGCAGGCATCCTCTCTGGGGAGATTACTCCGTTAATCCCAGGGGACAAGTCCTTGCCGATCTGATCGAAGAGCTTGAGATGGGTGTCCTAAACGTGGATGAGTTTACACATCACTGTCCGAGAACCGCTTCATTTTCTTGCCTTGACCTATCTTTGTGCTCTTCGGATACACAGCCTGATTTTGATTGGTGGGTGGGCGATGACCTCCATGGTAGTGATCACTTTCCCATTCGAATATCATTTTCAGGGCAACTGCCGCCTGAGAGACCACCTCGGTGGTGCTTGGCGCGGGCGCGGTGGCCTGCATTTCAGGAAATGACTGAATTCTCTATCTCAGTCGAGGAGTTTAGGTCGGTAGATGAGGCCGTTGAGTTCTTCTCCGGCAACCTCATCGCCGTGGGCCTGACTACTATTCCTAGGACGTCTGGCCGTTTTGCACGCCGACCACTCCCATGGTGGTCGGCCGAGTGTGAGACGGCCCTCAAACAGAAGCTTTATGCCTACATGCGCTATAAGCGCCGCCCGAACGATTTCACTGTCGCTGAATTTCGTCGGGCTAGGGCTAGGTTCCGGTATATTTCGAAGCACGCCCGCCGCTCTTCTTGGCGGGCATACATGTCCTCACTTAACGGGAAGACCCCTTTAGCTGAGGTGTGGAAGCGAGTCAAAAGGATTCGGGGCAAGTTCTCGCAGGACCTCCCTCCCGTTCTCCAAGAGAATGGGACCGCAATCTCGGACCCCGCGTCCGTGGCGGAATCCTTAGCGACCGCTTTTTCCGCATTCTCTAGCCATGATGCTGCTCCGCCAGCATTCAATGCACGTCGTTATGTCGCGGAAGGACGCCGGCTGGACTTTACCTCCAGAGGCGGAGAACCCTTCAACGACAAGTTTACTGTGAGTGAGTTGCGTTCCGCTCTCGCTTCGTGCGCGGACACCGCCCATGGTCCGGACGATGTCCCGTACGCCATGCTTCGACACCTGGGTGAGCGAGGCATGGCCTTTCTGTTAGATTTGTTCAACAGGATCTGGGTGGAAGGTCTTCTCCCAGACTCCTGGCGAATCGCTACTGTGCTCGCCTTTCGCAGGCCGGGAAGAGATCACTCTACTCCCACCGGTTTCCGCCCAATCTCTGTAACCTTTTGCGTGTGCAAGTTGTTGGAAAAATTGGTAAATGTTAGATTAGCCTATTTCCTGGACAGCGGAGGCCATCTGTCTTCTGCACAGTGCGGCTTCCGTAAGTTCCACTCCACGTCGGATGCTCTGCTCCGACTGGAAAATGCCGTCTGCGAGGCTTTCCTTCGTAGACAGCACTACGCCACGGTGTTTTTTGATCTGGAGAAGGCATATGATACCGCATGGCGATACGGTATCATGGAGACTCTCCACACGATGGGGGCGAGGGGACGCCTCCCAATGTTTATATCTGAATTTTTGCGAGATCGTCGATTCCGCGTACGGGGGGGGGGAGCACTCTCCGGCCCAAAGGAGCAGGAAGAGGGTGTCCCGCAGGGAAGTGTCCTCAGTGTCACACTCTTTGCCCTGAGCATCAACGGCATCACCTCGGTGCTGCCGGAAGATGTTCTCGCTACGCTCTACGTGGACGACCTTTCGATCTCTTTTGGCGCGGCCCAGATGCCAACTCTGGAGCGTCGACTCCAACAGGCATTGAACCGCGTCTCTCGCTATGCCGAAGCGCACAGGTTTCGGTTTTCTTTGGCCAAGACCAAGGTGGTGCACTTCTGCCGCCATCCACGGCTTCACCCCGACCCAGATTTGTTTCTTAATGGGGTGCGCCTGGATGTGGTTGAATTGCACCGTTTCCTTGGTCTTGTATTCGACCGACGCCTCACCTGGGAGGCTCATATTCGCAGCCTTAGGGTCTCTTGTACCCGCTCCATGGACATTCTCCGTTTCGTGACGTTCAGCGCTTGGGGCGCTGATAGGGCTACTGCCTTACTTTTTTATCGATCCTTTGTTCGCTCGAAGCTCTACTACGGATGCGAGTTTTATGCATCCGCAGCCGAGCGTTTATTGCGGAAGATGGATTCGATCCACCACACCGGCCTTGGCCTTGCGACCGGTGCCTTCCGCACTTTCCCATTGAGAGCCTGTTGGTCGATGCTGGGGAGATGCCACTCGCTCTGCGCCGCGTGCAGTGCATCACTCGCCTGTACGCGCGAGCCCGGCGCCTCCCTCAGTCGCCAACAGCTCTCACTGCATCCGCAGCTGATCTCGATGGTGCCTATGCCTCCGAGAGACGCCAGTCATACCCTAAGCCCTTTGGGTTTAGGGCCAGGAAACTCCTTCGAGAGGTAGATATAACTCTCGGGCCGGTGGCGCCCCTGGTTCTGCCCAGGACGCCACCCTGGAGGGTACCACATTTGGCTATTTGTCGCCACGCCTCTGCTCCCAAAGCTTGTACTGCGCCGGGAGTATTGCGTTCGACCTTTTTGGAGCACACATCGTGTCACGCTGGTACCGTGCCAGTGTATACGGATGGCTCCAAGTCCCAAGAGGGGGTCGGCTTCCACGCCGTATCCCCGGTCCCTCTTAGCGATACTTTATCTTTTTATTATTTTTTTAATAATATTGTATTTATTAGTAGTAGTATTTTGTTATTTTTGTTATCATTAAAAAGTTTGCTGGTTTCAGTCGTCTTATCACGGCGGTAAACTCCCTAGTAAATAGTGTCAACTTATTATTATGGTTATTATTATTAATTATTATAATTATTTAGTATAGGCGTGGATCCAGGTGGGGGGGGGGGGTGGCCTTTAGCCGCCCCCCGAATTTCGGACCAGTTTATGTTTGTATTTTTTTTTAAGCCATACTTGTATTCTCTTGTTTAGAAAGAGTTATGTAATGCACCTTGTATGGTCTAAACTAGAGATCAATCTCAAAAATAATGATTAAATCCAGTATTAGACCTGAGCTGACCTCCCAAAACTACAAGTCGTCATTTTCTGATGTGTGGAAAAAAATTCGGATCTGAGAGTGTTGGTGCTCACTCCTTTATGAGACGCTGTTATTTAATATCAATGCCGTGCAAGATAATCATTATTAATTATCAACGCCCTTTTCTCATATTCCCCAGAGGGAGGAATTCAGGTGAAGCCCCTGCCTCCGCCCCATTTTTATCCTGGATCCGCCACTGATTTATTAGTAGTATTATTACGCCTATTCCCTCAACCTTTGCTACCCATACTTTGCACCAAGAGGACTGTTACCACCTGGACAGAGTTCAGTCCGCTAGCTTTGGTGGAATGCCATCCTGGGATTACCTAACACCAGAATATGATAAAAGAGATGATCACTCATCCTACTCGTTAGTCGACCCGCCTATCTCTACTTCTCTTTATTGCACACCCGCCTATCTCTACTTCTCTTTATTGCACACCCGCCTACCCTCTTCCAAACTTGCTCCCCGTAAGGGGCGCGGCGATCTGCCTTTCTGGCCGCAGTGCTGACGGGACTCAGCGCCCCGTCCGGTCCCAGCTTAGCCACTTCTCCTTTCTTCTGACATCCAGTCTCCTTACTATGCTTCCTCACTTTCTCTACCTCTCCCACAATTTCCTCCGGCCGGCCTCTAATTTCACAGGGTAGATTCCGCCAGCTTTCTCTCACCCAACCATCTCACGACGGGGCTGAGTGGAGAGAGGACAACGTTACCTCACCTCACCCCTGAGCTCCAGTTTGGGGTGGTTGGTTTTTAACAACCTGCTTCATTCCCACCCACACATTCCTCACACCCACTTTCATTCTCCCTTCTATCTCTATCAATTTTTATGCCTTGCCCAAATTGGAGACGCCATGCCGACGGGCTGCCAGGTCACTAGGCGGGAGGAGTTGCTTCAAATGTCGGCAGCTGGTTATGCCGCCCCCTTATTCACCCCTCGCAGAGCGGACTACTGCTTAGTGTGATGAGTCCCCCAGACTGTTCGGCACATTCTTGTTGAATGTCCCAGTCTAGGTGATCTTTGCGCACGATACCTGTCCCGGTACCGGGATGGGCGGGGTCGCTACCACCTGTCCCTTGTACTCGGGACGAGTGCGTGCACATTGACTGGTGGACTTGTTGACTTTTGGGGGGAGGCAGGCCTTCTCCCTATTATTTAACCAGTTTTTTTTTTGTTTTTTTTCTTTTTACCCTTATAGGTTGCACGCTCCTGCGCCGGGGAGGACTCCCCCCGACGCAGGGGCTTGCTTACTACTCATTTCCTTTTCCATTTTTTAAAATTTTGGGTGTTGTTTGGGTTTTGGTTTTTTTTTTTGTTATTGCATTAGATTTTAAAGTAGCCTAATACTAGGCAGTTTTTAATACGGTGACTAATTAATGCCCCTTTGGGCAGTCTCCAGATGAGCTCTTAAAAAAAAAATCAGTGTGATGAGCGTTTATATCCCGTGAAATGGATAGGGTCACCATGCCCAATGATGAGTTATTAAACCAAAAAAATTCTCCCCCTTTACCTTCGGGCAGCTCCACTGAAAAAAAGGGAGGTTCACCCCCCTGTGTTGTCTCATGGGGACCCGCCAAATTTCTTCTACTGGAGAGGAGTCTTACTCTTCTTTTAGACCTACGGGTTTAGTGGACGCCCCTGACCCCCTTCTCTGGAAGCGCCATTGGGTGCCTCCCTCTTTCCAGCGGCAGTCCCTCCTTTTCTTTCACAAGGGACTGCCAAGAAACACGCAGACGGCCGATTATTGACCGCTCCCGGGGAAGCGCCTTTCGATAGTGTCAACCCCCTCAGGGGGGGCAAGTGATGACTGGGCCCGTCGGTCTGTGACCCCTAACATCCTGGACTCGTGCGTTAAGAGCTTACTGGAGGTCACTGTTCTTCCCCCGTCTATTCCTCGACGGATGAAAAAGGAATCTCGAATGAGATCTGAGGGGGGGGGGCACATGGAGCCCCTCCTGAGATAGACTTGGTCCTTGAGGTGACCCAGCCCCAGATGGTAGGGTCTTCCATGGGGTCGAACCTGGACTCGGGGCCAAGCATTGAACCCGAGTCCGCCCCTGTGCAAGGTCCTCCTCAGACGGCTCGGGCCCCCGAGGCCTTACAAGGAGAAGAAAGCTATCCTTTCCCAGCTGGTGCCCCTGTGACAACCAAGACCTGCATTTTCAAATAATATTTTGCTGAGGCCAGTCCATCTGGCCTAGGGGCTCCTGCCGGTGGAAGGAAAAAGCGGGTCCGGCTCGTCCGGCTCCGGTGCTTTTCCGGGTGGGGAATCCCAGACTAAGACCAAAAGTGGGCAGAGCTGAGCCTCGATTTAATTACGTAGGGGCACCTTATTCAGAGGTTACCTGTCGTTTTCGAGCCCGCTGGTTTCAAACGCTTCCTCGTTATTCGCTCCCCTTTTCATCATGTTGGATAAGGTCAACATGAGGAAAGCTTTAGATACCTGGCGTGAATGGTAGAAAGCCGAAGGTGACCCGTTTCACTGACGGGAGCCTTTTGCCGAATGCGTCGAATCTCCTTAGTGCCCTTCTGACACTTGACGGTGCGCCGGTGAGTGTGACGCCGCACTCTACCATGAACTTTGTGAAAGGAGTAGTTTATGCAAGGGAACTCGTGGACTACTCCATAGATGACTTCACCTTAGAGATGGCCAACCGTGGAGCGGTCAAGGTCGAATGTGTGATGAGTAAACAGGGAGGAGCCGCGAGACTCACCGCTACGCTCTTCGTCACGTTCGACTGTGACAAACTCCCTTAGTCGGTGCGTACTGGTTCCTATCGCTACCGCGTGAAGGCATTCGTGTTACTGCCGCGGAGGTGCTACTACTGCCACCGTTTTGACCATATGAATTGCTCCTGTAGACCTGCAAATTCGGGGTTACCCGAACTCTGTGTAAGTTGGTGCAAAGTCGCACACGATAAGTCAAAATCGTGGGTGGCCAAGTGTGTCAATTGCGAATAGCAGCAACCCGCTTTTTTCAGACCAATGTGGAGCGTATCTCCTTGAGAAGGGTTCACACCCAGCCCCGGCTAAATCCAGGGCTCCCCCTTCTTCCCCCAGGGTGACTTTTTCCCTAAGGCGAAACGGCCATGCGCCTCCACCAAGTCGTTAGAGTCACAGGAGGCAACACCCCTGAAGTTGGTCGTGAGGCCATCTTCCGGGGTTCCTAAAGCTGCCCCCCGAAAAGAGGACAGCACTAAAGGAGCTTCGGCTCCTACGTCCACACCCAGTGGTAGGCTAGGTGGCTCGGAGACGGTAGATCCTCCAAACGAAGGACCCCCGCCTGCCTGAGGTTTCGAGGCAGAGGGAGGAAAAGACTCGCATGGCGAGCCAAACCTCCCTGCATGAGTCATTGAATGCGACAGCACCCTCAGAGCATTGTCCGGCCAACAGCGCCCGGAATTTTGCCTCCGGGAAGTTTACGGCCATTCTCGTGAGGGTCTTTTGTTCAAAGAGGGTCCCCGCATCTCCTAGGTAGGCCTGGAGGGCTTATTCCTTCAATGGAATTGCCGCGGACTCCGGGACAACTGGGTGGTGCTGCGGACGCTCGTCTCTTTCCATTCCCCGTTAGCAATCTTTTTGCAGGGCACCATTCTGGGCTCGTGCCCCCTGCCCACCCTCCCGGGGTATAAGGGTTTTGTGACCCCACCACCACGGGATGGGGGCCGGCCAGGAGGATGCGCAATTTACACCCGGTATGATGTTTCCGTTCTTCTATTTGCTTTAGATACCTCCTTTCAGGCAGTAGCTGTGCAGCTGCACCTGGATATGAGGTAAACTATTACTTTCGAGTACATTCCACCGTCAGCTGGAATGTGTTTGGAGATCTGAATGGTAGACACCCCATTTTGGGAAGAGTATTCCCCATGTGCTGATCGACGAGTTGGAGATAGGTGTTCTGAATGTGAATGAGTTTACGCATCACTGCCCGAGAACCGCTTTATTTTCCAGCCTCGATCTATCTTTGTGTTCTCGGGATACACAGCCTGATTTTGGGTGGGGACTACTAGTTGACCTCCATGGTAGTGATCACTTTCCCATGCCAATATCATTTTCTTGGCCGCTGCCGCCTGAGAGCCAGTCACGGTGGTGCTTGGCGCGCACGAGTTGGTCGCATTTCAGGAAATACTGATTTTCTGTCTCAGTCGAGGAATTTATGTCTGTGGATGTGGCTGATGACTTCTTCTTCGGCAACCTTATCGCCGTGTGCCTAACTACTATTCCTACTACATCTACCCGTTTTGCACGCCAACCGCTCTCATGGTGATCAGTCGACTGTGAGGCGGCCCTCAAACAAGCGTTATGCCTACATGCGCTATAAGCGCCGCCCGAAGGATTTCACTGTCGCTGAATTTTGTCGAGCGAGGGCTAGATTTCGGTATATTTCGAAGCACGCCCATCGCTCTTCTTGTCGGTCATACGTGTCTTCACTTAACGGAAAGACCCCTTAGGCAGAGGTGTGGAAGCGAGTCAAAGGGATTCGGGGCAAGTTCTTGCAGGACCCCCTCCCGTTCTCCAGGAGAATGGGAAAGCAAACTCGGACCCTGCGTCCGTGGGGGAATCCTTCGCGACCGCTTATTCCGCATTCTCTAACCGGGATGCTGCTCCACCAGCATTTAATGTGTGTTGTGATGTCGGGGAAGGCCGCCGACGGGACTTTACCTCCGGACACCATCCCTGGTCCGAACGATGTCCCGTACTCCATGCTTCAGCACCTGGGTGAGCGAGATTTGTTCAACAGGATTTGGATAGAGGGTATCATCCCAGACTCATGGCGAATTGCTACTGTGCTAGCCTTTCGCAAACTGGAGAGATATCATTCTACTCTGGCCGATTTCCGCCCAATCTCTCTAACCTCCTGTGTGTGTGATGGAGAAATTGGTAAATGTTACATTAGCTTTTTTTCTGGACAGCGGAGGCCATTTATCTTCTGCACTGTGCGGCTTCTGCAAGTTCCACTCCACGTCGGATGCTCTGCTCCGACTGGAAAATGCCGTCTGCGAGGCTTTCCTTCGTAGACAGCACTACGCCACGGTGTTTTTCGAAGTGGAGAATGCATATGATACCGCATGACAATACAGTATCATGGAGACTCTCCATACTATGGGGGAGATGGGACGCCTCCCAATCTTCTTATCTGAATTTTTTCCAGATCTTCGATTCTGCGTAACGGTGGGGGAGCCCTCTCCGGCCCAATCGAGCAGGAAGAGGGTGTCCTGCAAGGAAGTGTCCTCAGTGTCACACTCTTCGCCATAATCGGAAGATGTTCTCGCTACATTCTACGTGGACGACCTTGCGAACTCTAGGCGCGGCCCAGATGCCACCTATGGAGCGTCGACTCCAACAGGCATTGAACCAAGTCTCTCGCTATGCGCACAGGCTTCGGCTTTCCTTGGCTTAGACTAAGGTGGTGCACTTCTGCCACAACCCACGGCTCCATCTTGAGCCCGACTTATTTCTAAATTGGGTTCCCCCGGAAGTTGTGAACTGCACCGTTTCCTTGTTCTTTTATTTGTCCGACACCACCTGGGAGGCTCTTATTCGCAGCCTTAGGGCCTCTTGTACCCGCGCCATGGATATTCTTGGCTCCGTGCATTTATTTGCCTGGGGCGCTGATAGGGCTACTACTTTAGTTTTTATCGACCTTTCGTTCGTTCGATGCACGACTACGGATGCGAGTTTTATGCATCAGCAGCCGAGCGTTTATTGTGAAAGGTGGACTCGATTCAGAAACAGTTTTCGCCTGGCGACCGGTGCCTCCGCACGTCCCCCATTGAGAGCCTACTTGTCGATGCTGAGGAGATGCCTCTCACTCTGCGCCGTTCATAGTGCATTATTCGCTGGTACGCGTAAGCCAGCCGCCTCCCTCAGTCGCCAACAGTTCTCTCTGCATCCGCAGCTAATTTCGACGCTGCATATCCTACCGAGAGACGTCAGTCATAGCCTAAGCCCTTTGGATTTAGGGCTAGGAAACTCCTTCGAGAGCTCGGTATAGCTCTCGGGCTAGTGGCGCCCCTGGTTCTTCCCAGGACGACACCCTGGAGGGTACAACCTTTGACTATTTGTCTCCACGCCTCTGTTCCCAAAGCTTCTCTAGCGCCGGGAATATTGCGTTCGGCATTTTGGGGGCACACCTGAAAACATAGATAGAGCTGGAACCGTTCCAGTGTATACGGATGGCTCCAACCAAGAGGGGGTTGGTCTCCACGCCGTGTCCTCTCCGTTTGAAGTCAGTGTGTCTCTGCCAGGTCTGTCTCACGGCCGAGCTGGTTGCAATACACCGCTCGGTACTTGAGGTAACGCGAGTGCCCGTTTCGGAGACCGGGTATTGGAATTTTCGCATCCCCTGGTTTGCGATATCCGTGTCGCCACGGTTATGGCAAGCCGTTTGGATCTCGAGATTTTCTTCTGCTAGCATCCTGGACATGTAGGAATTTCGTAGAATTAGGGCGCCATAGAGTCCGCGAGTACTGGGCGACCAGAGCCGCGTTTCGCTCTTCCTCACACTGATTACATAGCAGGAATATGGACAGCTCTCCGGGCTGCTTGACAAAGAAGACGGGAGACGGTCGAGGGGAACTTAAAGTTGCATGCCATTGCGCCGCAACTGTTCCCATGGACCTACTCCCCCCCCTCCCCCAATGCCGCAACGTCTTCAGGTTGCTTTCTGTCGTCTCCGAATTGGACACACTCGCGGGACGCACTGCCATTTGATATAGCGCTCGCCTGCGCCTTACTGTGTACACTGCATTGTCCCTCAGAATGTTCGGCACATCCTTGTTGAATGTTCCAGTCTGGGTTATCTTTGCACGTTACCTGTCCCGGTATCGGGACGAGCGAGCGGCCTGGCTACCGCTTGTCGCTTGTACTCGGAATGGGTTCGTGCAGACTGACTTGTGGACTGTACGACTTTTTGGAGGAGGCTGTCCCCCTCCACTTTATCTGACTGTTTGTTTTTGCTCGCATGTTCTTTCGCCATGGGAAGGCGGGAAGGAAGAACGCTGATGCAGTGAGAGCTGTTGGCGACTGAGGGAGTCGTCGGGCTCGCGCCTACAGGCGAATAATGCACTGCGCACGGCATAGAGCGAGTGGCATCTCCTCACATAGAGAAGTAGGCTCTCAATGGGGGACGTGGGATAGGCAGCAGTCACCAGGTGGATACCGGTGTGGTAGATCCAGCCCACCTTCTGGAATACACGCCCGGCAGAAGATGCTTAGAACTCGTAGCCGTACTCAAGCTTCAAACGAACAAAGGATCGGTAGAAAAGTAATGCAGTAACCCTACCGTTCTCCTAAGTGATGAACATCACAGAATGAAGAATGTCCATGCCGCCGGTACAGGAGACCCCAAAAGGCTGCGAATATGAGTCTCTGAAGTGAGACTTCTGTTCCCCTTCCCCCCAAAAAATAAGACCAAGGAATCTGTGTGAATCCACCACTTCGAGGTAAACCCAGAGTAGGAACCAGTCCGCGTCGGCATTGACCCCTGGATGGCGGCTGAAGTGAATTCTAGCGAGAGATACGGTTTAATACCTGTTAGAGTCGACGCTTCAGAGTTGGAATTCTGGGCTGTACAAAAAGAGATCAAAAGTCGTCAACGTGGACGTAGCGAGATTTTTTGTAGGAGCCCATCTGGCGCCTGCCTATAGGACAAACCTCTCGAAATCACGCTTCAGCCTAATACTAGATTAAGGAAAAAACAACAAAAAACATGCAAAAACCAAATAACAAAGATACAAAAAAACAAAATAAAGGTCCCTTGGAACAGTCACGGCGCAGCACCGATGTGATATCGTCGATGCTCATGTCAAAGAGTGTGACACTGAGGTCACTTCACTGCGGGACACCCTATTCCTGCCCCATCGGGGCGGAAATGGCTTCCAACCCCAAAAGTACGCGGAATCGACGCTCTCTCAGAAATAAAGATTGGGAGCCGTCCCTCGCCCCCATCGTGTGGAGAGTCTCCATGATACCGTAGTGTGGGTTCTGAGGATATGCGTGGTCCTTTTCGAAGTGAAGCTCCTCACGGGAATGGTAGTACTATTCCCGAAAGCAGAACTCCGAGTGCTGTAGCCTGAAGAAGGCGCTGAAGGCGCTATCGCCTTTAAGGACTTATCTGGGGGGTTAGGCTCGCTATGCGAATTTTTTCCTCCTTTCACCAATAAAGCCTTCGCAGGCGAGTCTACTTCGGAATAGGGAGTCCTTATTTTGAAGTATCCACCGTCCCCGAGACATCCATTCCAGCCTTGGGTGGGGCGTAGGAGCCGAAGATGCTTTGGTACTGTCCTTCTTTCGAGGGCATCTTTATGAATCTCATAATGGGTGTTGCCTCCTGTGAGTCTAAGACTCAGTGAAAGAACCCGCCCGTTTGGCCTTATGGGAAACTGTCACGTGGAGTAGGGGGAGGGGGAGAAACCCTGGTTTAAGCCGAGGCTGCGTGTAAACACTTTGTGCCCCCAACTATACCAAGGGCGCTCCAGGACTTGGTAGAACCCGCAGAAGGGTTCCGAATGGGCGCGAAGTGACCGTCCTCCTAGACCTAGGTGGGCCAGGAGCAGATAGTGTCTTCTTTTTTTTTAATTGAGGCATAATAAGTCACAAACAGCGCCGGCCGCACCAGCATGCTGAACGGTCAAGTTTTCCTTCTACAAGAAACACTCATTACTTTGATTTGAAGAAGCAAGGTGCGGCTGTCCCCACTTGACAAACTTGGGCATATACGATAGGGACTTGTCGTGTACGGCCTTGGAGCAACTTACACAGACTTCGGGTATGCTAGACTTTGAATGTCTAAACGAGTGATTCATATGGCCGAAGTGGTGGCAGTAGTAGCACGAATGCCTTAACGCGGTACCGATACCAACCTTTACGCACCGATTCAGGGAGTCTGTCACGGTCGAACGTGACGAAGAATATATGGATGGGCCTCGAGGGGTCCTTGTTTTCTCATCACACGTTCGACCTTGACCACTCCATGTCGGCCAGCTCTAAACTGATATCTTATATGGATCAGTCTAAGAGTTTCCTCGCGTAAACCACTCCTTTCACGAAGTTCATCGTAGAGTGCGGCGTCACACTTACTGGTGAGCCATTGTGACCTAAGAGCACCAATCATGGCTGCCTCGGAAGGATCTGATGCATTCGCCAAAAGGCCCTCGTCCGAAAAACGGGTCACCCCCGGATCTCAGCTAATCAAGCTAGCTAATGCTATACTCTGATGGATAATGTTGATTTTCTCCAACATGCCATTTGTGGACCGAATAACTAGGAAACCGATAAGAGTTTTATGCATTCGCAGCCAAGCTTGTATTGCAGAAGGTGGACTCTATCCACCACCGCCTGGCAACTGGTGCCCTCGCCTATTCCCCATTGAGAGCCTACTTGTCGATGCTGAGAAGATTCCACTCATTTTGCGCCGTGCATTATGCGCCTGTAAACGCGAGCCCGGCTCCTAACTCGTGCCATAGACTCTCACTTCATCCGCAGCCGATCTCGATGGTGCCTATGCCCACTTGGGCATAAGTCGCCGCAATCAAACAGTCTAGCTCTAGGCTACTTTAAAATGAAAATTTGAAAACAAAACAATGATAAAATTGAAAGATAACAATATTTAGGAAGCAAGCTCCGGCGTCGGGGGGAGGTCCCCCTCCCCCCCGTTGCAGGAGCGTGCGACCTACAAAGAAAACCATAAAAAAAAACAAAAAACAAAAGCTAATTAAATAAAAGGGAGAAGGCCGGCCTCCTCCCAAAAGTCAACAAGTCCACCAGACAATGTGCACGCACTCGTCCCGAGTACAAGGGACATGTGGTAGCGACCCCGCCCATCCGGTACCGGGACAGGTAACGTGCGCGAAGATCACCCAGACTGGGACATACGACAAGAATGTGCCGAACAGTCTGGGGGACAACGCAGTCGTCACAATAGGGCGCAGGCGAGCGCTCCATCAAATAACGATGCGTCACACGAGTGTGTCCGATTCGGAGACGACAGAAGGCGACCTGAAACCGTCGCGACATTGGGAGTTAGGTCCATGGGAACAGTCGCGGCGCAATGGCACGCAACTTTAAGTTCCCTTCGACCGTCTCCTATCTTCTTTGCCAAGTAGTCCGAAGAGCTGCCCGTATTCCTGCCATGTAGTCGGTGTGAGGAAGAGCGAAACGCTGGTCCGGTCGCAGAGTCCTCGCGGACTCTTTGGCGCCCTCATCGGCGCGCTCATTCCTGGCAATTCCTGCGTGCCATTGCGCCGCGACTGTTCCCATGGACCTATCCCCCAATGCCGCGGCGGCTTCAGGTTGCTTTCTGTCGTCTTCGAATCGGACACACTCGTGTGACGCATCGCTACTTGATGGAGCGCTCGCATGCGCCCTATTGCAACGACTGCGTCGTCCCCCAGACTGTTCGGCATATTCTTGTCGAATGTCCCAGTCTGGGTGATCTTCGCGCACGATACCTGTCTCGGTACCGGGATGGGCGGGGTCGCTACCGCCTGTCCCTTGTACTCGGGACGAGTGCGTGCACCATGACTGGTGGACTTATTGACTTTTTGGGGGAGGCCGGCCTTCTCCCCTTTATTTAAGGTTCATTTTTTTTGTTATTGTTTTGTTTGTAGGTTGCACTCTCCTGCACCGGGGTGAGGGGGACCTCCCCCCGCTGCCGGAGATTGCTTCGATTGTTAAGTTTTTCCAATTTATATCATTAAGTTTTCATATTTTTACTTTAAAGTAGCCTAGTCCTAGGTTGTCGTGTTTTTCGGCGACTTATGCCCAAGTGGGTAGTTGCCAGATGGGCTCCATAAAAAAACCCCCCGCAATTCCTACATATCCAGGAACCCAGCAGAAGATAATCTCGACATCTGCCCGGCTCGCCAAAAGCGTGGCGTCACGGATATCGCGAACCAGGAGATGCGGAGATTCCAATGCCCTGAGAGCACTCAGGGCGCTTTGTGAGTCGCTATAGATCACAATCCGGTCTCCGAACCGGGCACGTCGCGTAATCTCCCGTACCGAGTGGTGTATTGCCACCAGCTCGGCCGGGAAGACAGACGCAGCGCCTGGTGAGCCCCGCTGACTTCAAACAGAGGGGATACGGCGTGGAAGCCGACTCCCTCTTGGGAATTGGAGCCATCCGTATACACTGGCACGGTTCCAGCGTGACACGAGGTGTGCTCTAAAAGGTCGAACGCAATACTCCCGGCGCTGTACAAGCTTTGGGAGCGGAGGCGTGGCGACAAATAGCCAAATGTGGTACCCTCCAGGGTGGCGTCCTGGGCTGAATCAGGGGCGCCACCGGCCCGAGAGTTAGACATAGCTCTCGAAGGGGTTTACTGACTTTAAACCCAAAGGGCTTAGGGTATGACTGGCGTCTCTCGCCGGCATAGGCACCGTCGAAATCAGCTGCGGATGCAGTGAGAGCTGTTGGCGACTGACGTTGACGGAGGCACCGGGCTCGCCCGTACAGGCGAGTGATGGCACGCCGCGTAGAGCGAGTAGCATCTCCCCAGCATCGAAAACAGGCTCTCAATGGGGGAAGTGCGGAAGGCACCGGTCGCAAGGCGAAGCCCGGTGTGGTGGATCGAGTCCACCTTCCGCAATAAACGCTCGGCTGTGGATCCATAAAACTCGCATCCGTAGTCGAGCTTCAAACGAACAAAGGATCAATAAAAAAGTAAGGCAAGAGCCCTATCAGCGCCCCAAGCGCTGAACGTCACGGAACGGAGAATATCCATGGCGCGGGTACAAGAGACCCTAAGGGTGTAAATATGAGCCTTCCAGGTGAGGCGTCGGTCAAATACAAGACCAAGGAAACGGTGCAATTCAACCACTTCCAGGCGCACCCCATTACAAACAAATCTGGCTTGGGGTGGAGCCGTGGATGGCGGCAGAAGTGCACCACCTTAGTCTTGGCCAAAGAAAACCGAAACCTGTGCACTTTGGCATAGCGAGAGACGCGGTTCAATGCCTGTTGGAGTCGACGCTCCAGAGTTGGCATCTGGGCCGCGCCAAAAGAGATCGAAAGATCGTCCACGTAGAGCGTAGCGAGAATATCTCCCGGCAGCAGCGAGGTGATGCCGTTGATGTTTAGGGCAAAGAGTGTGACACTGAGGACACTTTCCTGCGGGACACCCTCTTCCTGCTCCTTTGGGCCGGAAAGGGCTTCCCCCACCCGTACGCGGAATCGACGATCTCGCACAAATTCAGATATAAACATTGGGAGGCGTCCCCTCGCCCCCATCGTGTGGAGAGTCTCCATGATACCGTATCGCCATGCGGTATCATAGGCCTTCTCCAGATCGAAAAACACCGTGGCGTAGTGGAAGGCCTCGCAGACGGCATTTTCCAGTGGGAGCAGAGGATCCGACAGGGAGTGGAACTTGCGGAAGCCACACTGTCGCCTTCGGTGACTTATTGAGGGAGGTTGGGCTCGCCATGCGAGTCTTTTCCTCCCTCCACTTTTCGAGGAACCACCGTCTCCGAGCCACTCAGCCCACCACTAGGCGTGGGCGAAGGAGCCTAAGCTCCTTTCTTGCTGTCTTCCTTTCGGCGGCCATTTTAGGAACCCCGGAAGATGGCCTGGTGACCAACTTCAGGGGTGTTGCCTCGTGTGAGTCTAACGACTAGGTGGAGGCGCGTGGCCGTTTCGCCTTACGGGGAAAGGGTGGAGCCCTGGTTTTAGGCGGGGCTGGGTGTGAACCCCTTTTTGCCGCCAGCTTTACCAGGGGAGCGCCTGAGTTAAGTAGAACCCGCAGAAGGGGTCCGAATGGGCGCGGAAACAACCGTGCTCGTTGTCCTGGATGGGCCACGAGCAGAGGGTGCCTTTCTAACTATTGAGGCATAAGACGTCCCAGGCAGAGCCGGGCGCGCCAGGACCAAGTCCTTAGTCTCGCGGAATGAGAATCGATCCTGGGCCTGAACGACCAGGATTTCTTTCTAAAGGAAATATGCACCACATTGCTTTGAAGAAGCGGAGTGCGGCTCTCCGCAATTGACACACTTGGCCACACACGATTTAGACTTATCGTGTGCGGCCTTGGAGCAATTTACACAGACTTTGGGTGACCCCGACTTTGCACGTCTACAAGATCGATTCGTATGACCGAAGCGGTGACAGTAATGGCACAGTCGTGGCAGTGGCACGAATGCTTTTTCGCGGTAGCGGTACCAACCGGCACGCTCCGACTCGGGAAGCTTGTCACAGTCGAACGTGACGAAGAGTGTAGGGGTGGGTCTCGAGGCCCCTCCCTGTTTTCTCATCACACGTTTGACCTTAATCGCCCCATGGTCGGCCTTCTCTAAGGTGATGTCCTCTGTGGAGTAGTCAACGAGTTTCCTCGCATAAACTACTCCTTTCACAAAGTTCATGGTAGAGTGCGGGGTCACACTCACCGGGGTGCCATGAAGTGTCCGAAGAGCACTTATCTTGGCCGCCTCGGAGGGATTCGCCGCATTCGCCAGAAGGCTTGTGTCCGAGAAACGGGTCACCTTCGGCTCTCTACGAATTACACTAGCTAATGCTCTCCTCTGATGGATCATGTTGCCCTTGGCCGACATGCTGCCATCAGTGGAGCGAATAACGAGAAAGCGCTTGAAGCCAGCGGGCTCGAAAACGCTAGGTAACCTCTGAATCAGGGGCCCCGATGTTATCGAGGCTCCGCCCTGTGCACTTTTGGTCTTAGTCATAGTCAGGGTCTCTGCACCCGGGGGGTAGAGGGGCCGGATGTTCCGATCTTACCTTGGTCGCTTGCCAAAGTGGCAGCAGACCCATCCATCCCCGCAGTCCCGCGGATGGAGAGGAGTCCCGAGTCTTATTAGTCTTTTTTTTGTTCTTTTCTTTTTTGGAGAGGAGGGCAGGGAATGAACCCGCTTATCACCTCCGCCGGCAGAAGCCCCTATGCCAGATGGACCGGCCTCAGCCAGGTCCTTCTCCGTGATAGAGAAGGACCTGGTAGTCGCAGGGGCACCGGTTGGATGAGATCCCTTTCCTCCTTGTACTGCCTCGGAAACCCTAGCCGTTTGAGGAGGACCTTGCATAGGGGCGGATTCGGGTTCGGTGCTTGGCACCGAGCCCGGATTCCCCCTCATGGAAGACCCTACCATCTGAGGCTGGGTTGCCTCAAGGACCATGTCTATCTCAGAAGGGGCCTCCAGTTGGCTATCCCCTCCCAGGACATCGCAGGTCCCGTTGGCAGCGTCACCAGTCATGTGTGGAGAGGCACAGGACTTGACCCCGGCAAGGTTCAATATTCTGGCCAGCAGGTTGTTTTGAGGGAAGCGACCGAAGGGGCCTGGCTTCCCTCTCCCCCTTAAGGGGGTTTGCCCTACCGAGCCGCTTCACTGGGGAGCGGTCGTCTATGAGCTGCCTGCTGGCTTTCTTGGCAGTCCCCTTGGAAAGAAAAGGGTGGACTGCCGGTGGAAAAAGGGAGTTGCCCGAAAACACCTCCAGAGAAGGGAGTGAGGAGGAGGTCCCTACACCCGTAGGCGAAGGAGAGGAGAAAGCCTCCTCTCCGGTTAGAGAAATATGGAGGGTCCCCTGCACAAACACAGGGAGGGGGGGAACCTCCGTTTTTTTCTGTGGAGCTGCCCGAGGGCGGCTACGTCGATGACACATGGGGAATTAAGGGGAGATTTTTAATTTTTTCATTATTGGGCTGTAATAGCTCATCACCCCTCGCAGTAGCCCGCCCTGCAAGGGGTGCGTACAGGCCTGGCAGAGCCAGGTGCCGCCATTCAGGATCACCCCTCCCGCCTGGTAGCCTGGCACTCCATCGGCTTTGCGGCTCCACCTTGGACACGGCGTAAAATTGATAGTGTGTGAAGAGGAAAGGAAAAGCGATGTGAGGAAGTTATGAGCGGGAATAAAGCAGGTTGTTAAAAAAAAACTCCATCCCGAACCGGAGCTCAGGGGTTAGGGAACATTGTCCCCTCCCCCCTCAGCCCCGATTCGGGACGGTTGGTTGATAAGAAGGTCAGCATCTACCCTGTGAAATTAGAGGCCGACCAGAGAAAGTTGTGGGAGAGGTTGTATGAAAAGCGACGAAGTAGGGGAGAAATACACGCTATCTGAAGGAAGAAAAAGAGGCTAAGCTGGGGCCGGACTGAGCGTTGGATTCCGTCAGCACGGCGTCCAGGATGGCAAATCGCCGCGCCCCTTACGGGGTATGCCGCCGAGAGATGCCAGTCATGCCCTAAGCCCTTGCGTTTAGCAGGTGGGCGGCTATGTAATAAAGAGAAGTGGAGATATGCGAGTCCACTAACGAGTAGATGGGTGATCACCTATTATTATCATTCACCCGCGAAAGGTGATCTCGCGATGGCGTGCACTCTATCCGGCCACCATGTATAGCGATCTGAACTCCCTATAGGCGAGAACAGTTCCTTCTGTTACAAAAGTGCGGATAGAAAAAAATAAATAAATAAATGAATTTAATAAATATAAAGCGCTGAGAGGGGGCGAAGGGGAAGCGCACCAACAACTTTCCCAGTCCCCATCAGAGTTCATGTATAACGTACGAGAAGTGCAGGCAAGCGGCTTAAAAACTTCGTTTGAATGAGTTTTTTAAGATACTCATGACCGAGTGGATTCGCCGCTGGCAAATAGTGGTCCAGCGACGCGGGAAGCTGTTCTCAACTCGCCTACGCTATTATTTTTTCTTTGCCCCTTTTCCTACTCTCCTCTATCTACATTTTTTTTTTTAAGAAAAATATATATTATTGAATAAACAGTTAAATTATTTAAAGGTGAATTTATACAGTAACGGTTTATGATTGGATTGAATTTTACCTGTGAATTAAATTTGCATGAGTTGACCGGAATGGATTTACAATAGGTAAATTTGGTTTGGTAATTAGAGTATAACAAATGATGATTGATAATTGTTAAATGGGTAAATAGATTGTATTATAAGTAAATTTGGATTATAGTACATAATTGAGAAATAGATTTTATAATTTTTAAATAGTAATTTCTAAATAGTTTGGTAAATAGATTGATAAATTCTAAATAGTAATTGGTAAATCGAGGCCGAGTGGATTCGGCCATCCTGAGTCTCAAAAAAAAGACTCATTCAAACGAAGTTTTTTAGCTGCTCGCCTGCACTTCTCGTACGCTATACATGTCAACCTAGTAACAGGGCCTCCCAAGTTGCACTTAGGCCGGGAGGATGTGCAGTTAGCTCCTCCTCATACCAAGTGCAACAGGCCACACAGGGTACCCCAAACGAACAAAGTAATTGCGCTAGAAGCTTTTTTTAAAATGAGGTTCTGAAAGATATAACTGAAATTTAGATGAATTGGAAATGCGTGAAAGGCTAGACTATTTGCGCTATGGACCGGGTGAGCATATAACTTGCCTGTGTTCAATCCCGTTTCCCAATGAGGACTTTGTCTTTGCAATCAATAAAGTGAAATACTTAATCTGCAATCTTTTCTTTGGCGACTACGATTTTATTCTAACTCTGGTTTATATTTCATCTCATTGAAAGTCAGAGCGAATTTTCTTTTATATAAATTTTAATGCCAAAGAATTGTTTGTTCAGCCTAGAAGTGTTTTGCTCTTTGACAAACTTGTTCCTGTGCAGTACACCCTCCAGGCTCCATTATTGATGAGCTTAGGTTTTCAGTTTTATCCTCAAACTAGGTGTGTTTGTTTGGTTTTTGCTGCTTCTTGCTTTTTTTTTATCTCCCTTGTGTCAATCCCTTAATTAGAGAAACTCGGCTCTGGATTCTTTTCATTCTATAAGGCGCGTTCGCTCTCCAAATCAACAGAGAACTTTTTCTTTATTACAGATTCAGGGTTGATAACAGTCTTCTCCATGACTTCATAGCTGAATGGTACGTTATAATTTAACTATTTATTCACTAAAGTATTAGGTGGGGTATGAAATATATCTTCCACATTAATTCGGGCCCAAGATCCTTGAGTAGCTTTTTTTTTCACATTTTGTGACTTCCCGGGACTTCTCCCCAAACTTTAAAAAAAAAAAAAAAAAAAAAAAAAACTTCCCAACATGTCTTCGGTGGTTTGCGCTTCATAAATAATAAATTATGTTTTCCAGTCGTGTGATCAAGACCGAAGAGGAACTTCGAATCTTGAAGTTTGCCGCGGCCGTGTCTTCTGCGGCTCACATCAAGGTCATGAGACAAATTCGCCCAGGGATGAAGGAATACCAGCTGGAATCCATCTTCCGCCATCACAGCTACTACCATGGTGGTTGTCGTCACCAGTCTTACACCAGCATCTGTGGGACTGGTTGTAATGGATCAGTGTTACATTACGGACATGCTGGGGCCCCGAATGCGAAAACGGTTTGTATCATTAAATTGACTTTCAGAACTTGAGCAAATGGCCGCCTCAGATGATTGAATTAAGGTTATAATTCCATCTTTCTTGAAATAGGAATATTTTACCACCAGACGCGTTTTATGCGAGTGTAATGGCAACAGGAACCATCCCTAGTTCGTAAAAGAGATATTTTTAACCAAAACCAATTCCCGGCCACTAAAAGGGCTTGCCGCCGAAGGTGAAAACGAAAACCCATATAGGGTGCAGTCAATGGAAGCAATGCTTCCTCTATTTAAGAAGAAAAGAAAAATAAATTACACCCCGACAATTAATATGACAGCAGAATCAACTTTATTCTCACATTTATGCTTGCCTATACTTGAATACGCCAAACGGTACCGTTCACTTTCAATCGAATTGACGTTAGACGCTGCAATAATTGAAAAAATGCATCCTTTTCGTCCAGATTTCTACTCTCTTTTTTTTCTTTTGTTTCTTAATTTTAATAATAGTTCTGCTTTTTGGTGCTTTGGAATGAATAGTTTAAAAAAGATATTTTGCTTTTCTTAGCAATAATATACAGTCATTAGTTTTATAATTTTTATCTAAATATTTCAACGCCGTTAGCATTAAATAAAAAATAACCTATTTGTATACGGAAAAGGAAGCAAATTTGGATATGTAGTCATCAGTTTGCATCTGGCAACCCTGCTGGTTGCCAGAATCTAGGAAAAAGCAACAAAATATTTAAGACACTGACGTAACTGTTATTATGCCTTGAAGCTTAAACAATTTTTTAGGTTATATTTAAGTACTGGTTCTCGAAAAGAAAGCAGCTAAATAGCAAAAACTCTAGTATGGTTAAGCATTTTGTTAATAATTCCGGGATTTTGGCGGGCCCACCATAGTCATTAGTCACCCTTCTTATCTTTTGAGATGAGTATCCCTGTGGCAGTGCTTACATAAGTCTCTTATATTGTTTATTCAATTTTTTTAAGTAATATCCCTCTTTTAAACAAAATTGATGCAAATTTGGGAGAAAATGCGATTGCATTATTGAAAATTTATTAAAAAGGAAGTTCAGTGTGATGACTTATAATAAGAGAAACTATTATTAAAACAGGTAGGCCTATGTCAACACTAGATCTGTCATCCAAAACAATGTAGGCCAATATGATAAAAAAATCGTGGCTAGATGGTTGTGCATATTTACAGAAGCTATTTTAAAATTTAATTAAATAAAGTTTTAAAAAATAACATTTAAATAAAGTGAGTAGCTTAAAATTTTATAGTTATTTTTAATGAACAGCATATTTACCTCATTTAAAATATTTATTTTTGTAAAACTTGAATTACTTCCTCATCTTCAAAAGTCACCGCACACCACTGAGGGAAAGTTGACTGCCAACATTTTGGCGCTGATAGCCAGGTTCTCCGACCCTTTGTGTCTCCATTCATGCAACCACGAATAACCATCGCATCTTGAAATAAAATAAAATATTTTTTTGAGATTAAATAATGATTATTCTATTATTCACACTTCATCATAAATCATTTTCTCACAATTGGTCGGTGTCGTATTAAACCCAAAACTGGTAAAGCGGGCCATTAGAGAAGCTAAGCTGAAATATGAAAAAGAGATTCGTAGCACGAACCAAAACGGTTTTATTTTTACGTTGACAGTAGAAAGCCCATAAAGGGTTCAATAGGGCCGATCAGAGGTAAAGATGGTGTTATGACGGACGTCCCAGAACAATTTGCTAAAATATTAAATGAGCACTTCTCTAGCGTTTTTACTATTGAGGACGTGACACAATTAGAAACACTAGGCGAGGACATAAATTTTGAAAGACAAAATATCCTATCCGACATAAGTATAGATGAAGGGGAGATTCTCACATATATTAATAAAATGAAAAAAAAAATCGAAGTCACCCGGGCCCGATGCGATGTACCCAACCCATCTTAAAGAACTAAAAAATGAATTAACAAGACCGCTCTGCACGATTTTCAATCGATCAATAGAGGAAGGCCTAGTTCCAATAGTGTTCAAGCTTGCAAATGTTACGCCGATATTCATAAAAGGGGATAAAACTGAGCCTATTAATTTCCGTCCCATTAGCCTAACTTCTGTAATTGAAAAACTCGTAGAATCGATAATTAGAGATAGGTTGGTGAGCCATTGTGAGACTAATAATTTAATGCAGACTAACCAATTTACTCGAATTTTTTCATAACATGATTTACATCTACGATGAAACTAAAGCGGCGGATATAATTTACCTTGACTTTAAAAAGGCCTTTGATACAGTTCCGCACGAAAGGCTATTGATGAAAATTAGAGCAATTAGAGTGAGGAGTAACATACTTAAATGGATTAGAAACTGGCTATCAAGTCGTTCACAGCGGGTTGTTGTAAATGGGGCGTGTTCAGAGTGGGCCCCAGTCACCAGTGGGGTACCACAAGGGTCAGTCCTGGGCCCATTATTATTTATTGTTTACATTAATGACTTGGATAATGGGGTGTTTAGTAGGATCTCTAAATTTGCAGATGACACAAAGCTAGGAAGCCGAGCCCTTTCGAGACCCGATGTAGAGCAAATACAAATGGACCTTAATAAAATTGTCAAATGGGCTTCAAGATAGGTAAATGCAAGGTCATGCATTTAGGGTGTCATATCTTAAAAGTAGAATACCATATGAAAGGCCAAATTCTCGAATCCGTTAACTTAGAAAAGGACCTGGGGATTTTAATCTCGCAGGACCTTAAAGTATCGAAACAATGCGCAGAAGCTTGTAAAAAAGCAAACCGAATGCTAGGATATATTGCTCGGAATTTTACTTTCAAATCGAAAGATATAATCCTGCCACTATACAAATCGCTCGCGCGCCCACACCTCGAATACGCAGTTCAATTTTGGTGTCCCAACGTCAGGCTACGAAACTAGTTCCTGGAATCCGAAACAAATCGTACGAAGATAGACTCCGCTCATTGTACCTACCATCACTTGAAAGTAGACGATTACGTGGACACTTGATAGAGGTATTCAAAATCTTAAAAGGATTTACTAATATTGATTACAGACTATTGTTCGAGATGGACGAAAGGGCCAACACACGCCAAAATTGTTTAAAATTAGTGAACAAGCGATTTAACTCTAGTATAGCTCAAAATTACTTCACGCTTAAAATCACGCAAACGTGGAATAGCCTGCCCAACCGTGTAGTAGAAAACACGTCAGTTAATATGTTCAAAAACCGACTTGATGAGTACTTCAATAGTGTAAATATAAGGTAGTAGGAGCATAGAAGAAAACCGTCATATGAAATAAGGAGTTGAGAATAAAATAAAATGAAATGAGCAATAAAATGATGCCAGCGACGCCTCCCTGCATGGAGTGAATGTGAATTCACTGTCCTATCCCTCTCTCTGGTTCGAAGAAGCGTGTTCGTGTATTTGAGGGATAGCTGAACTTGCATGTCAAGTGTACACATGTAGATAAGTGTCTACCGTAGAATTGAAATAATTAGAAGAGGCATGTAAAGAAAGGTCAAGTGATACACATGTAGATAAGTGTACAGTAGAATAGAAATATTTTTAAAAAATCCTGTAAAAAATATATATACAAAGGGTACACATGTAGATAAGTGTGTACCGTAGAGTTGAAATAGTTAAAAAACAACAACAAAAAACAGCATATTAAAAAAATCATGATACACTAACGTTAGAATGTTGTAGTTAACATCTGTAAGCGGACTGGCCTTGAGCGGATCTTTGGGTCTTTGCTGGTCCTTGTTTCTGTAGTTCTCTCTTTCTTTCTCTTTCTCTCTCTCTTTCTCTATCTTTCTTTTTTTTTCTCTCTCTCTCTCTTTTCGGAAGATTGGGGAGTGGTCAGACACGTGGCAAATGCCATTTAACGTGAACAAATGCAAAGTGATGAATATCGGCCACCGAAACCCCCAATCGCAGTATATCCTTAAGGGCACTGCTATTGAATCCACCGACACTGTGAAGGACTTGGGTGTAACAATCACTAGTGACCTCAAGTTCTCGAAACAGTGTATTGAGGTGGAGAAGAAAGCCCAAAAGACGTTAGGGTATATAAAGCGACAGTTTGGATATCAGAACAAGGAGATAGTACTGTGTTTGTATAACTCACTTGTCCAACCGCTCCTGGAGTATGCCGTACAATTTTGGAGCCCTTCGTTTCGAAAGGATATTGCGAGATTGGAACGTGTGCAAGCCAGGGCAACCAAACTGATTCCCTCTATCAGACACAAAAGTTACGATAATAGATTAAGGGAATTAGATCTGTTTTCGTTGGAAATCCGGAGACTGCGTGGTCAGCTTATCGAAGTGTTCAAAATACTTCGAGGCTTCGACATTGTAGACTATAGGGATATTTTCCAGCTTAGCCAGAACAGAACACGAAATCAGGGCTACAAACTTGAACTGAAGCGTTACCAGCGTGATCTGTGTGGAAAATCTTTCACATATAGCATCTGCGGCACTTGGAACGCAGGACAACCAAACTGATTCCCTCTATCAGACATAAAAGTTAATAAGATAGATTAAGGAAATTAGATCTGTTCTCGTTGGAAACCCGGAGACTGCGTGGTCAGCTTATCGAAGTGTTCAAAATACTTCGAGGCTTCGACATTGTAGACTATAGGGATATTTTCCACCTTAGCCAGAACAGAACACGAATTCAGGGCTACAAACTTGAACTGAAGCGTTACCAGCGTGATCTGTGTGGAAAATCTTTCACATATAGCATCTGCGGCACTTGGAACGCAGGACAACCAAACTGATTCCCTCTATCAGACATAAAAGTTAATAAGATAGATTAAGGGAATTAGATCTGTTCTCGTTGGAAACCCGTAGACTGCGTGGTCAGCTCATCGAAGTTTTCAAAATACTTCGAGGGTTCGACAATGTTGACTACAGGGATATTTTCAGCCTTAATGAGAGCAGAACAAGAAATCACGGCTTTAAAATTGAACTGAAGCGTTACAACCGCGATCTGTGTGGAAATTTTTTCACCCATAGTATCTGCGGTAGTTGGAAGGCACTTCCAGTGGAAGTTGTCAACAGTAAATCTGTTGACCAGTTCAAGTCAAGACTAGACAGGGTCTTGAAAAGTGGCCGTTTAAGGACATAAAGCATTTGAGCAGAGATGCGCCCGCTCGACTGCTAGTCCAAAGGTACCCTAATTGAATGGACCGTAAGGTCTTCTAGAGTACTTTCTTTCATTGTTACTCCTTGTCATTCTCTCTCTTTGTCTGTCTGTAACTCTATCTATTTTGTCTCTCTCTTTCTCAATATTTCTTACACGTTTTTTAATGGGGTCCTCGAGGCGAGAAAAAACATCCGCGAATGACATTCTTTATTCCTAGACGTCTTTCTCATTGAATTGGTTGAAAATGCATAGGGGTATTAATGTTAATTATTGAAGCCTTTTCTGAAGCCAGCTTGTTATCTCGATTATTGATCATCTAGCTTCGGAGGAAGCTGAATTTACTTGAAAAAGTACCGGGGTTCGAGCCAATAGATTGTGGTTGTGAAGTCAATTAAGGGCTTGTAATAATGACTAGTTGGTAGAATCATGACCAAGATGACGAGGCATAGAAAAGATTACGAATTAATTTGTTTCTAGCTGCTTTGTTTATTACCAGGTGTTTTGTTTTTACTTCACAATAATTACTTTCTCTTGGGGTAATTTATAAGTTTCCCATGATGTGTCTCAGTAGGTTACTCTAATTCGTTTTCTTTCATTCTTTATTTCGTGACAGATCAACGACGGGGACATATGTCTTTTGGACATGGGTTCAGAGTACTACTGCTACACGTCTGATATCACCTGCTCATTCCCGGCCAACGGGAAGTTCACAGCCGACCAGAAACTCATCTACAACGCCGTCCTGGCCGCGTCGGAAGCAGTGTTTGCGAGTGCCCACCCAGGGGTATCATGGGTAGCTATGCACACCACTGCCAATCGTGCCATGCTTGAGAAGCTCAAGGTCGGCGGGTTGCTTCGTGGGGACGTCGATGAAATGATGAAGGTGATTGTTTTGTCCGACAGGAATCTTGGATACAAAGGGAACCTGCCGTCACTGCTTCAGGTTGTGCGGGCGTTGTATTCGTGAGCCCAAGACCAAATGTTTGAAGGTTCTTGTCTTGCTAGCACGCTCTCAGTGTTTGATTTTGTTCTTTCATGTCCACTTTTGTGTGTGAAGATGTTCTCGCTCACTACCTGAAAATGTTCTCTTCCTATTGTTCGATGAGATGTTGATTAATATTACCCTAGGGGCGGATTTAAGTATGGGACATATGGGCAGCCGCTCCATGGATTGCCGTGGGAGGAAAAAGACGGGGGAGGGCGATGATAATTGTCTTATTGTTCCAAAGAATTGAATAATAGTAATAATAAAAATAATAGTTGCTCCCTACTGTTTTGGGTGAGGCCCAAGCAGTTCAAGAAGTCCCCCAAAGGGGTGTTTGTTTCGCTCAAATCCCTATACCTGCCAGAACTGCCACTGCAGGATTCTTTAGTTGAGAAGAACGAATAACAACAAAGATAGGCCGTGGCTAACTGTATTATTTCACAATACATATTTTTTTTAATTATTTTAAAATTTCTCCAGTCTTGTTTGTTCCAATTCTTGACAGACATATGGCAAGTTTTTATGATTCATTATAAGAGAAATACTTTTTTCCTCGAATTTAAAAAAAGCAATAGCAACGAGGCTTGAGCAAGCAAAAAGTCTGTAAAAAAAGTGAAGATAGAAAAGTGAAAATGTGTGGAACACATTAATTGCAGATCCTCCTCCAGCAGGGAGTTGGACCAGGGAGCAAAACTGCTGTTATTGGATCCCGGAGGTCACACAATCTTAAAGGGGAGTACAGTTATCTGTTTTCTTCAGGCTAACCTCGGTGCAGTCTTCCAGCCTCATGGTTTAGGACATTTGCTAGGGCTTGATGTTCACGACGTGGGTGGATACTTAGAATCTTGCCCTCCACGCCCCAAGGAAGATGGTCTGCGCAATCTAAGGACTGCTCGAATCTTGGAAGAAAATATGGTGTTAACCATCGAACCGGGATGCTACTTCATCGATCATGTAAGTGGAGTTTGTAAAGCCTGAGGACAGATATTCATTAGGAGTACAATACAAGTAGTCACGGGGAACAGTAGTACCTCAAAAGTCATCGTTTTCATCACCGAGGAGGTCGTATTTAGGCAAAGCCCTAACATACAGCCATTCCCACTCGTCTCCGCAGGTATGGAAAAGATCCCTAAATGTAGAGATGAAAAGAACACAAGAACTGGAATTTCGACAGTAAGGCTAATGCATAGTTGTAGTTAAAATCCAAACTTTACTAGCAAATTTTAAACTCTTAAATGCTGCCACTATTTACACCTTCTGCAGGAAATTCGTTCCATTTTTCTTATATATCTTTTGGATGAAATAGTTGCGCACTAGTGTACGACGAAACTATGACAACTCTACTTTCGATACCATGGTTCTTGGTATTGTTCTGACTCAGAGTCAACATTTTTCGGCAGTCTATATTTTCGAATCCCTGAAGGATTTTTAATACTTTTTTGAGCTGACTGCGCACCTGTCCAGTCCCAAGAGAAAGGCGAGCTCTTGGGCTCGAATCTTTAGTTCCTATGACAAACCGAAAAGACCAGTTTCGTGGCCCTGGCCTACACACACTTGTTCCAACCGTCGATGCCTTTCCAATGAAGGCATGACAACCAGAACCGTTCAACGTACTATAGGTGGCGCTGCAGCTGCACCAGTGAGTTATATAACGAACGAACAATCTCCCTATTATCGAAAACTGAACTGCTGTCGCGCTTTCTTCTCTACCTCAACTTACTTGATTTGAGTCACTGCTAATTAACACGCCCAAGTATTTCTCTATGTACAGTTACCCAAATTAGTCTTGACACATTTTTCAATGTTTCGGACAAAACTAAGTCAACTAAGATATAATTATGCTTTATAAATCTTCGGATAGGCTTACATGTGGCTGCTAGGCTTTCATGTGGCTGCTAGGCTTTGGTGTGCTGTGATTCCAAGTAATAATATTTTTCCTCACATGTTAGATTGGGAAATTAATTAGCGCAATGGAAAAATAGCCAATTGTTTATACCCCCTCCCCCTCTCTTCTATTACCCCACATCTTTCCTTTGACTTCTTTTCTACCATTTTGCGTCTAAGTCTGCCTTCACACAGAACCTGATCCGGGGAATTTATAAGCCCCCCATACTCAGCTTTGATATTAGAAAACAAAAATACCAACTCTATTGGTGCTGAGGATAAGTGAACCTGACAATGATCTTGCTACAAATAAGGGGGGGGGGGCGGGTTCCCACTCAAACCATCGCATCTAGTGGAAGTGTTTCTCCTTTACCAAGTATAAAGACTTGTGGCCCCACGTTAAGATTTTTTTTTTCTTAGGCTCCCATCTGGCCCATAAGAAGAGCGTGTGGATGACGGTATTCCACTTGGAATCGTTTAGATCCCTAGAGAAGGAACTATGATGGAACCCAGATTGGTCCATTTACAGGAGCTATGTTGGATCCCTGTGTCTTCAAAATCGATGCTGGTACGCCGTCAGCCGGGGTGCCAGTGCCCTGTCCGGCTTCATCTTAGCCTCCTATCCGCAAACCGCTAACATCTTTCTCCCTTACTGTAACACCTCTCGCTCAAAGCATTTGGTTCGACTAGATAAAGCTGCCCTCTGGGTTCGATGGTTTCAGCCAAAAATCTTCCCATACACCAATTTTGATCACCCCTTGTCTAATTTGTCAGAGAATCGGCCATAGCAAATCCATTTCAGGTCAGCATCACCTCTGGTTTTAGGTGTCTCCCGACTTTCATTGCTCTCCTACCAGTAGCCATCGTGAAGTACCCAGGATCTCAGAGTAATACTCCGATACTTGGTTAAAGCATTTTTTCATCATTCTTTTTCTTTTTTCTTGTTTACCCCCCCTTCCTCCCTTTGTTCGCTGACGCCATGGCCCCATCAAGGGATAGTGTCGCAAAGCGTCTGATAAATACATTGTGAAAGAGGGGATCCACAATACGACTTTGGATATGAACTAGTTGAGGAAGTGGTATTTCGGGTAGCCTGGAATGGAACTCCTCAGTGGTAGGAATTGAAGTGATAGAGGCAGATTGTTTGTTGCATTTCAGAGAATTCTTAATGTGACTTTCACTCAGTGCAAAATGTGATATAAGACTGAGAGTAATATACTGCGTATTCTATACATACTGTATAGTGAAAAGTTAGGTGGGAGCCTGAATGAGAAGGAATGGATTATTTAGTCAAGGAATCTTTTGGGATGATGTAAGAGGTGAGATTGAGTGACTTGACACTGTGTAC
Organism: Ceratothoa steindachneri; assembly: GCA_963969495.1. Classification (NCBI taxonomy): domain Eukaryota; kingdom Metazoa; phylum Arthropoda; class Malacostraca; order Isopoda; family Cymothoidae; genus Ceratothoa; species Ceratothoa steindachneri. Next base: position 28,845,285 of record OZ018319.1, read on the forward strand.
TAGGGTGAGGACGTATGAACCTATCGGGGTTATCAGGAAAATATTTATTGGAATCCTTAAGATAACCATAACACTCGATGAGTCCCAGGCGAGTGCCTTTATCTGGGTGATCACCACCATGTTGGATGGCTATGGCAACAATGGCAAGAAATAAAATCTTTTTCAGGTGTTGGATGCTGCCCTTAATAATCCAGACCAGGCCAAGTTCTTAGACAAAGATGTGTTGCAACGGTTTAGAGGTTTTGGCGGAGTTCGAATCGAGGACGATGTTGTCATCACTGCCAACGGGGTCGAAAACTTGACCAAAGTGCCGAGAACGTGAGTAAACTTAGGATCTTTCTAGAAATTACTGATATATGTCCCAGTCGAATAGTTTAGGTCGATGGATGAGGCCGCTGGGTTCTTCTCCGGCAACCTTATTGCCGTGAACCTAACTGCTATTTCTAGAACGTCTGACCATTTTGTACGCCGACAACTTCCCTGATGGCCAGTCGAGTGTGAGAGAACCCTCAAAGAGAAGCGTTATTCCTATTTGCGCTATAAGCGTCACCCGAACGATTTCACTGTCGGCGAATTTCGTCGAGCTACTGCTAGGTTTCGGTATGTTTCGATGCACGCCATCCGCTCTTCTTGGCGGGCATACGCGACTTCACTTAACGGAAAGACGCCTATTGTAGAGGTGTGGAAGCGAATCAAAAGGATTCGGAGTAGGTTCTTGCAGGACCCCCCTCTCGTTATCCAACACAAAGGGGCCTCAATGTCGGACCCCGCGTCCATGGAGGAGTCCTTCGCGAACGCTTTCTCTAACTTGGGTGCTGTTCCGCCAGCATTCAATGCTCGTCGTGATGTCTTGAAGGGTGGCGACTAGGCTTTACCTCTGAGACGGAGAGGCTTTAAACGAAAGATGTAAATTGAGTGAGTTGTATTCCGCTCTCGATTCGTGCGAGAACATCGCCCTACGTAATGGACGATGTCTCGCATACCACTGTTCGACACCTAGCATTTCTGTTAGATTTGATCAACGGGATCTGGACAGGATTCCGCGTTTGTGAGGGCAGAGCCCTTCCCTGCCCAATGGAGCATGAAGAGGGTGTCCCGCTGGAAATTGTCCTAAGTGTCACTCTCTTTGCCCTGAATATCAACAGTATCATCTCGGTGGTACCGGAAGATGTTCTCGCTGCGATGTATGTGGACGACCTGAGGATTTTTTGGAGGAGGCCGTCCTTCTCCCCATTATTTAATATTCGACTATGGATCGCGGTCTTCTTCGGCTGGGGAGTGCGGGCCTTCCCCCGTCGACGTAGCTCGCTCTATATTTTTTCAATTTGTTTTTGTTTGTTTTTTAATTTGGCTTTTAATTTAGCCTAGATTTACGCTAGCTTGAGTACGGCGACTTATGCCCTAGAAGGCAGTCGGCAGATGAGATGCTAATAATAATAATAATAATTTGGTGCGGCTCAAAGGCCAACTCTGCAGCGTCGACTCCAACAGGTATTGGACCGCGTCTCTCGCTATGCAGGAAGCGCACAGGTTTCGGTTTTCCTTAGCCAAGACTAAGGTGGTACACTTCTGCCGCCATCCACGACTCCACCCTGACCCAGCCTTGTTTCTAAATGGGGTTCCCTCGGAAGTGGTGGACCCGCACCGTTTCCTTAGTCTTGTATTTGACCGATGTCTCATCCGGAAGGCATATATTCGCAACCTTAGGGTCTCTTGTACCCGCGTCATGGATATTTTTCGGTATGTGACGTACAGCGCTTGGGGCGCTTTTATTTTTATCGATACTCTGTTAGTTCGAAGCTCGACTGCGTTTTATAAATATCCTCAGACGAGCGTGTACTGCGAAAGGTGGACTGGATTCACCACACCGGGCTTCGCCTGGCGACCGGTGCCTTCCGCACGTCCCCCATTGAGAGCCCACTTTTACATTTTATTTATTTTTAATATAGCCTAGTAGTAGGCCGTGTTAAGTACGGCTACTTTTGCCCTAGTTCGCATTCGCCAGATGGGCTCCGAAAATTAAAAAATAACAAAAAAATACACTACTCGATACGAGAGATTCCGCTTCGCGCCTGGATCAGAGAACGAATTCTGATTTATAGCGACTCACGGAACGTCTTGAGTGCTCTCGAAGCATCCAAATCTCCACACCGTACCCCCCTTGATTGTGGTATCAGTGATACCGTGCCTCCTGCGAGTTGGGGTGAGGTCGAGATTGCCATATGCTGGGTTCCTGAATATGTGGAGATTGCGGAAAATGAAGGTGCCACACAGTCCACAAGGACTGGGCGACCGGATCACCCTTTCTCTTTTCGCCATTCTAACTACACGGCAGGTATCAGGTCAATGCTTCGTGCTGCCTTGCAAAGCAAAGAAGATAGAAGACGGCCAACGGGAACCTGAAGTTGCGTGTCATTGCGCCGCAACTTTTCCCGTGTACTTACCCCCCCCCCATCTCCTGACTGCTTCAGTTCGTTTTCTACCACCTCCGAATGAGTTACACTCGCGAGACGCAGCGCCATTTACACGATAGCTTCCCCCTAAACTTTATTGTGACGACTGCTTGGGGAGATTTTCACGCGCGCTACCTCTCGATATGCCTGGATGAGAGGGGCCGCTACTGCTCCTCTCTTGCACTCAGGCAGTTTATGTTCATGATTGTTGACTTTGGCTCCATAATATCTAGTTGCTTGGATGTTATCTGCCTCTGCCGGCACCTGGGTAAGGTAGGCCTACGCTTTGTGCCTCAGCATACTTCTTTTTAGTCGCGTGCGACTCTTATCTCACTATGTCGGTCGGTCTCCGTTTTGCTTTTTTGGGGGTGACGATAACATCATAACTATTCGGTCGATTCTAACTAAATTTGAAACCATTCTCTTGTTTGACATTCGCTTTCGAATGATATAATTTCCAAAGTCCTCCCAAGGTTAGCCCGAGAATTTTGTTTTGGCCGATTTTAACGAAATTTGAAACCCTTACGTTGTTTTACATTCTCTTTGGAATGATAGAATTGCCAAGGTTATCCCAAGGTTAGTCCGGGAATTATTGAAAGTTTTGAAGGTCGTAAGGTCATAAATCAGAATAAGTGAGAGCACGCGACCCTTTGGTCTGCAGACCTTGTTTATCTTGGTCTTTGTTAGTTTGGTAGTTTTCTGTATTTTGTTGTGGTCCATTTCTTATTCGGTTTGTTTTGCATAATTTTTAATATAGCCAAATAATAAACTATGTTGTAATTCCAGCGGCTATGTCCTTGCTGACAATCGAGACCCATTTATATTAATGTATAGGGAAAAATGTAAATTAATTCGCTATTTTATAATTATAATTCGCGGTATTCTTAATTGACCTTTTTGCTATTTCCTATTCGCGGATAAATAAATTGCTGATTCCTAATAAACCTTGTTAAAACTAAAGTTTAAAAACAAACAAACAAACAATCGTTTATTGGTACAATGTATCATCACCTACATGATTAGAGATTAATTTCATCGTTTTATTTGGAACTAAATAATATTAACTGGTAATTATCAGGAACCTTTCACACATATTCAACTCTTCGTTTTATTTCCTTAGGGTAGAAGATATTGAGAAGCTAATGGCATCTGGCAGAGACGAAGAGACTGTGTATATTCCCCAGTTACACGGGAACTCTCAGTCCATTCTTGGATAAAATCACTCTACAGATTATTAATCATTGGCTGTATATTGATCTATGTTTTATTAGTTAAATTTCATTAAATGCATAATACGCTTGAGTTTGGTTTCCTATTTTTATCTTTGGACTTAATTTCAAGTGTTAAAAGAAATGTTAAAACAAAACTTTGATTTGTCGATTGCGAGGATCATCATCATCACCCTACTGTTATCCCCGATAAAAAGTTGGGTCGTCAACAGAGAAACGACCTACCTCATCCCACCCAATTATGCTATTTAGGAATAAAAAAAGAGCTATCCTTTTCTCCCGCGGAGCTCTTGCTAGCCTTTGTAAATAACGATGGGTATTTCGACGCCTGGGTTCGATTCCCTGCGATTGGAGAGGATGCAAAAACACTTCGAGACTCAAGGGGAGCCGCCGCCACCACTCCGGTGCGACGAGTTATGCCCCAGGTAGGCAGTCGCTAGATGGGCTCCTAAAAAAACAAAAAAAACCCCCTGTTTCTCCAGTTTGAGGCATACGCGCAGACAGCTCCGGCCACGTACGTCATCATATAGCCAATCAGCACACCGCTGTCTCTTCGGACACACTAAATATCACGCTTCCATTAACATAATCAAGGGGGTTTCAATTCCACAGATCAACCACAAGGGTTGCTTTCCACATGTTTACTCTTACAAGTTGTTGGAGTTTTTTTTTTTCCTCTAGACATTTCCATTTTCCTCCTCGTGCACACTTTCTTTGGCTCGCTGCCTGGATGATCGTCTGCGTTCTCGAGATAATGAGGGGTAAAGTCCCTGCTACAGCTGAAACCTGGAGCAGTCGCATGTCCTTCCCTTGCCCCCGTAAAGGGCACGGCGATATGCTCTCCTGGCCGCCGTGTTGACGGGACTAAGCGCCCCGTCCGGCCCCAACTTGGCATTCTTTTTCTTCTTCCGCTACCCTATACCTCGTCTTCTGTACCAATTCTCTCTCACCCTGCATCGTCCTTCCATCTACGTTTGTTTGTCTATCTCAGTGTATCAGAGCTGTCCGTCAGGGGGCGCGACCCCATGGCTGGGTCCTGCCTGTGTTGGTTGGTGCGTGCCTGAGACGGAGTGGCGCTCTTGGGAGTTCTTTGTCTTCCCAACCGGTAAATTTCAGAGGCTGGCCAGCTTACCCTCCTCTTGGGGTGATACTGCCCGTAATCCCCTGGGCGGAGTGGTTGAGTCCCTCATATTATCTGATTCCCTTTGTCTTTTAAATTCCGGCGATTTTACTTCTTACCATGTTCAAACGAATTCTTTTAGTGCTGTAGACTTGTCCTTATGTTCGCCCGACTGTTTCCTCGATTTCTGGTGGTCGATTCGGTACGGTCTTTCCGGGAGTGATCACTTCCTGATCGTCCTGTCGGAATGGGCTGCAGTCTGTGGAGTTGAGAGGCCAGATATTCGGAATGATATGGTCAGAGAAATTGTCTAACAGCTAAGACTGGGTCCTTCTCTGCTTGTGTGGCATGGTGCAGAGAGTCTATGCCACACGTACGACCTTCCAGCGGCCAGCTCGTGGATCAAGGGCAACTCAAACTTCTCCAGGTACTTAATGTAGCCCGGTATTGAGTCTGAAGCCCTCCTGGAAGATCAACGGTAGCATAACATGGCACACCATGATGTGGTTCAGGAACTTGCTCTTCATGACTCAGTACATCTTTGGAGGCCACAAGTCGGCGGTTGTTTGACGAGTTCATCTGGCAGAAATGATTCTCGTCTGAGAACCAAAGCATGACAAGCTTGAGAGGGTGCTTTAGTTTGTTCATAAACTTCGCAGAACCTTCCTTCCGATTGTCCTTCATATTCTGAGACAGAAGTTGGCCCTTTCTCACCTTGATTGACTAGTAGCAGATGTCCTCGTGCAGTAACTGTCTGATGGGAGATACTCGCACTCCCTTGTCCCTGGCTATGGACTTCAGTAACTTACTGGGATCGTTGTCAATGATGGCCTGGATCTCCGCGACAAATTCGGAGGGGGAAGTGTATCGGAACAATTAGTGAGGTTTCCGAGCTGCCATACCCTCGTAAACACAACCCAACTCATTCTTGATCCTGCAGCGTCATCAGATTGACATCCAAGCACTCGGAGATCTCCGCATTGGAGCTTCCCGCGGTAAATCTCAAACAACTTAGAGCTTGCCTTTTCCAAATTTTTAGAGGATCGAATTCAGCCATGGTATTGCTTCCTTCACAGATTATGCACATCTTGAGTCTACTATGAAAGGAAGAAGAGAAGCGACGCCAGACAAGACGCATGCGCGGAATTCAAAGTTGCTAATGTAGACATATTATCCACCGCCCCCTGTACATATACGCCCAGGCTCTGCGACACTTGCCTAATAGGCGTCAAAGCCCATCTTAGTTCACATGCGCAGACCGAGTATGTGGAAATTATCACTTTTTGGATGCTTATGATTCTATATAGACCTTTGCCTATACCTTTCAAGGTAATGGGAAGTAATAGTAACTAATTCCCATGCAATCTTTTTCTATTCAAACTGTTACTACTATGGCCACCAGATGGGGAAAAAGCAGAGCGTCCTCGTCCCCCCCTAGTTGTCGGCAAGATTAGGAATATCGAGACACCCCTTCAAATGTGGAGGGAACTCATCTCTTACCACTCCCATCCGGTAAACAGGTTACCCCTTTTCTGCCTCTGGATACACCATCGGAGATCTCTACCTCAAACAGGAAGCCCCCCATCCCCCCCCACACACAATCCTTCTAAGCGCTCTTCAAGAATCTTCTAACGGAGATAGATTGTCCCCCTCTCCTATCTTTCAAGGTGAGGGGGCTTCGCCCTTCCTCAAACGACTCTCCAATTGGACAAGCGGCGCCCCTCCGTTCTCTTTCGCAGGGGTCCGACGAAAATAATTCGTAACAGATTGCCCCGAATTGAACACTCCCTTTCTTTGGAACCGGTTTGAAAAGCTAATAATAATTGTTATTGTTAATTATTATTGTTATTATTATTTTTAGTTATTATTATTCACGTTTTATTTGGTGCCTTTCAAGACTTTGAAGTCCACACAGGGCGCCCGCCCATCGAGTAGGAAAATGCTTGAAAGAATAGGTAGGTTTTCAGAGGATGCTTGAAAGCGCTGGCCGAGGAAGAGGAGCGTATGCCTGGAGGCAGACCATTCTACAACTTAGGGTTTAAGGTAAGGAACGAATGGGTTGCTGCCCAATCCAAGTGGATGCTATATGGCAGCTAGGATAAAACGTAAGGTGGAGGAGACCACTTTGTGACAAAAATTTTAAAAAAAGGAAGGGTTAAAAGATTTCTCAGCCAATATGAATCGAAGACGGGTGTGTTGAATAGTTAAAAGAGTCGGGGAAACAGGACAAACGGAGAATGGCAAAATGGCTACAATCCAATAAAAGGTGGGCAACCGATTGGTCCCCACCGCAAAAACGACAGCAAAGGCTGCTGTCATTTTAGATCATCCAGTTGAAAATTTTTGTGACTAGGGGATGGGACGCATTAAAAGATCTAATTGACTGTAAGACACTCCTTGAGTCGGAAAAAATGGCAAAATCACTAAAAGGTAAAATTTGGTTGAGTCTAAAGGCCAAAAGGATTGCTGATAGTTCAGCGGTAAAATTGATGCTGCTGGCGTCAAAGATACGAGTTAGAAATTCTCCTCCTGGGTAGATGGCTGTGGCACCCACACCACCGTCCGACTTAGAGCCATCCGTGTATAGTGGGCAGCATTGTTTGTGTGAGATCGAATGCTCTAAGAACAGGCTCTTAATGATGCGAGGGTCCATGGAGGACTTCTCCAGGCTCCACATGTTGGTACATACTATGGGGAGAGGAGCACGCCACCTAGGGTTCAGTAAGGATGGAAGGGTAAGGACCCTTGGAGCCCTCAGGTTAGAGAGATGATTTCCTATGCGAAGGTTCAAAGGGCGGGGTAAAGATGGCAACTTATCATATGCCGCCGTTGATTCGGCAGCATACAGGCATCTGTAGACCTCTGATACAGGGGCTTGCTGTACTCGGCAGAGGTATCGCATGCCTATTTGAAGTCTATGGTAGGGCAAAGGGAGTACCCCCACTCTCGCAGTAAAGGCTGTTGACAGGAGAAGTACGGAAGGCTCCACTAGAAAGGCGAACTCCGAGGTTTCGAATGGGGTTCAGCATTTTAAGGCCTGAAGGGAAAGCCGATGAGTAAATTTGACAGCCATAATCCAATTTGGATTGGACGAGGGCTGTGTATAATGTCCACAATGTTTGCCGGTCACTGCCCTACAAAGTGTGTGAGAGGACTTTCAAAATGTCTAGAGCCCACAGACAGCCTGTTCAAATTCGGCGTAGGTGTGGTAACCAGGATAACTTTGGATCGAGAGTTACGCCAAGGAACCGAAACTCGGAGACAAACTCTATATCTTCGCCTTGTAGGGAGATAGATGGCGGAACAAGAACCCCTCTGCCTCGGTGAAAATACATTGCTTTGGTTTTGTTAGTGGAAAAGCGGAATCCTTTAAGTTGTGCTCTTTTGGATACAGCATCGACCGCCAGTTGTAGCCGACGCGCTGCTGATGGAAGGCGAGGTAAGGAACAGTATAGTGCTAAATCATCGACAAACAGAGTTGCCGATACACCCTCTGGGAGAGACGAAATAATATCATTGATGACAATTATAAAACACATGACACTTAAAACACTGCCCTGAGGAACTCCCTCCTCTTGGGGTTGCAGGTCAGAGTAAGCGTCTCCAACACGTACCTTGAAGGATCAGATGCTAAAAAACTTTGAATGAGTGACGGTAAAAGGCCTCTCATCCTCCAGAGGTATAGCTGCTTCAAGATGCCATATCTCCATGTTGTGTCGTAGACTTTCTCAATATCGAAAAATATGGCCAGGACTCGGTGCTTTAATGAGAAAGCTTTCCGGTCCGATCCCTCGAAACGTACTAGTAGGTCAAGGGTACTATGACCTTTGCGGAAGCTACATTGAAATGGAGAGAGAAGGTGATTGGTTTCTAGGAACCAGTTTAGGCGCTCCAATATCATTTTATCCAGCAACTTACTCAAACAGCTGGTGAAAGCTATAGGGTGGTAGTGATCTGCATCCAACCCGTCCCTGCCCGGTTTGACAAAGGGGAGGATGATCCCAATGCGCCATGATGAGGGGTAAAAACCCTTCACCCATATAAGGTTGTACAAATCAAGTAAGAAGAGAGTAGAGTGTGGATGTAAGTGCTGAATCATATCGAAATGGATCTCGTCAAGGCCAGGGGAAGTAGATCTGCAAAGGGACAAAGCGCTACGCAGCTCATGGATGCTGAATAGAGCATTATATGGAAGGTTAGATTTTGTTGTGAAGTTGAGAGAATGCGACTCTTCCTTTGATTTGTAGGATTGAAAAGCCTTATCGTAACGGCTGACACTGCTGACGGCGCGGAAATGGTCAGCAAAAGCATTGCTGACCGCCAGGTTGTCATTCTCCAAGGAACCGTGTAAGTTGAGTGTGGGTGTAGGATGATCAGCATAACAACCCCTGATCTTATCAATCCTCTTCCAGATCTTAGCGGTAGGTGTCATAGAGGAAATTGATGAAACGTAACGGCGCCATGAATTTCGGCGAGCCTGACGAAGGGTTCTTTGGCGAAGCGCACGAGCTCGGTTTCGGTCGACCTTGTTGCACAAAGTTGGTTCTTTCGGAATCGGGCATGGGCTAACTTGTAATTTTTGATAGCTGTTGCACACGCCGAGGTCCACCAGGGCACAGTTGAGCGACTCGTGGCGGGTCGCCTCCATTGTATGGTCTGTGTTGCTGCATTGTAGATAGTCGATGTAAAGTATTTTACTGCCGCGTCCACTCCATTGAAGGTTCCCAAGGATGCACTTGTGAAGGACGCCTCTTGGAAACCTTCCAAATCTGCATGACCTAAGTCCCACTTAAAGGGCATGGTTGTATGAGGGCTAACTTGAAGAGCCCGACAAGACAAGAGGGAAGTGGTCACTCCCATGGAGATCGTCAAGAATTGACCATCGAAATTCCGTAAAGCAATCCAGGTAACAAACAGACAGGTCAACAAAGCTAAAAGAGTCAGTCTGTACACGATAAGAAGTAAAAACGCCAGAATTTAAAACACAAAGAAAGTCAGATAATAAAAGAGACTATAAAACACTGCCTTTGGCATTTCGAGTGATGTCACCCCAGTATGGGTGACGGGCGTTAAAATCGCCTAGTAATAACAATGGGGAGGGCAACTGGTCTATAAGTTCTAAAAGGTCGGGTCTTGACAATGATAAACAAGGGGGTATGTAAATAGAGCAAACGGTAAAAAGCTTGGTAAGAAAAACCCTCACGGCAACAGCTTGGAGGGTAGTATGTACGGGGATGGGAGATACATGGTGGGATGAAGATCGCATGATTGACACCTCCCATGAGAGGAGCTTCCAGCAGGAGCAATAGAGTTGAACGTGAGAAAGACGGGTACCGGCGGAAAGGGCCGTATACCCAGTTTATTCTCATGAAGACAAATAACAGCAGGGTGTAGAGTCGTCAAAAAAATTTTGAGTTCTTCCCACTTTGGAAGAACGCTTTGACAATTCCATTGTAAAATGGAAGATATTATGTGGGACGGTTAGATACCACTGTGGATATCTTCTTCTCTCTTGTGGCCGATATTGTATTTAAGGTTCGTCCCAAAGAGTTTGGGAGTCAGGGAGCAGATTTTGAGGAGCTTGCTTTTGCAAGGGAAGAGATCCTAGAAGGAGCAGTAACTGGGGCTTTTTTAGAGGGTTTTGGAGAACCGACCGAGGCCCTCGATTGTAATTCGGGCTCACAACCTGGCGGAAAAGGAAGATCGAGAAGGGATTTTCGACCGGTAGATCCGGATTCATGGTCGAGGGTTTTTTCGGTGTGATTGGTGATGTTGGGGTATCAAATGCTTCCATCGGATCATGGGTAGAATGGCGAGTGGAACGGACAGGCGATCTGAGCGAGGTGTGTGGAGCTGGGTGTATATCTGACATCGTTTGGATCAGGATGGGACCTAAGTCTTGCGACGGGTGGGACGGACTAAAGGGCATAGAATGTTCAGGCATAGGGTTCGGTCGAGACAGCTCCAGAGGCTGCCCGCTTATTGGTGGTCGATGACCCAGGTGAGAAATCCTTCCTCTTACGACTGGGCTTTGGGTCTCGGGACCGAGTGGATGAACTTTCACTGGTCGATGTTGAGGATTCTTTCAGATAGCGTCTGATGTCTTCAAGTGTCTCACCCTGAGCGTCTCTTCCAGCTAGAGCTGCTGGAGAGAGGGGGGCTACATTGGTTATCTCGGTGTGAGAGCGATGCTTCGACTGCATATCCTGAATGTTTCTGACGCTGCGAGTAGATGTAGGATTAAGTGCTTCAGGCTGGTCGGAACTCGAGCGTGATGGTCGGTTTCGTCCAGCGTCATGTAAAACGTCAGAGAAGAGACTGCCGAGTGGTGAGGTTTGTGCTCGGGCACGCTGGCGGGACTCTTATATATAGACGTAGGGATTCGCGCAAAGCGAGCACCTCCTTTTCATATAAAAATATAGAGCAGAGTTTTGACGCAGCACTGTGTGTTTCCCTCGCAGTTGGCACAGCGAGGTGTTTTGGTGCATTCGGGGCCATTGTAGTCAGAGCTACAATTCATGCAGGAGTGGGGGTGCCGACAGGCACGGCCAACATGTCCAAATTGATTGCAATTGAATCAGCGTCTGGGTAGTTCGATGTAGGGACTTACCGGGACACGAAGGTACCCAGTTTTAATATACTGCGGCAGTTCTTGTTGTTCGAATGTTAAAATCAGTGTGGCGGTTGGGACTCTAGTGGGGCCTAATGGTTTAGTCACCCTGTGTACGTGTGTGACACGTTGGGTACTAAGCTTGCTCTGAAGGCGGGTGAGGTTGTAGTCCCTTAGTTCGTTTGAATGGACGACACCTTTGACAAAATTCAGACGTGGATCGGGCGAGACAGTTACTGGAATTTCAGCTATCGAGTAAAGATTTCGCACAAGGTTGTGTTGAGAGTGGGATGATACCTCGACTACGACATCACCACTACCTCTTGACCACATCCGGCGGGGTTCACCACAGCGTGACTGAAAAGATTCCTTGACGTCAAACACATTGACTTTTGCAAGTGGGGTGTCGGATGATGAACTCATGACAAGAAAGCGAGGATAATCTAAATCTGGGTCTACTTCGTTGGAATAGGGGTCCAACGCGCGAGGGAAGGCTGAAAGGGGAGCTAAGGAACGTTTGGCACGAGAACCCTTACGAGAAGAGGTTTTTGGTTTATGGCTAACCATTACAAAAAAAAACAACTTCGCATTCTCCCTCGGGACTCCCCACCATGGAGACCTAAAAGGGCCCGGTACTACTGTAACTCTACAATCAGTTACGTCCGCTATGTCCTCTTGGAGAATGGATACGGATCCACCACACCATCTTTTGAAACCTAAAGAGGCTGCCCGAGTTCTCCTACGCACGGAAAAAAGGGGCCACGATGGGTTTCTCCTTGGGCATGCGGTAGACGAAGGCGGTGGAGATGCCCAGCCTCTTCCACCTTCATGAAAGAACAATTCGAAATCAATCCATAAGACGGGATAGGTGAAGGAAGAGGGGGAAATAAAGGGCAGTGGAAGAACGTAATAGGGGAGGAAAGAAAGTGGGGCATGTTAAAAGTCTTGTTGGCAGCACCATGGGACTCCTAAGCGGCCCAGGGCTGACCCCCCCCCTCGCCACGAGAAGGCCAGAGCCTCTCTGGGAGCAACCCCTGAAGAAAAGATCCCAGAGAGGGAGGGGGTCAACTATAGAGAAGGTACGATCACCCATACATCAGACACGAGTGCGAGGAACCAAAAGCACAAGGGCACTTTCCGAGTGAAGGTCTCATTATTGTCTGGTCATTTCCAGTGGGGTGGATAGGTAAGTGGGACTTCCGTGCTTAGCATTTTTAATGGGCGGCCACTGCAGTTCACAGCACAAGAGTGTGGCACGAGAGAACAGAGTCGAGCCGATACTAGCGAAGATTTTGTTTGGTTTCGTCGAGAATTTTACGAGTATGTGCCTCGCGGGAGGATCGCAAGCATAAGTTGCAAGAGAATAGGCGAGAAAGATTAAGTTTAAGGGAGAACAAAATGACAGCCGCCAAATCCTAATAGATTCTCACTGGCAGCACTGATAAAACGGGGTCGCCCGAAAAAGGTCATAAGGGGCGTGGGAAACACTCAATAAAAATCGGGAAAAGCAAAGGATTAAAAGAAAGCACAAAACATACAGACATACCCTTAAATTACAGGAATACAGCACACATTCTAAAAACAAGGGCAGCTGGGGCAATAAACAAATGACATACGCCAGCCGCACGGAAGGGCGCAAGGCAAAAGATAAAACAATAAACCTAAACACAAAAATGGAAAGACAATTTATAAAAAGGGATAAAACGCCACTTCGTGATAGAAATGTAAGGAGGGAGGACGTCCAAAATGAGTCCTCTGTTAAAAGAAAGCGAAGTCGAGGTGAGGGAGGGAAGGCGACGCCAGAAAGGGTAGGAAAGCAAGAATTTCGAAGAGAAGCAAGGCGGGGACAAACTACTAAGATGTGAGCCACAAAAGGGACAACCAGGGGCAACTCTGCTCCAACCGAAACTAAATAGCCATGGGTGAGTCGCGTGTTCCCAATTCGCAGCGGGCAAAGAGCAACCTCCCAAGACCGGAGTCGCTGAGAGCTAGAAGACCAGGGACGGACAGAGCGTTTAATAAGGGACAGCTTAGAACCCGGGGGAGGGGACGAATCTCACTATATCTGCCCTGCCACAAACGAGATATACGCCCTGATTACGGGGTAGGAAACCCTAAAGGGCAAAGGGGCGGCATCCGGAACCTCGAGGGCGGCCGAACGGCCTACCTGTTGCACGGGACCCCAACATGAGCTGGAGCCCATCAGAACGCCACCCTGTAACGGGAGGCATTTCTAACCAGCCAGGAACGAATCTGTAAAACCAAAGGGTGGGTAGACGTAAAAGAACGAACCACCGCCAAAGCAGGCCGGGAATTGCTAAAAACAATAAAATCCGAAGAATTGAGGGATAAAATAAAATTTAAAGCCAAAGAATGGCCGTCAACTGTGCGGTAAAAAACTGATGCTACAGGAGGAAGAGCCGACCGAAGAGACTCCGTAGAGAACACCGCGCCACCACAACACCGAGGTCCGACTTCGAGCCGTCTGGTATAGATAGAACGCTGGTGTGTATGAAAACACGCATGTTCAAGAAACAGGCACTTTAATAGACGAGGGGAAGGGGGCAGTAGACCCTTTCTCGAAATGTCAAAAAGTAGTACAGACCGCAGGGGGATGGGGGCGAACGCTCCAACACGGAAACGGCAGGAATGGGAGGGTCAATACCCCGTGAACACCCAGGTAGGCGAGATTGTCCCCAACCCAGAGCCCCAGAGGCCGGGATAGAGATGGCCGCCGATCAAAAGATGCCGAAGCGGACGGGGCAAAAAGACACTCATGGACAGGGAAGGAAGGGTACTGCTGAACATGAAACAGGAATTTTAGGCACACCTGCAGCCGGTGATATCGCAAGGAAAGCACTCCACCCTCCACAACGAGGCTAGGGATAGGCGAGGTGCGAAAGGCTCCACAATTAAGACGGGCCCCAAGTGAACGAACAGAATCAAGTAACTTAAAGGCCGAAGGAGACGCTGAAGAGTACACCTGGCAACCGTAGTCTAGCCGGGATTGAATCAGCGCCGAATAAAGCGACTAATGGTGCGCCTATCACTACCCCAAGTGGTGTGAGATAAAACCTGAAGCAAATCCATAGCCTTCGAACCGAAAGCCCTCAAGCGACGCAAATGGGGCACCCAAGTGAGCTTGCATCAAGCGTTAAACCCAAGAACTTAAAAACTGGGACATATTCAATCGCCATGCCATCCAAGAAGAGGAGAGGGGGACCAAGGACACCACGACCCCGATAAAAATGCATGGCCTTCGTTTTGGTGACCGAAAAACGGAAACCCTTTGAGACAGCACGACCCGGCACGGCATCAGTTGCCAGCTGTAATCGACGGGCAGCAGAAGGAAAGCGGGGAGATGATCAAAACAACAAGTCATCCATGAAGAGGGAAGCCAAAACCCCCTCCGGAAGAGTGGACACCAGACTATTAATGGCAACGGCGAAACATATGACATTCAAAACACCCTTGGGGAGCACCCTCCTCTTGAATCCGCAAGCATGAGAAAGCATCCTCAATACGGACCTTAAAAATTCTTGAATAATAACTGGCAAAAAGCCCCTCATACCCCAATCATATAACTGACTTAAAACACCATATCTCCAGGTGGTATCGTAGGCCTTCTGAATGTCGAAGAACACCGCTAACACCTGATGCCTGGAGGAAAAGGCCCGTAAAACGGAGTCTTACAAAAGAATGAGGTGGTCAAGAGTACTACGACCGCTGCGAAAACCGCACTGAAATGGAGAGAGGAGCGAGTTGGAATCCAAAAACCAAGTGAGGCGAACTTGGACCATCTTCTCGAACAACTCACTGAGGCAGCTCTTAAGAGCAATCGGGCGATAGTGAATGGGGTCCAAATCGTCCCTACCGGGCTTGAGAAAGGGTAAAACCCCCACATCCAGGAGGACGGATAGATTCCTTTGACCCGAAGCAGGTTGTAGAGGTCAACCAAAAATAACTCCGAGTGGGGATGGAGACGACGGAGAAAGTCGTAGTGGATGCAATCATCACCGAGAGAGGTGGAGCCACAGTGAAACAAAGCATCCCGCAGCTCATAGACGGAAAAAGAGATAGTTACCAGCGCTACTTACAAAAGCAAATTGGTCAGCCAGAGCTTCGCTGACCAACCGGCCATCAGACACAAGCGAGCTTCCGATGTCCAGTGGGGATGGCATGACCAGCGTAGCGACCACGGATCTTATTGACCCGCTTCCAAACCTGAGTCAGTGGCGTGGACGAAGAAATGGAAGATAGGTACCGGCGCCAAGACTCACGGCGGGCACGACGGAGGGTCCTTTGGCGGATGGCACGAGCCCAGTTCCGATCGACCCTATTCGAGACGATCGGCTTCCGCCTATAACGGGAATGGGACAACTGATAGGCAGAAATATCCGATGCGCAATCCTTCGACCACCAGGGGACGGTGGAGCACCCCGCAACAGGGCACCTCCACGGAACGAAGCGCTCAGCAGCCTCTAAAATATGAGACCGCTGAATCTACGGTATCGAAGGAAACCCAGGAGGGATCAATAAAGGAAGCCCCCGAAACCCCACCCAATTTGCTCGCCGCAGATCCCAACAAGGTAGGAACAGGCACGGGCCAGAAAGGGCGGCCGACAGGACTATCGGGAAGTGATCACTCCCGGAAAGGTCGTCCCGAATCGACCACTGGAAGTCGAGGAAACAGTCGGGCGAACATAAGGACAAGTCTACAGCACTAAACGGATCAGTTTGAACATGGTAAGAAGTAAAATCGCCGGGATTTAAAAGACAAAGGGAATCGGATAATAAGAGGGATTCAACCACTCCGCCCCGGAGATTACGGGCAGTATCACTCCAAGATGGGTGGCGAGCATTAAAACCACCAAGTAATAAAAACGGGTTAGGTAACTGGCTTGCGAGCTCTAAAAGGTCAGACCGACTCAAACTAAAATCCGGGGGAGAATGTATACACCCTCGCAGCAACAGCCTAGAAGGTAGTACGAAGGGGAAGTAGCGCAGAGAATAGCGAAGAGGAAATTAAAAGCAAAGCACCACCATGGGATACGACCCCGGCCTGGGGGATGGAATTAAACACCCGGAAGTGCCGAGCCCCAAGCTTATTTTCTTGCAAATAGACCACTGAGGGCTGAACGCTAGAAAGCAAGAGCTGGAGTTCATCCCACTTGGGAAGAACCCCTTGACAATTCCACTGTAGGATGACAGACATTACTGTAGTCTCGACACCAACGTTGGAATTCTAGTGACGGAGACCGTCGAAGGTTACCGACTACTAGAAAGCCCAGAAGGGGCAAGCGACAAATTGCGATGAGCCGGGGACGCACCCGGCGCGGACTTGGCAGCGTGAACGGCGGGAGGCGACAGCTGAGAGCCAGACCGAACCTCCGACGTGGAGGGCTCATGGCCCGAAAGGAAAGGGAGATCGAGCAGAGACGGACGAGAACTAAGATGCGAAGAAGATGGAACAGAAGGCGGAACATGGACAAATGGTGAGAAGGAAACAGGGTCAGAGGGTAAGGAGGGAATTGGATCAGATGGAGAGGAAGGAGCAGGGTCAGAGGGTGAGGAGAGAACAGGGGTAGGAGGCAAGGGAGACGAAACTGGGGTAGGAGACATAGAAGACTGCACAAAGGTAAGGGGCAATGAATGAATAGTGCCGAAAATAAATGCTGCAAAGCCCAAACGGACTAGCCGGCAGCCAAATTCAAGGACGGGTAATTTGCATGAGTGTTCTCAATAAAAATATAGACATCTGGAGAATATACAAAAATATAGCTATGAAGTTAAGATCAATAGAATGGAAGTACAGGAATTTAAAACCATCAAGGGGGGTAAAAGGATATCAAAATTAAACTATTGAGAACTCGAAAAAGGATAAAAACATAGACTATAGATGGATCAACAATAGATACAAGAACAGAGAATACAAAATCATGAAACAATATATTAAATTTTGGCTAAAAGATTAGATTCTTCTAAAAATTTTAAAATTCTATTCACACTAAAAGAGACATGAGTTTCAGACAAGATGCCCAGCAGAACCTGTTGGGAGGCCATCTGCCCAGTAATGAAAGGAAAGACCCTCCTCTCAAGATTTCTCAAAAGGCGACACTTGGCAAAGATGTGAAAGGTGGACAGCTGCACCCCGCACAGGATGCATAAAGGTGGGGGCTGCCCATTCATCAAGTGCCCATGAGTGAGGCGGCAATGGCCTATCCTCAGTCGGCACAAAATAACCTCCAGTCTACGTGGTCTTATGGTACGTGGCCATGGGAGGACTGAAGGTTTTATGGAATGGAGCTTGGTGGGAGGAAGCTCATCCCACATCATCTGCCATAAGCCGACTACATATTCGGTGATGAGGGGATAGACATCACGAAGTGGGACTGAGGCTGATGGGGGTGTCCCCAATGATGCCGCCTCCTTGGACGCAGCATCCGCCCTTTCATTACCTGGGATGCCCACGTGACTGGGCACCCAGCAAAAAGAAATCTTATGAATAGAAGAAAGATAAAAAAGCCACCGCTGGATCTTGGAAACCAGCGGATGGCTAGAACCAAAAGCACTGTGCCTCCAGAGAACTAAGGGAGTCAGAGAAAATCGTAAGACAACCGGATGGCATAGGAGCAATAACAAAGAATGCAGCAAGAATGGCAACAAGTTCTGCTGTGAAAACAGAAGCTGCACTTGGTAGGCGAACCAATGCTGTCTGAGATGGGAAGACAGCAGCAGCTCCAACTCCGTTCGATGACTTGGACCCGTCGGTGAACACAAAGGTGCTAGGCCGATGGTGGGAGGAGTGTTAGCCATACATGGTTCTCAAGGCTACAGGCAAGAACTGATCCTTGGGCCTACCAGTAAGCCCCTTGCATACCACAACAGGTGGTATGAACCATGGGGGAATCTTTGGTATTGAAAATGGAATAACAGAAACTCCCTTAGACGTCCTGCGTGCTCAGCCATGCGCAGAGCAAAGGGGCGAGCCAGGGATGGAAATCATCATATGAGGCCACTGTTCGAAAATTGAACGTGCACTCATATACTGGCGACCATAGTAATTGCTCAAGTCTAAAGAGATATTTGAGGTTAGACTTGAGCCTGTGAAAAGGAAGAGGAAGAGCCCCGTTCTCTGCATAGAGACTCCACACAGGAAAGGACTTGAAGTCTCCAGAAGCCAGGCGCACATCCTGGTTACACACAGTATTTAATTTTTCAAGGGTGGACGGTAAGGCAGAGGAGTACACCTGTGACCCATAGTCCAGCTTTGACTGGACCAATGCTGAAAACAGAAGCCACAGGGTGCATCGATCACTTCCCCAAGAAGTGTGTAGACAGTAATTTCATTATGTCCATTCTCTTCAGACAAGACCTTTTCAAAGCGTCCAAATGAGGCCTCCAAAAAAGCCTCAAATCAAAGATCACCCCTAGAAATCTGAAATGGGGCTCAAAGGTGACAGGAACACTATAGAGTGACAAATAGGGAGGGTCCCATGTCACCGATCTATGATTGTAAAAGTGGACAGCCTTGGTCTTTACTGCGGAAAAGCGGAAGCCCTTGTAAGAAGCATTATCAGCTGCGGTATTTATAACTCGCTATAGCTTACGGATGACAAATGGAAGTCTAGGCGATGAACAGATAAGCGCTAAGTCATCCACATATAGAGTTGAGAAAATCTCAGATGGGAGATTTGTGATAATGCTATTGATGGCCACAGAGAAGCAAGTGACACTGGGGACACTTCCCTGTGGCACATCCTCAACTTGCTCTACGGGCTCTGATAGGGCATTTCCAACTTTTACACGTAGTGTGTGCCACATGAGGAATTGCTCAACAAACCTGGGGAGAAAGCCCTGCAGGCCCCAATCATGGAGTTACTTAAGGATACCACACCTCCAAGTGGTTATCATATTCTTTCTAAATATCAAAGAAAACGGCAACAGAATGCTGCCTCTGAAAAAGCATTTCTTATATAAGACTCCATTCTAACAAGCAGGTCGATGGTACTCTGTTTTTTTTTCTGAACCCTGATTGAGAGGGAGATATAAGATGGTTTGTCTTCAAAAACCAGACGAGTCTTGTATTTATCATCCTCTCAAACAATTTACATGGACAACTAGTAAGGGCAATGGGACGGTAATTGGTGGGTTCCGTCCCATCCTTTCCTGGTTTTGGGAAAGGTAAAACCACAGCCTCCCTCCATATAGAAGGGAAGCAGCCCTAATCCAGATAAGGTTATAGATGTCCAGCAAATGTGGAGGAGGGATGGATGCATATTCCTAATCATATCATAGGAAATGCCATCCGATCCGGGTGCAGTGGATCCACAGAACTTCAGGGTATTATGGAGCTCATGGATAGAAAAGAGCCAGTTATAAGGCTCATTATCCATGTTAGGCTCCATAAAGTTGATAGGGTGCTGCTCCTGTTCGAGCCTAAAGTGCTGGAATTGGATGGAATAGTTGGCTGGGCTTGAAATATTAGCAAACGATCCGGCCAAAACATCGGAAATATGGGACGTCTCCCAACAGTTCTCCGGACTGAACAATGTTGGGAGCTGTAAAGCCATGGGATTTCCCCAATAGCTTTTTGACTCTCTTCCAGATTTTGCGAACAGGGGTCTGCCAACATATCGATGCGATGTAACCAACCAACGAGGTCTTTCGAGCTCGTCGAATGGTGCGTCGCTGTGCTGCACTTGTTCGGTTACGAGCAAGTTTCTTTACCATCGTGGGGGACCATTGGTAACGTCGGCAAGCCTGTTTACATTCAGTGACAACTCTTGAGCATTCAGCAGACCACCAGGGCAATTGTGGTCCACGAGCAGTTGAGCCGGAGAACGGGATGGAGGAATTAGCTGCATGATTGACGTGGGGTACAAGATCATCAATAGCCACTTCAATATCTTTATGAGGGAAGGACCCATGATGGCTCGAGAGGTGTCTGAACTTAGGCCAGTTTGCTTTTTTTGTATTCCATCTTTTGCTAGGTGGTGGAGGAGGACTACCTGTACATGGTGTAATTACAATGGAGAAGTGATCACTGCCTCGCAGGTCAGGATCCACTGCCCAGTCAAAATCAGCTCTACGGCTTGATGAACAGAGAGACAAGTCCACACATGTAAAGCTGTTCGTCTGGATGTGAAATGATGTGTGGCTGCCGTCGTTAAGAAAGCAGACATCATTAGTGCCCAGAAATCTCTCAATCATATTTCCTCTAGGGTTTTTATCATGGTCCCCCCAAAGGGGGTGTTGAGCATTAAAGTCACCAATCAATAAAAAGGGAGGAGGGAGTTGAGAAATTAAATTAGCTAACTTTGTAGCTAAAACAGCTGTATCTCTTTCCAAATCAAGAGGAAGATACAGCAAACGGACCGAATAATGGCGACTGGAAAAAAGGTGGACAGCAACCGCCTGCAGATCTGTGTTAAGAGAGAGCTGGTTGTGGGGAACCCTGTTATTAACAAAAACAGCAGCACCATGAATTGGTTCTCCGGGGTTCTTATAATATCCCACAAAACCCGAAATGTTGGGTACTCTGCGAGTACCCAAGCAAGTCGCCTATAAAGCACTACAATTGAGATTGTAATCATTAAGCAGGAGCTTGAACTCTTCCCATTTAGGGAAGAGACCTTGGAGGTTCCAATGAATAATTGGAAACATTGTCACCGTTTAAGCATAACGCTAGATTTCTTCCTACCCTTAGGGGTAGGAGAGTGGATTTGAACTACCAGCGGAAGTAGTTCCTGTTATACTAGCCTTAGGCTTGGAGTATGACAAAGGAGGCATCGGAAGCTTGAGTTTTGCCTTTAGTTTCTCTTTAAGAGGTTGCGCATCAGATTTTGATAAGTGGCTGTAAGAGTGAACTGTCTTCAATGGAGAAGCAGAGATGGAAACAACTTCAGGGGTCAGTTCAGGTGTTGAGGGAACAGACGATGTTGACATAGCTGGTAGTATTGGTTGGGGTGGTAGAGGCGATGATGGCGGCGAGGACATCGGCAAAAGTTGTGAATTCGATGCTGATAGAGAAGGATGTGGAGTCAGTTTTTGAGAGTCCCCCTCAGATGAGGGGGTAACCCCCACAACAGCTGGTTCCTGGAAAGGAGCAAAGGTGGGTTCTTTCTCATTCAGGGATCGAAGGAATTCCAAAGCAGTATCAACAAGGGAAGGGGTGGAGTGATAACTTGCTTTGGAGCTGAAGAAGAGCTTTGTCCTTTAGGGGCAGGGTGAATGTCCAGAGGTGGAATCGATACCACCTGAGGACCAACATGATCAACATCCACATGTTCTGGAGCGGTAGCAAGGTGCTTAACCACCCTTGAGGAACCAGGAGAGTATGGAAGGTTCCTTGTTGGTAACCTTAGAAGCACTGCTAGGTGCTCACCAAGAGCGTTCATCACGAGATGTATGTTTAAGACGGGGAGGAATTTTTACCTGGTCTGGCACAGGAGAACCAGTAGGAGGTCTCTGGCTTCTCCTTTTCTTTGGTCCGATAGAATGCAGAGCATCAGAAAAGCTCGCACCAGGTTGGACATACATCTAATTTACTCTTCTTCTGGCCTCTTTAAAACTGACCCTGTTCTTGTTTTTAATGACAATGACTTTTCTTTCATAGAGAAAGTCCATTGCTGTGATGTTGCAGTATGGATGTTGAGAACAGGACGTCCCGTGATAATCCGATCCACAATTCACACACAACCTTGCCTGTTTATAAAACTTGCTTACATGGCCAAAGCGTTGGCAATGGAAGCATCGTCGTGGGTTTTCAATGTAAGGCTTGACTGAGATGTTAAGATAGCTAGCCTTAACGTGCTTGGGCGGTTCCAATCTGTTGAAGGTCAGGATTATGGTGGCGGTAGGTAAGATAGCGGCATTCACAAACCTGGAAATGCGGTGGGCACTTACAACCTTCTGATTGGTAAGTTTTGATACCTGCCTGTCAACATCGTAATCTATTAACACTCCCGATCAGATAATACCTTTACTGGTGTTAAATGTCGGTGCGAAGCAGAGGACATGTCTATAGAAGCTAAAGACTGTAGGGTCTTAATCCGCTGATGCTGCTCGCTTGATTTAGCCTCGACTATCAATGTGCCATCATTACGTGGCCACATTTCTCAACAAAATTCTCGTAGACGTCGAAGATGTCAGCCTTACTAAGAGGACTATCGTTCGCTCTCAAGACTAAAAATCGGTCGTAATCCAACTCAGGGTCGACTTCTGACCCAAAAGGATCAAAGTGTCTATCGTGAGGGTCCAATTTACCCATATAAGTATATATTTTATTTTGGGTAGCACCTGGAGCCGAGGGCATGCACCAAATCATCATCGTGAGTCCAAAGAGCACCCATACAGCCCAGACGGGGTAACCCACCCCCCGAATCCCACTGTCATTTTAAAAACAGCGAGGCCGCATAACGGAGATTCTCTGGACTGCGGTGCTAAGACCCCCCCAGAAACAAAATGACGACCCGGGCAACCAAACCTCCACTAAGGCACGGTCTTGCAGACGATGCCCCCCAGTGGGCGCATCCGTCGACCAGTACAGAGGCAAAAGTAAGAAGAGGCTAAGCTGTGGCCGGACGGGGCGCTGAGTCCCGTCAGCACGGCGGCCACGAAGGCAAATGGCTGCGCCCCTTACGGGGGGTAAGGAGCAAGGAAGAAGGGACCGGGGTAGTAGGTAAAGAAGACGGAACCGGGTGAACTTCTGCCCGGACAATGACATCGGTGATGGCAACGGGGGAGGCCAGCGAAGACCGGGTAGGAAAAGACATCAAAACAAAGGATGCCTCAACAACCGACTCGGGGGGCCAAACCACCTTCATCAGAGGCAGCGCGCTTGGACTCCGAACGGGGTGAGGAGGAACCCTTCCGTTTGCGATGAGGCAAAGGAACGGGAGGAACTGTCAGATATCCTCCAGCGTCTCAGCTCGGTCGGTCCCACGGTCCGCGATAGAAAGATGAACATGAGAAGAGACCAATGACAAAGGAGAGGGCGCAACAGAGGGACCGCGAGAAGACAAATGAAGAGTGGGACGACCTGGACCCCGCCTCCCGGAGGATGTCCGGGTGGAACGAGCTGCACCCGCACCCTACGGCGGGTCTCACGGAAGTCCAGCCTGAGGGAGTCCCGAAGAGCCAGGACCTCATTCTCAAAAGGAATACGGGGCAAGAACGCGAAGCCGCACTATGGGAACCTCCACAATTGGCGCAACATTCATGATTCCCACTAGAGGAGCCATGGTAAACCAACGCACAGGCCACACAGCGACGAGCCTGCCTACAATTGCTGCTCATATGGCCAAACTGGTGGCAATTAAAACAACGTCTGGGAAGCTCGACATAACGGGACACGAAGATAACCAACACGAACAAACTGGGGCAGATCCTGACGCTCAAAGGTAACGATGAGCGTACTCGTAGGAACCTTAGCGGGACCAACACTTAGAAACCCTATAAACGTCCGTAACCCTCTGGGACGAGAGTTATCTTTTAGTCTCGAAACATCATATTGCAATAATTCGTTGGAGCGAATCACTCCCTTAACAAAATTAAGGCGAGTGTGAGGCACAACCGAAACCGGAACAAATCCCGCACCGCGCCACAATGCTCTCGCGAAGATACCTCAACCACTAAATCGCCACTACCATGGACCCACATACGGCGGGGCGCACCACAACGGGGCTCATACTCCTCATTCAAATCAAACACGTCCAATTTAGAAAGCGGAGACCCGGAACTGGAATTCAGCACCAGGAAACGAGGATAATCGAAATCAGGATCTATCTCTTCTGCGAAGGGATCTAACAAGCGGGGAAAAGAGGACTTATTGACAGGCGTAGTACGAGAACCAGAAGTCTGGGAGAGAAATTTTTTATTATTACCCATATAAAGTAGAGTATAAAAGGGGGTGCGAACTCGCGCAGAGCAGTCACTGTCTACCGTCGAGACACCTAATCGGAGCGCCGGCCCAACCAGGAGGGTAAGCCCGTCGACCCCTGACCCAACCATCGTTTTAAAAATGGCCCGCCAGCCTCGGAAATTTACCGGTTGGTGAAGCAAAGACCTCCAAGATCGCCGCGGCGGCTCATGCACCCACCTACCAACACAAGCAGGACCAGCTAAAGTCGCGCCCCCTGACGGACAGCTCTGATACACCGAGATCAACAAACAAACTTAGATGGAAGGACGATGCAGGGTGAAAGAGAATTGGTACAGAAGACGAAGTAGGGGTTAGTAGGAGAAAAAGGATGCCGAGCTGAGGCCGGACGGGGCGCTGAGTCCCGTCAGCACAGTGGCCAGGAGAGCAAATCGCCGTGCCGCTTACGGGGTTATAGAAATAGTGGGTAGTGCAGTTGCAAACTGTTACATGGGTGAAGCAGGTTCTTAAAAACCCACCACCCTAAACCGAAGCTCAAGGGTGTTGTCCCTTCCCTCCTTGGCCCTGATATGGGATGGTTGGATGAGAGTAAGCTGGTCGGTGTCTACCCTGTGAAATTAGAGGCCGACCAGAGAAAGTAAGTACGTAGGGTATCAGAAAGAAGAAGCTAAGCTGGAGCAGGACAGGGTGCTGAGTCCCGTCAGCACGGCGGCCAGTAAAGCAAATCGCTGTGCCCCTTACACGGGGGTAGGCTCGAATAGCGTCCAGTGACCAGAGTGGCATCCAGGAATTGGACAAGTTCTGCCGGCGCAGGAGCAATAAAGTGATGAGAGGATGGCATATACTACTGAACCAGACTTGGGTCCGAGTAGAAGACGAGGGTGGTGATATTGCATCCCGGGATGCTGGCGGAACAGATGAGGTAGTATACGGGACACATGGGCGAACGGAACAAGAGTCCGCAGTCATGCATAGGACATCGAAGAACCTGATGCAGGGGAGCTGAATTTCTCCCGGACTAGTCGACGGGCATCCCGCATATCCACCTTAGCAGAATCACGGACAGCTTAAGGCCTCTTTTTCAAAGAGAAATGTGCGATAGTTTGAAGATGCACTATGGGACTCTCCAGAATTAGTACAACGGCGAGGATGGTTGCAGGAATGACCATGTTAGGCCTGCGCACAATCCGTGCATGCACGAGGGTGTGCTCACATGACCAAACATATGGCAATTGAAGCAGTGTCTTGGATTAATATGCGATGAGATATCATCCCGACGATCAAACGTTAGGGCCATCTTTGGTGCATTTACCTGAATCCCACCAATGGTTCACTGTCGTTTATAAATGTCAATGATCCGCTTGCGAGCCAGCTTTGACGAAGAATCTAGGGTCATAGTCCATTAGTTCTTTAGAACGGATAACACCCTTCAGTGTTGAAGGTTGGGTGGGATAAGACAGCAATCTCAAGCGAGCAAATCTTGAGGGGTTAGACAATCATGTTGAGGCAGAGAAGTGACCTCCACTACCAGGGCTCCATCGTTACGGAAACCACATGCGGCGCGGTTCAGCCAGGGAACGACGCACTCTGGTGAGGCAGTAGTACTGCATCAAGACTGCAAAAATCCGAACTTAAAACTAGAACACGCACTAGCACCCACATACTGCAACCGACCACACAGATACGCTCAGGCGCAATCAATCACACTTGAGAAAGGCAGGAAAAGGGGCAAGGAGATAGAGGGGGACAGGAGGAGACCATAAATTAAGGTCGAGGAGTGAGGAGAGATGTATAGTAAAACTCCACTACGCAGACCGCTTTAATGAGCGGGCTGAGCCCTCTCCAACGACAAAGGAAGCAGCCCTCTCGCGGCGAGCCTCTCGAAACGCAACGAGCGTGGGATGGGAAATAAAAAGATATAAAGGATATAATATAAACACCTAAATAAATAAAAAAAATGTAAGGAAAGCAATGAAGCATATTAAAAGTCCACTTCGCTACACCCACTGGGGTGAATGACGGTGCCCTCTCTCGCACCCGTGACTACCTCCACAGTGAGTCGCAAAACACCATGGCAGAGGAGGGGGTCCGTCATGATAGTGAAGGAAGTTTTTTCATGGTTTTGAGTCGGAAGCTAAATCTATCTATATTGGTAAAGTCGTTCGGAGTCGAATTATAAGTACTTTGCTACATCCTAGTTTATTTACAAGAACATTATAAAATTTGTTCATCGCTTTGTTTACAGGTTGCAAGGGGTGGGTGGGTCAAGTGGCATTTGAGGTGTCGTTTATAATTACTACTGGAAGTGAAGGCTTTGCCACACGACATGCATTTGAACGGCCTTTCCCCTGTGTGAGTCCGCATATGGAGCTCATAATTACTGTGTCTCGAAAATACCTTACGACAAAGTGTACACGGAAAGGGAAGCTTCTTGTAATGGACAGTTTTGATGTGGAAAGTGAGATTGGATTTGTAAAAATACGCCATCGAACATAAATGACACTCATGGTGTCTTTCTCCCGCGTGAAACGACAAGTGATCTCTCATTGTGTCTTTTCTGTTGATTCCCTTACCGCAGATCTCGCAAATGGTTTTGGTGTCTTTGAGTTTCGTGTTCGAGTTACATCCAGACGAACTCGGAGCTGTACACAAAGAACATTGGTTGGTGTGGGCCTGGGCGACGACTCCATGAGTACCAAAATGATGTCGAAGATCTGAGGATTTACTGAACCCCTTGTGACAGATGGAGCACTTGTGGGCATAATGACCATCGTGCTCGGCCAAATGGCGTTCGTAGAGAGACTTAAGCAAGAATCCTTTTCCGCAGGTTGCGCAAATGAAACGAAACTTCCCTGCACAAATGCTATGGTGGTTGACCATATTACTGCGGTTGCGGAAACCCCTGCCACAGTTTTCACAAGTAAAAGGCTTCTCCCCAGTGTGGATGAGCGAATGCTGATTCAAATTACGCTTGCAAGTGAACGTTTTGGAGCAAACTCGACAGAAAAAGCTTTTAGGAACCCTGTCATGAGTTTTCAAGTGAGATATAAGCGCCTGCATAGATCCAGTTACCTTGCTGCATGTTTTGCAAGTTAAACTTGGCTGCGTATGTTCCTCCACGTGCTTCTTGAGTTTATTTTTTTTTAAGAATATTTTGCTGCAAATCTTACACGAGTAGGTTTTATGCGTTTGTGTGTGTTGCTTTAGATTTCTTTCTGAATTAAACCTTTTGTGACACGATTCGCAGCTATGGTTGGAAGGGGAGCTCTTGTGGCGTCGCTCGATGTGACGAATCAGAGCTTGCCGATTGGAAAACACTTGGTCACACTGTCTGCAAATTTGCAACTTTGCGTGCTTCTTGGCTTTAATATTTTTTCCCAAAAGGGTAGGCTTGTGATACTCTGTCGCATCTTGAACATTCCTAAGTCCCTCCACGTGCCCTAGCGGTCGGGGAGGAGATGATGTAGGAGAAGGAAGCAAAATGTTAAAATGTCGTGGAGCAGATGCGATGGAAGTAGATGGTCTTGAATGTCTTCCGAGTTGAGTCTCGTGTGAATTATCTTTTTCGAGCTCAAAATTGGGTTGATTCATCCCACTTTCAACCTTTGCCACATCAACTTGTACTTCTTGACTACAAGTAGTAACAAGTTGATCATGCTGTGTACTAGAGACATTATCGATAATGTTATCACATTCTTCGATATCAATATCACATTCAACATGATTAATAGACGAAGAGTTTGTATTCAAATTAGCAGAGTCGATAACAGGATCCCTGCATTGATTCCACGATTCGACATCCGTACCAGGGATTTTGGGAGAAATTCCCGTTTTGGAAGTGGAACTATTGGGGACTGGTTCTGGTATGTCCTTCAACGGCTGTGATTGGCCAATGACATCTCCATCACTTCTGATCGAGTGGGAAGGGCCAAAATTATTTAATAGTGAACTTGAATCTCTTTCCAGGGAGTTCTGATAAAGGAAGACGGACATTGTGTGAGAAGTCAAAGAATCCGAATTCTCTGGTAACATCAAAGGAATGTGATGATTAGTTTCTAAGAGTAGAGTGGAAGATTCTTGTGACTCTTTATCTTTCTTAACTTGTAAAGTTTCGGACAGTGAAGACACGTAAGAAACACTCGTGTGTGTATCACGAACATCAGGGTGATCAGAAACATGTTTATGCTTAACAGGTGGTTCGTTAGATCCAGCTGGAAATTGGGTACACTTAAACTGCTCTTGTAAATGCCCATCAACTTCCGGTTTGGTTAAATGACACGCTACGGGTGGAGGATCGGTTATAGTTTGAGCAAGGTTCAGGTCGGAATTGGCTTGGTAGTGGTGTTTTTGAACATGATTAGTAGCTTGCTGGGAATGTTCCAAATGAGAAGCAAGATTGTTAAACGATGCATGATGCTCGTGGACGGAGACGGAAAGTTCTGATGGCTGGAGAGTTGGGGACAAATGCTGAGGAGCTTGTGGTTGAAGTTGAACAGACTGACTGGTAGAATGGGCATGGTTTATTAGGTGTTCTTGGGTCTCTTTTCGTTGTTCCTTGCAAGGGTTTGTTTCCTGTGGAATTTTATCAAGTGGCGGTTGAATATGATGCTCTTTCATGTGGTTGTGTGGGTGTAATGGAGGGATCTGAGGAATATGCTGCTCATTGTGGTTGTGATTCTCGTTATTAAAATGACCATCCTGAAGTTCATGGGAATGTTCTTGCGGCCTCAGCGCCATATGATCCTGGCTATGACTTACTTGGGGATGGGCGGTAGCATGAAGATAGATATTGTGCTGGTGGTAATTTTGGGTGAGGTGCATTTGACCCTGATGGGTTACATGGTTCTGATTATTTTGATTAAGTTGATATATAGGAGCCAAGGACTGATGATAGTTCTGAGTATCATTCTGATAACAATTATTATTAGTAGTATTTGGATTCTGAGATGCCATCAGGTTGGTTCCTAAATGTTGGTGAGTGGTGTGCTGCATCTCCTGGTGAGGGTATGAACCAACATACTGTTGTCGTTGAAACCGCTTGTATGGACTGAACTGGATATCGTTTCTTTCAAACATAGCTTCAATCGAGAGCATAACTTCTCTCCTACACACTTTTAGACGATGCTCCAACAGGTCTACCTCATTGATAAGATGGAAACACTTAGGGCAGATGGATTGAGATGGGAGCATTTCTCGGGGCAAAGGACACCCCAGCATGAGTGCAAGTTTCTCGCTGACGCTGATCTTCGATGGGACAGTGATTAAGGAGTCAATCAAAGAATGATTCGAAGGCGCTCCGATGGGTGCACAGCACAGCATGCAGAAAGTGGCCGCTGCGCTCATATCTTCTGGACTAACCTTGGCACCATTCTTCTTCCCAGCTTCTTGAGTCATGATGGGCTGGGGAGAAAGAAATGGAATTAAATTTACCATTTCAAACCGACCAATCATTCGGTGCCTTTCAGGGACAGAGTAGCTTCGTTGGTGGCAGCGTGACACCCACTGGAACACCACACAAAACTATAAGAATATTCATTTTCAACACTTTGCACAAATGAAGCATTACAAGTGAAATTGACGAAGAGAAATGAGTTTTTAAAACAGGGTGAGGAAAAATGAAGTGATTAGTGTGATGGATACAGTCTCTGGTTGTGCGTGGATCAAGAATGTTTCTCCAAGGGTACCCGATGCAGTGTGAATGTGACTGCTCATTGCAATATTAACTGCATATCAACACTGCATACATTGCATTTTCCTAACTAGGCTACCCTGTACCTCAAAAAAGCTACATCCAAATGAGCCTAAATAACCATTTATGACATCAAAACACAAATCCATAAACTTCACAAATTTGTTAAGAAATTGGAAAGGAAGTAACTGTGCAGTGTAATCTCATCATACATCAAGCAAGCATGGACAATTTAGATAAAATTCTGTATGAATGGTTTAGAATGTAAAGGTGAATCCTTTAATTCAAGAGAAAGACTGTGAATTAAATTTTAAAAAAAAAGATGGGAAGTTTTGGCAGGATGGTTAACTCATTTCAAAGTCTGGCATGGGACTAGCAAAGTCATCCTATTCAGTATTTATAAACCCATAAAACCACCACCATGATATAACGCAAATACATTGCATTGCATTATCAGCCATCAATAAGTAGGCTTATTATATTGAGTTTATAATACAAGACCCTAAACATGCAAGTACTAATAAAAACATATACATACTAGGCAATGGCTTCGCCATTCCCTCCTATGGGGGCACCATAGCAAGGCTACTAAGATTAAAATTTAAAATCTGAAAAAAAGCAGCCATGGTTAAATTTGTAGAAATTTTCTGAACTTCACCAATTATAATTAGAAAAAGGAACTCTAAACTAATTTTCCCCCTTTTCAAAATATCACGTTTCTTAAATATAGTTATAGAAGAAGATATATAAAAATAAATTTTCTGAATTTTACCATTTGTAATTCTTTAGGTATTAAAAAATTCACAAAATTTTGATACTTATATTTATTTCTGAACTTCACCATTTTGTTTTTTGATATTATAAAAGAATTATAGGAAATAACTTTGATGAAAAAAACATAAGTCCTAACCAAAATAAGATGAAATTATTATTCAAATACTCAAAAAAATCCCCTTCTTAAATTATAGTTAGTGATGATGATTTCTATTGATAAAAATTAACACCATATTTGCCTTATTTCTAGTCTTTAAACCACTGCTTAGAGATCTTCAATAACCGATCTATTACTACTCCTAAATCCCTCTCATCTTTAGCGGAGTCCAACCAGCATACTTCCATTCCATAACTAAACTCCCTATTATGGCTGCCCATGTGAACTTTGGATTTTGGAGGTTGAATGTTATATGTGCTACTACTTGTGTGCCAATGCAACTAGTCTATTTAAAGCACTTTGAAATGTGAAATTTCCCTGTATTTCCCACACACTACTTTCTAACTTTGTAAAATCCACAAACATTGACATTTTCTCTTAATACCTATCTCTATGTTATTAATGAAGACCAAGGAAAATAATGGCCCTAAAAAAGAACCATGAAGTACCTCACTAATAACATCCATCCATTGCGATTTCTCCCCATTTAACCCTTATCCTTATGTGTGAAATATTTTGTTACAATTTGTTTTGTTTTTCTCTCTAAATACGTTAATAATTTTTTTGGTAGAAAATGGTTTCTGAATGATGTTAGTGAAGCTACTTAGTTTATTTCTGCAGAATAAAAATATAATTGATGCAGAACTTTTTATTATTTGGTTGTGGTACCTTATCCATATGCGTACAACATTTTGTTACAACATCTTGTTTATAATGGCGCACAAGCTCTTTATTCAGGTGTAAATTTACAGAACATTTTGAAATGCCTGTTTGAAATAGTAATTATGAAGTGGCAACCAACATTTCATGAAATTTGGAAGCTACGTATATTTTTAGAGTTAGTACTGACTCAACCATGTCGGGAGGAGCACCTGTAAAGAGACTGAATGAATGATCATAATATTTTATCTCAGCTGAATGCTGAAGGAATCAGTTTTGATCATGGTGAATCAGATAATGAATACAATTCATCCTAAGATATTATGAGTGAAGACAATACAGATTATCACCCAGAGGGCGAGGAGGGTAATATTGAGTTCTTCAGGGAGGTGGGGTTAACGGACAGTGATGACCCAAGTTCAAGCGATGATGAAGAAAAAAATTCACCTCAGGCATCCTTTGAAAGTATGCTTTTCGCCACAAAACGATGAGATCGTAACCTTTGTTATTTTAAGCCTAGGAACCTTGCTCATCCAAATGATGAAGCTGAAGCTTTTCATCTGTTTATTACAAATATGCTTCTGACCATACAAAGATACGAGTATACTAATAGAAAGGTCAGTGATGTAAGATGTGAAATTTGTAAAGATGGACAGAAAATATACCATTACACGATTCCTTTTACAGTGGATGAAGTAAAAGCATGTCTATGCCTTATCTTGTATGCAGGAACCGATTGTCATAACTTTATGGCTCTTGATGATCTATGGGATTCGGTTGATGGTAAACTGATATATCGTGCTGTTATGTCTCAAAATCGCTTTGGATTTTTTCTTTGTACTGTAAGATTTGATAACTACCGAGATCGACAAACTTGATTACCTAATGATTGACTTGCTGCAATTAGCAAAGTATGGCATGAATTGAATGAGAACCTCTCAAAATTTTACATACTGGGAGACATTGACTGTAGATGAGCAGCTTCTTGGTTACCAAGAACGCATTCCAGGCCGCACTTATATACCAACAAAACCAAGAAAGTAGGGTCTGAAAATATTTTGGTTATGTGAAGTTGACACTAGATATGCTCTAAATTCTATGATCTACACAGGTAAACAAAGAAATTCAGTCCAGTGGGAACTTGGAAAAAATGTTGTTTTGCAATTATGCAAGGCTTATGAAAATTTGGGACATGAAATAGTTACAGATAGTTATTTTACATCACAAAGCTAGCTGTTTCACTGCTTCAGAAATGACTCACCTTACTTGGGACAATCAAAATACACAGGAAAGAAATTGCTTCAACTCTCAGAAATAAAAACAGGCCAGTGCATTCAATCTTATTTGCTTATGACTATCATAATAAAATAATGTTGGCTTCTTACATTCTGAAAAAAAATGAGGTTGTCATCCTCCTCAGCTCTTCTCATGCTGGGAATGAGTGTATTCCTGAACATGCCAATAAGCCAGCACTGATTTTAGACTACAACTTTGGCAAAAAGGGAGTTGATCAGTTTGATGAAAACAGAAGAGTTCACTTGCAGCAGAAAAAACATTTGTTGGCCACTTCTTGTTTTCTACAATATGATGGATGTTGCTGCACTGAACGCTTTTCTAACTCATGAAAAAGGATGGTTACAAAAATACACAAAGTGTTTTTGAAAAACTTAGCAAAATTGCTTGTCCGACTGACTGCCCAGAAGAGGTTTGAAACAAATAAACAAAGAATGCAGATGAGATCTAAAAAAGCTGCTGAAATTCTGGGCTTTATCCCATCTACAACAACCTGCACTACTACGGAGAAAAGTGCAAATCGTCTTGGCAATGTAAAATGTGCTCAAAATACTTTGAAGTGGACTAGGCCTACTGGGAAAACCACTATAAAAAAAGCGAGTGCAACCATATACCACAAGGTCACTTGGAAACTATGTCAAAGTTGTAGGTGTGTGTAGTGCATCTGTGAATGTGCACATGCGTGTGTGAGCTATATACATATAAATATATATAATGTGTGCACCATATGAATAGAAATATATATATATATAGTGTGCTTGTTTGTGAACGTGTGTATATGCATTTATATATATATATATATATATATATATATATATATATATATATATATAATATATATATATATATATATATATATATATATATATATATATATATATAAAGAATGGGAACAAAATGTCACACGCATATGGATGAAGTTCCTCGATGCACGCATATGGATAAGGGTTAATACTAATCTCTGATTTCTATTCTTCAGCCACTCTGGCACCCAATTTAAATCCAGAAACTCAATACATTCTCAATTTATGCACTAGTCTTCTCTGAGAAACTCTATCAAAGGCCTTACTAAAATCTAAATACACTACATTTATAACATTTCTTTTATCCAATAGTCCTGTGACACTCTAAAAATTCTAACAGATTTGTTAATCAAGATTTACAACTACACAAGTAATATGTATACAATTGAAGTTAGAGTTACTCACCTATAGTTATTATGATCATCCTTCCTTCCCTTTTTAAAGATTGGAACTATATTAGCTCTTTCCAGTCCTCTGGTATCTCCCCAAATCTAAGAAATCTAACAAATATTTACCCAAGAGCAAGTGAAACACTTTTGGCTCTCTCTTTAAGAATCAAATATTATCACAACTCAGCTTTGTTAACATTTAATCCACTTAAACTACCCTAGTATTTTCCCAATTAACATTAATACTCTCAGGGCATTTTTTGGGGGCATATCATTATTAGGAATAAAAATGACCTGTTATTCTCTAGTAAACACTCATATAAAGTGCTTATTGAGCACCTCAACCATTTCCTCATTATTTCCTTTAATGTTCCCCTCTACTTTAAAGAGTCCCTATCCTATCTCAATTGACTCTATTATTTATTTTATAATAACTAAAAAAAGCCTTTCTTTAATCATTTTTACTATTCTGTGCTAACTTACTTTCAGACAGCCTTTTACTCTTTTTTGATTATCTTATTCAACTCATTCCTAACCTTTCTATAGCTGTTTAAAAACATAAGAATAGTAGTAGTCTGCAAAGGGCTACTCAATAGCCTATACAAGGTAGCCCCCGTTGCCATCCCCAAATTCAGTCCTACCTAGCATTCTCATCCATATAGCTATCCAATCTATTCTTAAACCTCCCCAGAGAGGACACTTCTATCACATTCCTATTTCATTCATCACCACTCGATTTGTAAACCAATTTCTACCAATCTCTTTCCTAAACCTAAACTTGTAAAGCTCAAACCCATTGCTATGTGTCCTATCTTGTTCACTAAAAATAAGAACCTCACCTCTCTCTCCACCATTATAACCATTTACCCACTTGAAAACCTCAATCCAGTCCCCTTGAATTCTTCTCCTTTCTACTGCATGTAGATTTAGTTTGCTAAGCTTTTCACCATAAGGTAAGCTCAAGCAAACCAATATTCATCCTATAATATGGCGACCAAAATTGGCCTGCATAGTCAAGATGAGGCCTAATTAATGCAGGGTAGTTTCAGAATGACATCAAGCCACTCCTATTACTTACATTCCTCCCAATAAACCCCAATACCCTATTAGCTCTATTCTTAGCACTTATGTACTGCTTTCTAGGTCAAAGATTTGAACTTACCAAGATGCTTAAGTCTCCTTTGCATTTTCCCTTTCCTAAAACTCTCCCATTCAGTTTATAGTTATTCAGCAGATTGCACCTACCTATACTAACTACACTACACTTGCTTATGTTAAATTTCATTTGCCACTTATCTGACCAATGAAATAGTTTGGTAAATTCATCTTGCAATACCTCAGTAGCAGTATGACCTAATAATCCTACCCAACTTAGTATCATCAGTAAAACTTTCTGGTTGCTACTTATACCTATTTCAAGATCATTAATATATACATCAAGAACACCAACT
The DNA here is from genome assembly GCA_963969495.1 of Ceratothoa steindachneri. Lineage (NCBI taxonomy): Eukaryota > Metazoa > Arthropoda > Malacostraca > Isopoda > Cymothoidae > Ceratothoa > Ceratothoa steindachneri. The sequence goes on from OZ018319.1 coordinate 28,880,796, forward strand.
GCTCCAACATCGCCACTTGTGAAACCCTGCTGGTAACATTCACTAAGAAATGACTGAATCCACCTAAAAATCCTTCCATCAATCCCATATGTTTTAACTTTGTTAAAAGTCATATGTGTGGCATCATCGAAAGCCTTACTAAAGTCCAAATCAACAATATCATAATTCTTATCTCTATCAGCAGCATCAAACATCTTTCTATAAAAAGACAGTAAATTAGTCAAACAGGATTTGCCTCTAGTAAAACTGTGTTGAGATTCCTTAATCAACTTATATTTATCTAACTGATCACTAATAGATTTCGCTATTACAGATTCCACCATTTACCCCACCACTGATGTCAAACTCACTTTTTAGTAATTAGACAATCAATTTAATCTCCTTCTTAAAGATAGGTATCAAAATGGCTTTCTTCCATGCCACTGGTACAATGCAAGTCATTACTGATTCTCCAAATATGCATGCTAAAGGCTCACTAAAAACATCTTAATATTCCTTCAAAATTCTAGGAAAAATCCAGTCAAGGGCCTGGTAATTTAAGAGATTTAACTCTATCTATTTGCTTTGAGATTATCTCCTTTGTAATTAAAATATCCTATTAATTCTCCTACTCATTATTGCTGAAGACCAGGGTCTCATCCAGTACTATTAATTATCTTTGTATGAAAATAATGACAGGAAATACTTATTTAATGTCCTAGCCATTGCATCACTATCACTCACTAACACTACATCTGTATTTTAAGTCAGCCTAATTTATCTCTCTTAGTCCTGTATAATTGAAAGAAACCTTTGGGATCGTCCTTAGCCTTATTTGTTACTAAAAATTTCATTATTTCTCTTTGGTATCCTAATTAGCTTTTTAATGTCCCAAGTTAGCTCATTGTATCAATTGATAATGAAATGAAATCTCTAAGGATAAATTTCACAAAATTGTGAAATTTATCCTTGAGATTTTGATTCCTCAGTTAATTTCTTCTATTATAACCTTATATATCTTAAACGACTGGTTGAATGGTCTATTAATAACCCTATTATCTACCCATAGTGACTTTACTATTTGCTCATCCCATATTGTATGATTTTGATTAGATTGAATGCTACTTTTAACATAAATAATTATGCCTCCTCCAATCCTATGACTCCGCTGGTTAAGTTACATAATGTAATCATTCAAATTCATATTTATATCTACTTTCATTAAACTTTATTAACTCACAACTGCACATTATATCTCCCTCTATCATATAACTAAATAGCTCTTCCCTCTTACTTTGAACACTGTGTATTGCAATTAAAAACACTTTAGCCATTTAATCCTTGCAACACCTTTTGGTATGCTAAGTTCAGGTGCCCTTGGTATATCTTGATTTACTATTTCTATGCTAGTATTATTTTATCATTTCTAATTTCCCTTCTAATATTGCCTATACCTCTCACATTATCTTGGTTCCTGCCTGTAAAGACCCAATAATTGTAGCTGACAAGCCTTTAACTGCAAATTCATGGATAATTTTTAGTACTTTATTTTAATTTATATTAATTCCAGTATTTTATTTATCTGTATTTCATTTGTTTAAGATGTTATAACTTATTTAATTACAAACAGGGAAACAATAGCTATTGTTTATTGGTAATGAATGAAATGGCAGTTCAGAATAGACATATGGCATTTTACAGATTTCTTTCATGCAACTGGCAAATTCAAATAACTAGCAACCATTTGGTCTTGTGGGTGCCAATTATGAGGAACTTTAATATTGTTGTTTTTAAATATAGGGTGATCCAGAGAAATATGAGTGAAAAGAAAACCCTGTAACTCAAAATATAAGTTCTTTTATTAAAGCTTACACATCATTTGAAAGAAAATAGTTTCAAGTTTATAAAGTAGGCTTGGAAATTAAAACAAAATTGAAGGCTGCAATCGCCAATGAGATACAAGAATGATGGAAACTAATGGAGCACATTTAAAAGGAGTAATTTTTAAAGAATAAATATTTGATAATAAACATGAACCTTTAACTCTTTCAAATGATATATAGTTTTATTAAAGAAATAAAAGTGAGACAAACCCTTTAAATCTTGCTACAACATCAATTAATGAGGAACAGTCAAAATGAGAGGCACTTACTCTGAAAGCTGGGGTTTTGGTTGGGAACTTTCCAGCCACAGGTATGATCGAACAATTAGATGGCTGAAGACTTTGGGATGACTGGTTGTCTATTAAGATCTTTTTTGCATTGAAATTTGTTTTGGGTGAAGTTGAATGAAGGGGAGGCATGCTTAAGTATGTTGAAGTGGTTGTTTGAATGGCATTGGAAGAGGAGTAGCTGTGAGAGACATTCATATTAGAAGTGGGCAGGATGTGAGGGAGAACAGGTGGCTGGATGTCTGATGAAGATTGTAGGGGTTCAGGAGAAGCAGAGTTTGAAACCGTGATATGGTGTGATGTCACAATGTGAGAAGAGTTGGACATTTCCATTGTTTTCTTTGGGGCTTCAAGAGATGGCTCATTTGGGATTTCGGGAGTGATTCCACATGAACTCTGAGATAAAGAGGGACATAAGCTAATAAAAAGGGAACTTGAGTAAATTGAATGTCATCATTAATCCTTCCCTAAGGGGGACATTGGGCTGACACCAATTAGATAGTATTCTTGCTCCCACATTACAGGTAGATTAAAGATAGACCCAAAGGGAAACTCAATATTAAATTGAGTTAGATTATGTCATAGTAGATTTGAAACCAAATTTAACTTTGATTTTTCAAGGGAGTCATTACACAAACATGACCATAAATTTCCCAAAGGAGATTCTATATATATATATATTACTACAATCTTTAGGCAATATTAGGCATGCTTTCCAAAATTGAAATGATTAGTGGTCTAACTACAGAAGCCTACTTGGCTCCTAGAGTCATCTGTATTTTTTTTTAATGGTCATATGGCAACTGTCTACAAAGGCATAGGTCGCTATAATTATCTTATAGCCTAATGCTAGGCTAAAAAAATAAAATACATAACTAAAAAAAAACAACAAAACCCCAAAAGCAAAAAACATTTTTAAAAAAGCAAGAAGAAGGAAGTGTACTCAGACAATGGGGGAGGCCCTCATCCCCCACCCAGGTATGGGAGCAGGCAACACTAAAAGAGTCAAATAAAAAGGAGGCCCGCCACCTACAAGAAGTCAAATAGTCCACAAAGTCTGTGAGCATGAATCTGTCCCGAGTAGAGAAGACAGGAGATAATGACCTCGCTCATCCCAGTACCTAAAGAGGCAACAAGCTCGAAAATCCCCTATTAAACAAGAATGTGCAGAACAGTTTGGTGGATAATGCAGTTGATGCAGAAGGTGCAAGCAGCGCCCCATCAAATAGAGATGCATCCAGCGAGTAAACCCAATTCAAAGATGACAGAAAGCATTCTGAAGCTGTGGCGGCATTTGTTTTTTATTTATTTTAGGAGTGACTGCCTACTAGGGCAAAAGTCGCTGTACTCACAGCAGAGCAAACTACTAGGCTATATTAAAAAATAAATAACAATGATAGAAAGGATAGGAGCTAAAAAAAAGAGCACAAAAGCAACAAGAAGGAAGCGGGCTACAGCATCGGCGGTAGGCCCCCCTCACCCAGGCGCAGGAACATGCGACTTAGAACAGTAAAATAAAGTGGAGGAGGCCGGCCTCCTCCAAAAAGTTGTATAGTCCAAAAGTGAGGGTGCACGAAAGAGTTCCGAGTACAAACGACAAGCGGTAGCGACCCTGCTTATCCTGGTCGGTACCGGGACCCAGACTGGGACATTGAACAAGAATGTGCGGAAGTGTGGGAAACAAAGCAGTCGTAACAATAAGGGGAGCAGGCGAGTGCTCCATCAAATGGCAGTGCATCCCGTGAGTGTGTCCAATTCAGAGATGACAGAAAGCAACCTGAAGCCGTCGCCCTGTTCTCGCGGACTCTTTTGCTCTCTCATTCTCCATAATTCCTACATGTCCAGGAACCCAGCAGAGGATAATCTCGAAATCCGACCGGCTCGCCAAAGCTGTGGTGTCACAGATATCGCGAACCAGGGACACTGCCCTGCGAGCACTCAGGGCGCTTTGTGAGGCGCAATAAATCACAATCCGGTCTGGGAATTGGGCACGTCACGTTATCTCCAGTACCGAGCGGTGAATTGCAACCAGCTCGGCCGTGAAGACAGACGCAATGCCTGTCAGAGCCCAGCAGACTTCAAACAGAGGGGATACGGCGTGGAAACCGACCCCCCCTCTTGAGACTTGGAGCCATCCTTATACACTGGCACGATTCCAGCGTGACACGAAGTGTGCTCCAAAAAGGCTGAACGCAATACTACCGTCGATGTAGAAGCTTTGGGAGCAGAGGCGTAGCGACAAATAGCCAAATGTGGTACCCTCCAGGGTGGCGTCCTGGGCAGAACCAGGGGCGCCACCGGCCCGAGAGCTTTATCTACCTCTCGAAGGAGTTTCCTGGCCCTAAACCCAAAGGGCTTAGGGTATGACTAACGTCTCTCGGCGGCATAGGCACCATCGAGATCAGCTGCGATTGAAGTGAGAGCTGTTGGCGACTGAGGGAGACGCCGGGCTCGCGTGTACAGGCGAGTGATGCACTGCACGCGGCGCAGAGCGAGTGGCATCTCTCCAGCATCGACCAACAAGCTCTCAATGGGGGAAGTGCGGAAGGCACCGGTCGCAAGGCGAAGGCCGGTGTGGTGGATCGAATCCACCTTCCGCAATAAACGCTCGGCTGCGGATGCATAAAACTCGCATCCGCAGTCGAGCCTCGAACGAACAAAGGATCGATAAAAAAGTAGGGCAGTAGCCCTATCAGCGCCCCATGCGCTGAACGTCACGGAACGGAGAATGTCCATGGCGCGGGTACAAGAGACCGAAAGGCTGCGAATATGAGCCTCCCAGGTGAGGCGTCGGTCGAATACAAGACCAAGGAAACGGTGCGACTCAACCACATCCAGGCGCACCCCTTTAAGAAACAAATCTGGGTCGGGGTGAAGCCGTGGATGGCGGCAGAAGTGCACCACCTTAGTCTTGGCCAAAGAAAACCGAAACCTGTACGCTTCAGGGTAGCGAGAGACTCGGTTCAATGCCTGTTGGAGTAGACGCTCCAGAGTTGGCATCTGAGCCACGCCAAAAGAGATTGAAAGGTCGTCCACGTAGAGCGTAGCGAGAACATCTTTCGGCAGCACCGAGGTGATGCCGTTGATGCTCAGGGCAAAATGTGACACTGAGGACACTTCCCTGCGTGACACCCTCTTCCTGCTCCTTTGGGCCGGAGAGGGCTCCCCCCACCCGTACGCGGAATCGACGATCTCGCAAAAATTCAGATATAAACATTGGGAGGCGTCCCCTCGCCCCCATCGTGTGGAGAGTCTCCATGATACCGTATCGCCATGCGGTATCATAGGCTTTCTCCAGATCGAAAAACACCGTGGCGTAGTGCTGTCTACGAAGGAAAGCCTCGCAGACGGCATTTTCCAGTCGGAGCAGAGCATCCGACGTGGAGTGGAACTTGCGGAAGCCGCACTGTGCGGAAGACAGATGGCCTCCGCTGTCCAGGAAAAAGGCGCATGAAGCGAGAGCGGAACGCAACTCACTCACAGTAAACTTGTCGTTGAAGGGTTCTCCGCCTCTGGAGGTAAAGTCCAGCCAGCGGCCTTTCGCGACATCACGAAGTGCATTGAATGCTGGCGGAGCAGTATCACGGCTAGAGAATGCGGAAAAAGCGGTCGCAAAGGATTCCGCCACGGACGCGGGGTCCGAGATTGAGGTCCCATTCTCATGGAGAACGGCAGGGAGGCCTGCGAGAACTTGCCCCGAATCCTTTTGACTCGCTTCCACACCTCAGCTAAAGGGGTCTTCCCGTTAAGTGAAGACACGTATGCCCGCCAAGAAAAGCGGCGGGCGTGCTTCGAAATATACCGGAACCTAGCCCTAGCCCGACGAAATTCAGCGACAGTGAAATCCTTCGGGCGGCGCTTATAGCGCATGTAGGCATAACGCTTCTGTTTGAGGGCCGTCTCACACTCGGTCGACCACCATGGGAGTGGTCGGCGTGCAAAACGGCCAGACGTCCTAGGAATAGTAGTCAGGCCCACGGCGATGAGTTTGCCGGAGAAGAACTCAACGGCCTCATCTACCGACCTAAACTCATCAACTGAGATAGAGAATTCAGTCATTTCCTGAAATTCAGGCCACCGTGCCCGCGCCAAGCACCACTGAGGTGGTCTCTCAGGCGGCAGTTGCCCTGAAAATGATATTTTAATGGGAAAGTGATCACTACCATGGAGGTCATCGACCACCTCCCAATCAAAATCAGGCTGTGCATCCGAAGAGCACAAAGATAGGTCAAGGCAAGAAAATGAAGCGGTTCTCGGACAGTGATGCGTAAACTCATCCACGTTTAGGACACCCATCTCAAGCTCTTCGATCAGATCAGCAAGGACTTGTCCCCTGGGATTTATGGTGTAATCTTCCCAGAGAGGATGCCTGCCGTTCAGATCTCCAAGCAAGAGATAGGGCCTCGGCAACCGTGCCACGACGCGGCGGAAGTCCCCCGCGTCGAAATCAGCTGACGGTGGAATGTACGCAGAAATGATAGTATACCTCCTATCCAGGTGTAGCTGCACAGCCACTGCCTGAAAAGAGGTATCTCGAGAGAAAGGAAGAACGGAGACATCATGCCGGGTGTAAACCGCGCATCCCGCGGTGGTGGGGTCGCAAGACCCTTATACCCCGGGAGGGCGGGCAGGGGGCATGCGTCTAGCATGGTCTCCTGCAAAATGATAGCTAACGGGGAACGGGACGAGACGAGCCTCCGCAGCTCCTCCCAGTTGTCCCGGAGTCCACGGCAATTCCATTGAAGGAATATGCCCTCCAGGCCTAGATCGGAGACGCGGGGGCCCTCCTCGAACTGAAGACCCTCACGGGAATGGCCGTACGCTTCTCGGGAGCAGAACCCCGGGCGCTGTCGCCTTCGAGGACTTATTGGGGGAAGTTGGGCTCGCCATGCGAGTCTTTTCCTGCCTCCGCCTCGAAACCTTAGGCGGGCGTTGCGGCTTCGGAGGCGGGGGGCCCTCTTTTCGAGGAACCACCGTCTCCGAGCCACTCGCTCCACCTTGGGGCGTGGGCGCCTGGGTGGAGTAGAGCCTGCAGAAGGGCTCCGAATGGGCGCGGAAGCAACCGTGCTCGTTGGCCTGGATGGGCCAGGAGCAAAGGGTGCCTTTCAAACTATTGAGGCATATGATGTCCCAGGCAGAGCAGGGTGCGCCAGGACCAAGTCCTTAGCCTCGCGGAATAAGAGTCGATCCTGGGCCTGAACAGCCAGGATTTCTTTCTCAAGGAGATATGCACCACATAGCTTCGAAGGAGCGGGGTGCGGCTCTCCGCAATTGACACACTTGGCCACACATGATTTGGACTTATCGTGTGCGACCTTGGAGCAATTTACACAGACTTTGGGTTGACTCCGACTTTGCACGTCTACATGAGCGATTCGTATGGCCGAAGCGGTGACAGTAATAGCACCGCCGCGGCAGTGGCACGAATGCCTTCACGCGGTAGCGGTACCAACCGGCACGCACCAACTCAGGAAACTTGTCACAGTCGAACGTGACAAAGAGTGTAGGGGTGGGTCTCGAGCCCCCTCCCTGTTTTCTCATCACACATTCGACCTTGACCGCCCCATGGTCGGCCAGCTCTAGGGTGATATCCTCAATGGAGTAGTCAACGAGTTCCCTCGCATAAACTATTCCTTTCACAAAGTTCATGGTAGAGTGCGGCGTCACACTCACCGGGGTGCCATGAAGTGTCCGAAGAGCACTTATCTTAACCGCCTCGGCGGGATTCGCCAGAAGGCTCCCGTCCGAGAAACGGGTCACCTTCGGCTCTCTACCAATTGCACTAGCTAATCCTCTCCTCTGATGGATCATGGGGGCAGAGGGGCCCGGATGTGCCGATCTTGGCTTGGTCGCTTGCCAGAGTGGCCCGGATGTGCCAATCTTGGCTTGGTCGCTTGCCAGAGTGGCAGCAGACCCATCCGTCCCCGCAGCCCCCGCGGATGGAGAGGGGCCCCGAGTCTTCTTCGTCTTTTTCTTTTTTGGAGAGGAGGGTGGGGAATGAACCCGCTTCTCACCCCCGCCGGTAGAAGCCCCCAGGCCAATGGACCGGCCTCAGCCAGGTCCTTCTCCTAAATGGAGAAGGTCCTGGTAGTCATGGGGTCACCGGTCGGAGGAGATCCCTCCCCTCCTTGTCCTACTTCAGAAACCACAGCCATTTGAGGAGGACCTTGCATAGGGGCGGATTCAGGTTCGGTGCTTGGCGCCGAGCCTGGATTCCCCCCCCATGGAAGGCCCTACCGTCTTAGGCTGGGTTTCCTCAAGGACCATGGCTATCTCAGGGGCGGCCTCCAGTTAACCATCCCCCCCAAGACACCGCAGGTCCCGTTGGCAGTATCGTCACTAGTCTTGTGTGGGGAGGCATAAGCCTTGACCCCGGCAAGGTTCAATATTCTTGCCAGCAGGTCTTTTGAGGAAGCGACCGAAGGGGCCTGGCTTCCCTCTCCCCCCTAAGGGGGTTTGCCCTCCAGAGCCGCTTCGATGTGGAGCGGCTGGCTAAGGGCTGCCTGCTGGCTTTCTTGGCAGTCCCCCTGGAAAGAACAGAGGGGACTGCTGCTGGTAAAAGGGAGGTGCCCGAAAGCACCTCCAGAGAAGGGTGTGAGGGGGAGTCCCCTTCACCCGTAGGCATACGAGAGGAGTAAGCCTCATCTCCGGTTGAAGAGATATGGAGGGTCCCCTGCGCAAGAACAGGATGGGGAAAGCTCCATTTTTTTGCAGGAGCTGCCCGAGGGCGGCTCCGTCGCTGTTTCAGGGGAAGTTGGGGGTTGGGGTTTTTTTTTATTTTCATCATTGGGCATGGTGACCCTTTTTGTGATACGGGACGCAATAGCTCATCACCTCTTGCAGTTGCCCGCACTGCAAGAGGTGCTTACAGGCCTGGCAGAGCCAGGCGCCGCCATTTCGGACCACCCCTCCCACCTGGTGGCCTGGCAGTCCATCGGCATGGCGGCTCCACCTTGAACACGGCATAAAATCAAGGATAGACGGTAAAGTGAGGAAAAGGGATGTGAGGAAGGTATTGGTGGGGATGAAGCAGGTTGTTAAAAACCAGCCACCCTAGACAGGAGCCCAGGGGTTAGGGAACATTGTCCCCTACCCCCTCAGCCCTGATGCGGGACGGTTGGCTGAGAGTAAGGTCAACATCTACCCTGTGAAATTAGAGGCCGACCAGAGAAAGTTGTGGGAGAGGTTGTATGAAAAGCGAGGAAACAAGTGTTTTGAAGGAAGGAGAAGAGGCTAAACTGGGGTCGGACGGGGTGCTGAGTCCCATTAGTACGGCGGCCAGGATGGCAAATCGCCGCGCCCCTTACGGAGACAAGCCAGGGGAGGTAGTCCCTCCTTCCCTTGTGACTCCTTGGGGGCCAGAGACACCTGAGGAGAAGCTTGCACAGTGGAGGACTCAGGTTTGGGCTTTGGCGCTGAGCCCGGGTTTGAACCCATGGAAGATCTTGCTGTCTAGGGCCATACCCCCCAAAGCATCACAGATCCTAATCGAGGACTCCGCCTTTTCATGGTTCACCTTAGCCAGTAAGCCAACCTCCATCCGGAAGATGGGAACAGACACACTGACCTCAACTTCAAACTCAAAATGCATGATTCAAAGGGGAAGATACCAACAGGTCCTGCTATCCTTTGCCTCCCTAAGGGGATTGGCCTTATCAAGCCGTTCCAGCGGCTCCAAAGACACCATAGGGAAAGCCCCTTTGTTGCATGGGGATGGTAAGAGGGAAACCACTGCACTGGTTGAAGAGGTATTTAGATTTTCCTCATCCTCCCCAATACTTAGGAAGGGCAAAGCCGCACATGGAGGCTGATCTCCATGCAAATTCCCACTATTCTTTTCATTTGTCACCATTTGTGTAATGAAAGAAAAACGATGCATGAAAAGTAGATATTAGGACACACACCATCCCTTCATGCTTTGGAAGGTTAAGAGAAAAGTAAGTCTCCATAAAATCAGAAAATTCCAGAATGTGATCGTTTGTACATACTCAGTCCATAGGTCCTGCTAGGATGGGCTTTGACATCTTGGATGCCATTCAGGCAAAATTCTCCCCAAGCTACAACTATAAAGGATGGTGCCAGTGTAGACAGCTTATATATGTACTGAGAGGAGAGAACCAGAGTCAATAGCCCAACACACCCCATGCCTAATACTTGCTTTAGCCAGCAAACTTTTGGCCCTTGCAGCATACATTACTACTTGACTAAGGATCCATAAGATGATGAAAGTGCACTGGGCAGCCAGAACCTTTGTGGATAGAAAAGCAAGTTTGGAAGGGGGTAGGCAGGTATGTAATAAAAAGAAGTAGAGATAGGCAGGTCCATGAATGAGTAGGGTAGGTGATCACCTATTATTATAATACCCTTTTGCTAGATGATCCCAGGAGATGGCATGCAGTCCACCCAGTCACCATATCTAGCCAACCCAACTGTCTACCATTCAAATCCTTGAGTAGTAGAAAGGGCCTCAGCAACCATTCCACGGTGCAGCACAAGTCTCCTGCATCGAAGTCGGCTGATGGTGGAATGTATGCAGAAATAACAGTATACCTCCTATTAAACCTTTGTCAGGATACCTTAAGGGATGGACCTTTGCCAGGGGTAGCTTTATTAGTTCCAGGAGATTGCTTGAAATTTTTGATGATCAACCTTTTATGAAATCACCCCAATTCATGTTAAATACAGCCACATTCCTTCAATAATCCTTTATTTTTTTCTTTACTTCCATGCATCTCTCAGGAAACAACTAATTTCTCTTAAATATTTAAATTTCAGTAAGCTGGATTGGATGCAAGGTCTAAGAACACAACTTAGCACAATCTAATACTTTAGTTTATCTATTCTGCATTCATTCCTCTTACAATTTTCACAAGTGGATTCAGCTACACCTTTTAACTATGGTGAGAACAGTAAGTTACCAACTCAACCACCTTTGAATGTTTACTAGCACTTTATTTCATTAATAATTTTTCTTCCCCAAAGTTTTGCAATGAACTTTTTAAAAAATTTTGGCATGCCCTGTTGGTTCCTATACCCTTTTATATAAATAATTGACCTACCTCTGCTGGCCTTGTGTCTGACACTCTACATTCACTTCTCTCTTCTCCTGATTGCTGGTAATTAGATGGTTGCACATAGGAAAGGATTGATGCTATCTGTCCTGCTGATATGGCTTGATACTCTAAATGAGCTCGAGCCAGATTGTGATCTGATGATGTTGGTGGAGTGACATTATTGTAGTTATTGGAACCCAAGCTTAATCCTCGAAGGAGCGTTTTGGAATTTGATGAACCATCATCTGTTGAATAAACTTCTGCATTAGATGGAGCTCCGGAAATATAGCGATTCCACGAAGAATCAAGACGACAGTCAGAATATCCATGGACATTTAGACTGCTTCCTGACTGATGGTGGTGATTAGCATAGGAATTAGTCCTATGCAGGGTAGATGACTGCAGTGCTGAGTTGGATGAGCTACTATCTACTGCCCAAGCTTTGCACCCATTGTCATCACTATACATACGAATATATTCTTCAAAAATGTGAGGTTGTTCATAAAAATTATTTGTTTTAGCAACAACTTCGGCGCAAGGAGGAAAACGAGCTAGGCTGCATGAATTTTGTAAATTTGATCTCTTTTGGTTGGAGTCCAGCGTGTATTGTTTTGATGACTGCACGCTGCATGACTTGTCTGAAGAAACACTGTTTGGATGGGAATGGTGGTGAGGAGGTTCTTTGAATAGTGCATCAGCAGAAGAAAGTGATTCCATACTTCTAATGGAATCCGTTATGTTTGACAAAGAAACTGAAAAAAAATATATAGCGTTATTTCTTTGAGCTATTACATTCAAGTTACAATGTCATTATCATGATTTTTATTAATGGGTGGGGGTTGACTGCTGATTATTATGATGAATTACTGAATACAATAAATAAAGTTTAATATTGAATTATAACACTTGGAAAGGAAAGAGAAAGGGCATTGTACAACTGATATCCAAGCTTTTAGATTTGTGTTTACTACCAACTTATTTTAGACATGCATATACATATATCAGCAAGAAATACAATTTAATGTGCTCTGAACCATGGGTTGCTAAAAACATATAGAAGCTGTGACAAAATCAACCCAAATCAGGCATTTATCTAACAACTAACACAATGAAGCTCAACTTAGTTTAGGGTATGAACTAATATTTCCATGCAGCCAGGTCATAAGCCTAAACTTATGCAACAAGGTGAGATTACTGAATACGGAAAAGAAATCACACAATACTGGAATGTGGTTAATTAAGAGAGAGTATGAATTGCTCGTGAACAAGACGAAGGAAGTAAATCTGCAGGGAATTTATTGCCTCCCTTCACCATCGACTCTGCATCTTTCCCACCACACAACCAATTGAAAATCTAGGCTATCTACAATCTGCACATGTAATAAAATGGAATGAGCATTCACTAACATCTACATTGCATCCCTTAACTCCTGCCCCCATAAAATTATGAGCCAATGCTAAATTAACTCTTAATGTAACAAAGTAAAAATGCCCATAACCCCACAATGCTTGAGTCCTTACATACAGGCATAATGGGCTGCCAACATCTAAGAAAACCTCACCAGATATTCACCCTGGATGACCCCTACATCTATACTTAAGACCTTTCCAACATCTACACCCATTAAATTATCGCAGAAATCACACTGCTCACCACACCTCGCCATCATAACAACCTAAATAATACTACCAATCATCAAATACTTTGCCCTCTAGAGCCCACAGAGACAAGCAAGAAGTAAATAGAGATGCACCATTTTATGATAAAATGTTATTATTCAACTTTTTAGCCATTATTATAACGTATTTATTCCATTTTTTTTTCAGTTTAATATTATAATTATTAAATATGCCTTGAGAGCAAAATTGTATGGAGATTTACAATTTTCAAAAGATAGATGTTGGTAAATCTGAGGCTGGACATACTTTGCTGCCCCCAGGTTATTTCAATCAAATCGGGCAGCTCTCAGGAAAACTGCCATGCCAAGTGGTCTTCTCCAGAGGTCTCCAAGAGAGCTCATATAAAAGAATTTATGAGAGTCATAAAGGGGGGCAATGTTTTCAGGATGCTTGAGGTTTCAGCAGTAGCAGTTGGGGTGGGGGAATCTAATATTTTTGTATTCAGGGAGAGGAGGGAGTATCCTAATTGCAGGTGGACAGCAAAGCTCTGGTTTGGTAATCTAGGCTTGCTTTGGATTTGTGGATATTGAGTGGGGCTTTAGATTAGGGCATTTTGCAACTGGTTTTGAAGAGCTATGTGGGTGTGAATATGTTTTATAGTGTTCTAGTTCAGTGGGGTTGGGGGTAGGTTATCTACTAAGTAGGAGTAGAAGGCAATAAGGGGTTTAGGGAACAGGGATAGGAAGGAAGAGGGTGTGTAGGGTGTGTGAGGGGCATATCAGTTTACTGAAGAACTCTGTGCTTATCATATTCAAATAGTTCTCAATTGGAAGTACATTTGTTAGGTCATGGATGTGGTTTTGTGCAGCCACTTAGTTTTTTTTAGACATCTCTGGTGACTATGAACATGGGCAAGGCAGCCAACAAAATTGGCCTCTTTAGGCTAATATAAGATGCACAAAAAATACAATATAGGAGGGAGGGGGGGGGGGGCATGCTCTGGTACCAGGAGGAGGTCCACTCTCTCAGGGACCAATGTACCCCAAACACCCAACCAGAAAACACTATAGATGAGGTCAGCTCTCCCCCCCCCCCTCCTCCAGAAACTCAATTATCACAGTCAAGAATGCACAAGCTATCCAAAGTACAAGGGACAAGTGGGAGAACCTGGGCCTGTCCAAATACCAGGACATGTAATGTGTATAAGGATCCACCTAATACATAATACTATATCAATAAATAATAAAAAATATAAAAATCATACTAAATAATAATAGGAATGATAATAATAGTAACTTAAATAGTAATACTAATAATTTGCATCCAGGCCAGGATGATGTGAAGCTCCTTGGATGACAAAGTGTAACAGGCTAGACATGGAAATGAGCCCAGGTTTGCCCACATGGATGGTCCTGCTATATGGATCACCTCCAGGACTCTGTTCATGTCAGGAGGGGTCTACATATGGCAGCCATTCCCCCACTAAGCCGCCATTGATCCCAATCAAGGACTCTGTTCATGTTTTGTCAACCTCTGCAGGCCTAAAATGCTTGACTGCAGGATGTTAGGGCACAGGCACTGCTTTCCTTGCCCTCATAAGGAAATTGGCCCTATCGAGGCGATTCCACCAGGAAGGGGGTGGGGGGACTGCTGCTGCTAGGGAGGTGGAGTCACCCGAGGGTGCCTCCAAAGAAGGGAGTGAGGGGGTAGCCATTGCACCTGTGGGTCTAGGATAAGAGTAAACCTCCTATCTGGTAGAAGAAGGTTGGAGGGGCCCCCGAGAAAGCACAGGGTAGGCCACTTTGTTTTCAAAGATGAAGCTGCCTGAGAGCAGCTCCAAAGATGGCAACACCATCACCGGATGGTGATAATGAGAGGGAAGCCCCTCTACTGGTTGAAGAGGTGCCTCAATTTTCGGCATCCTCCCCAACACTTAGGGAGGGTGAGGCAGCGCTTGGAGGCGCATCTTCATGTGCTTTCCCACTATTGTCTTCTGATGTCACCATATTAGAATAAGAAAAAATGGGGCACATGGAAAGTGGATACTATGACCTCCCAATAACTTGGGAAGTTAAGAGAAACATCTCCAGAGGATCAGAAATTCCAGAATGTCATCATTTACACATAATCAGGCCCTGCGCCATTCAGGCGACATTGTCCTGGAGCTTTAACCATAAAGGATGGTGCCAATGTAGCCACCTTATATGTGTTACTAGAGGAAGGTGAGTAGAGTCAATGGCCCAACTCATCCAGTACCTAATACTTGCTTTGGCTAGCGGGCTTTCAGCCCTTGCAGCAGGTAGGAACCTGACAGTATACACTGCTACTTGACTAAGGCTCATAAGAGGATGAGAGTGCACAGGGCAGCCAGAACCTCTGTGGATAGAAGAGCAAGTTTGGAAAGGGGTAGGAGGGTATGTAATAAAAATAGGCAGATCCATTAATGAGTAGGGGAAATGATCCCCTATTATCATCATACCCTGGTCCTAGGTGATCACAGGATGGCATGCAGTCCATTGAGGCAACATGGCTACCAGACTGAACTCTGCCCAGGTGAGAACAGCCCTACTGGTACAAAGTGTGGATAGAAAAATTTGAGGTGATAGTCATAATAATAATAAATACTACTATTAAATAAATAATAATACACAATGATTATAATACATAATAAAAAACAACTTTCCCAGGCTCAGGTTCGGTGTTTAACACTGAGCCTGGGTTCAACCCCAGGAAAGATCCTACTGTCTGCGGCTCAGTCACCTCCAGGACGATGTCCATCTGACAGGGGCTCTGTGTGCCCCACCCCTCCTGCCTCAAGGCACCACAGATCCTATTTGAGGTACCTTTTCTTATGTCTGGCTAGCAAACCAAGCTCTAATGGGGAAGAAAGGGGGGCAGGAATGATGACCTCCTCCAATTCAGGGAGCACGGCTTGACTGGCCCCGCTTTCCCTTGCCCGCCTAAAAGGATGACCTTATAGAGTCGCCCCCAATATTTGAGCATCTGCCTGCCCTCTTGGCATTCCCCTGTGATAGAAAAGGGG
This sequence comes from Ceratothoa steindachneri, assembly GCA_963969495.1. Taxonomy (NCBI): domain Eukaryota; kingdom Metazoa; phylum Arthropoda; class Malacostraca; order Isopoda; family Cymothoidae; genus Ceratothoa; species Ceratothoa steindachneri. The sequence continues at coordinate 28,896,661 of OZ018319.1, forward strand.
GAGACTGAAATTGGTCAAAGATGGAGTCATATGAGGGGCGGTCAATAAGTTTTGCAATTCGGATATAAGAAAACGAGATATGAGGAAAAGTGTTTTATTATTTTTCAATATAACTACCCTTGACTTCAATGCACTTGCGCCACTTGTCACTGAGGCTTCGAATTCCCGACAACCAGAAATCTCCCGACTGCTGTTCAATCCACTCCTGGACAGCGAGCTGGACATCTTCATCGTCCCCAAACCGGCATCCACACATTGCAGCCTTGAGCTGGCAGAATAAAAAGTAGTCGCTAGGGGCCAGATCTGCACTGTAGGGGGGATGGTTGAGCTCCTCGAATCTGCACTCGCGCAGGGCAACATGTGCAACTCTGGCCTTGTGGACTTTCGACGAGGTTAAAGTTGACCATGGGGCGTGAGGTTTCTAGGGACCCAACGGGCAGAGACCTTGGTCATGGCCAAATTGTCGTGGATGATGTTGAAAACACTTCCATGTGATATTCCAAGTTCTCGCTCGATTTTTTCGACCTTCACCCGTCGATTTTCGAGGATCATCCTCTCCACATAGGCCACATTGTCCTCATTGGTCACCTCTGACGGGCATCCTGGATGGAGGTCATCTTCAAGGGACTCACGACCATGGTGAAACTCCCTATTCCAGCGAGCAATGGTTGCATAGGAAGGGGCGGTGTCAGTGTACACTGCAACCATGCATTCATGGATCTCTATTGAATTCTTGCCTTCCCTTGGTCAAAAATTTGATCACTGTGCGGTGCTCAACCTTCTCTATTGTTGAAAAATTTGTGACTGATGATCTGCGATCAGCTACTGCTTCTTAAATAGACGAGGCAGGAGCGTGCGGCTGCAGGTCCTGACTTGTCATAACTTGTCCTAACACCCCTACAAACAGCCATCCCCCTTCCTCTGTTTTGCCCTACCGATTCGCAAAACTTATTGACCGCCCCTTATACATGGGCCATTCCACAGAATGGGGTGGAAGAAAACTGCTGCATTTGTAGGTCTAGGAGACTTTTTTTTTTCATTTTGGGAGCCCATCTGGTGACTGCTTACTTGGGCATAAGTCGCCATACACAACACAGCTTACTACTAGGCTATATTACTAAAATAAATAATATGTAAATAACAAATAATGATAAAAAAGGACAAATACTAAAAAAAAAAAATAACACAGAAAAAGGAAAGGCAAGGAAGCGTATTCCGGCGTGGGGGGTAGGCCCTCCTCCACCCAGCACGGTAACATGCAGCCTACAAAAATAAATAAACAAAAAGGATCAAATAAAGTGGAGGAAGCCAGCCTCCTTCAAAGAGTCGTAAGGTCAAGATGTCGATGTTCACGAGAACCCGTTCCGAGTAAAAGGGACAAGCAGTAGCAAGCCCGCTCATCGCGGTACCGGGGCAGGTAATGAGAGAGGAGATCACCCAGACAGGGACATTCAACAAGAATGTGCCGAATACTCTGAGGGACAATGCAGTCTTCACAGTATGGCGCAGATGAGCACTCCATCAAATGGCGGTGCGTCCCGCGAGTGTGTCCAATTTGGAGATGACAGAAAGCAGCCTGAAGCCATTGCGGCATTGGGGGGTAGGTCCATAGGAACAGTCACTGTGCAAAGGGACGCAAATTTAAGTTCTCCTGTAATGTCTCCCATCTTCTTTGCCAAGAAGCCAGGAAAGATGCCCATATTCCTGCCATGTAATCAGTGTGAGGAAGAGCAATATACTGGTCTGGTCATCCAATCCTCACAGACTCTTTGGCCCCCTCATTGGGGCGCTCATTCCCCGCAATTCCTACATATCCAGGAACCCAGCAGAAGATAATCTCAACATCCACCCGGCTCACCAAAACTGTGGGGTCATGGATATTGCGAAACAGGGGATGCCGAGATTCTAATGCTCCGGGAGCACTCAGGGCACTTTGTGAGGTGCTATAAATCACAATCAAATCTCTGAATCGGGCACGTCGCATTATCTCCCATATCGAAGGGGGATATTGCAACAAATTCTGCTGTGAAGACAGAGCCCCGCTGACTTAAAACTGAGGAGATACAGTATGGAAGCTGACCCCTTCTTGGGACTTGGAGCCATCATTATAGACCGGCAGAGTTCCAGTGTGACACGAAGTGTACTAAAAAAGGCCGAATGCAATACTCCCGGCGCTGCACAAGCTTTGGGAGTAGAGGTGTGGTGACAAATTGTCAAAGGTGGTACCATCAAGGGTGGCATCCTGGGCAGAACGAGGGGCACCACCGGCATGAGCGCTATACCTACGAGGGGGAGACAATAAGTTTTGCAATTCGGATATAAAGAAACAAGATATGATGAAAAGTGTTTTATTATTTTTCAATATAACTACCCTCGACTTCAATGCATTTGTGCCACTTGTCCCTGAGACCTTGAATTCCCGACAACCAGAAATCTCCCGACTGCTGTTCAATCCACTCCTGGATGGCGAGCTGGACATCTTCATCGTCCCCAAACCGGCGTCCACGCAGTGCAGCCTTGAGCTGGCGGAATAAAAAGTAGTCGCTAGGGGCCAGATCTGGACTGTAGGGGGGATGGTTGAGCTCCTTGAATCCACACTCGCCCAGGGCAGCATGCGCAACTCTGGCCTTGTGGACTTTGATGATATTTAAGTCGATCATTGGGCGTGAGGTTTCTAGGGACCCAACGGGCAGAGACCTTGGTCATGGCCAAATTGTCGTAGATGATGTTGATAACACTTCCATGTGATATTCCAAGTTCTCGCTCGATTTCTTCGACCTTCACCCATCGATTTTCAAGGACCATCCTCTCCACATTGTCCTCATTGGTCACATCTGATGGGTGTCCTGGACGGGGGTCATCTTCAAGGGACTCACGACCATAGTGGAACTCCCTATTCCAGTGAGCAATGGTTGCATAGGAAGGGGCAGTGTCGGTGTACACTGCAACCATGCGTTCATGGATCTCTTTTGCAGTGATAAAAAAATTGGATCACTGCACGGTGCTCAACCTTCTACATTGTTGAAAAATTTGTGACTGATGATCTGCGATCAGCTACTGCTTCTTAAATAGACGAGGCAGGAGCGTGTGGCTGCAGGTCCCGAGTTGTCATAAGTTGTCCTAACACCCCCACTAACAGCCATCCCCTTCCTCTATTTTGCCATACCGATTCGCAAAACTTATTGACTGCCTGTCGTAGCTCTCGAAGGAGTTTCCTAGCCCTAAACCTAAAGGGCTTAGGATATAACTGGCGTCTCTCGGCGGCATAGGCACCGTCGAGATCAACTGCAAATGCAGTGAGAGCTGTTGGCTACTGAGGGAGGCGCCGGGAAAGCGCGAACATACAAATTATGCACTGTGCATGGCGCAGAGCGAGTGACATCATCCCAGCATAGACAAGTAGGCTCTCAATGGGGAACATGCGGAAGGCACTGATCCCAGTCGAAGGCCAGTGTGGTGGATCGAATCCACCTTCCGCAATATACACTCAGCTGCAGATGCATAAAACTCTCATCCGTGATTGAGCTGGAACAAACAAAGGATTGATAAAAAAAGTAAGGAAGTAGCCCATCGTGTGGGTACAAGAGACCCTAAAGCTGCGAATATGAGCCACCCAGTTAAGGCATCAGCCAAATACAAGACCAAAGAAACGGTGCGAGTCTACCACTTGCAGACAAACCCCATTTAAAAATAAATCTGGGTCATGGTGGAGCGGCGGATGGCGTCAGAAGTGCACCACTTAGTCTTGGCCAAGGAAAACCGAGAATAGTACAGTCTACAAAGGAAGGCCTTGTAGACAGAATTTTCCAGTCAGAGCAGTAACTGACAGGAGTGGAACTTGCGGAAGCCGCACTGTACAGAAGACAGCTGGCCTCTGCTGTCCAGAAAGTCTAATCTAACATTTACAAATTTCTTCATCAACTTGCACATGCAGGTTAGAGAGATTGGGCTGAAGCAGGCCGAGGTAGAGTGATCTCTCCCCAGTTTGCGAAAAGCGAGCACAGTAGCGATTCACCGGGAATCTGAGAGGATACACTCCTATCAAGATCCTGTTGAACAAATCTAACAGAAAGGCTATGCCTCACTCAGTCAGGTGTCGAAGCATCATCTGGACCAGGGGTGGTTTCTGCGCACTAAGTGAAAGCGTAACGAAACTCAATCAGATTAAACCTGTTGTTGAAGGGTTCTCCGCCACTGGAGATAAAGTCCAGCTGCCGGCTTTCTGCAACATCGCAACGAGTATTGAATGCTGTCGGAGAATCATTCAGGCTATAGAATGCAGAGAAAGTGGTCACGAAGGATTCCGGCATGGAAGCAGGTTCCGAAATTGCAGTCCCATTCAGCTGGAGAACGGGAAGGAGGTCCTGCAAGAACTTCTCCCGAATCCTCTTGACTCGCTTCCACACCTCTGCTAGAGGGGTCTTCTTGTTAAGTGAAGACATGTATGCCCACCAAGAAGAGCGGCAGGCATGCTCGACAAAATTCACCGACAGTGAAGTGGTTAGGGCGGCGCCTATAGCGCATGTAGGAATAATGCTTCTGATTGAAGGCATTCTCACACTTGGCTGACCACCACAGGAGCGGTCGGCGCACAAAATGGCCACACGTTCGAGGAATGGTAGTTAGGCACACAGCGATGAGGTTGCCTGAGAATAACTCAGCAGCCTTATCTACCGACCTAAACTCCTCGCCTGGGACAGAGAAAACGGTCATTTCCTGAAATATGGACCACTGCGCCCACACCAAACACTGCCGGACTGGTCTCTCAGGCGGCAGCAGCCCAGAAGATGATATTTGAATGGGAAAGTAATCACTACCATGGAGGTCATTGACCACCCCCACCCAAAATCAGTCTGGGCATTCGGACAGCACAAAGATAGATCGAGACAAGAAAATGAAGCGGCCTCGGGCAGTGATGTGTAAACTCATCCACATTTAGGACACCTATCTCCAGCTCATCAATCAGATTGGCAAACACCTGAACCCTGGGATTAATCGAGCAGTCTACCCAGAGGGGGTGTATACCGTTAAGATTTCAGAGCAAGATAAAGGGCCTCGGCAACCATGCCACAACGCGGCGGAAGTCCCCCGCAAAGAGAAGAATGGAGACATCATGCCGGGTGAAAATTGCGCATCCTCCTGGCCAGCACCCATCTTGTGGTCGTGGGGTCATAAAACCCTTATACCCAGGGAGGGTGGGCAGGGGGCACACACCCAGCATGGTCTCCTGCAAAATGATAGCTAAGGGGAAAATGTGGCGAGACGAGGCTCCGCAGCTCCTCCCAATTGCTCCCCCTCCCCAGAGTCCTGGCAATTCCATTCAAGGATGCAGGGGACCTTTTTGAAGAAAAGACCCTCACAGAAATGGCCGTACACTTCCTGTAGGCAGAACTCCGGGTGCTGTTGGCCAGACAATGTGCTGAAGGCGACAGAGAACTTATCAGAGGAGGTTGGGCTCGAAACCTTAGGCGAGCCGGGCAGTTTCGGAGGTGGGGGTCCCTTTTTTGGAAGATCCACATTCTCCAAGCCAACCAGCCTACCTCTGGGTGTGGCTGAAGGAGCTAAAGATCCTTTAGTGCTGTCCTCCTTTCTGGGGGCAGCTTTAGGAACCCTGGAAGATGTCCTCACAACCCTCTTCTGGGGTGTTGCCTCCTGTGAGTCTGATGACTCGGAAAACGGTCATGCGGGGCGAAGGGAGGGGAGCCCTGGGTGTAAACCCTTTGTGGCGCCAACTTTACCATGGGAGCGCCAGGGGTGGTAGAACCTATAGAATGGTTCCAAATAGGTGCGGAAACAACCGTGCTTGTAGGCCTGGCTCATAGCAGCGGGTCTCTTTCTTAACATTGATGCATAAGACATTCCAGGACCCAGTCCTTAGCCTTGCAAAATGAGAGATAATCCTGGGGCTGAACAGCCAGTATTTCCTTCTCAAGGAGATACGCACCACATGGAATGTGGCTATCCGCAAGACATTGTATGCAGCCTTGGAGCAACTTACACAGACTTTGGGTAACCCCGACTTTGTGCATTTACAGGAGCGATTAGTATGGCCAAAACGGTGACAGCAGTAGCACATCCACAGCAGTGCCAAAAATGCCTTAACTCTGTATCGATACCAAACGGCACATACAGACTTATTCAATGCATTCGCCAATGCTCCTGTCCGAGAAACGGGTCACCTTCGGCTCTCTACCAATCACACTAGCTAGAGTTCTCCTCTGATGGATCATGTTGCCCTTAGCCAACATGCTGCATGAGCGCGAGCGAATAACAAGGAAGCGTTTGAAGCTGGCGGCCTTAAAAAATCCAGGTAACCTCTGAATGGGGAGCCGCCCCCGACATAATCGCGGCTCCATTCTGTACAGTTCTGGTCTTCATCTGGGAGTCCCCACCCTGGGGAGCAACGTGGTCGGACGTACGGATCTTGGCTTGGTCACTTACAGAAACAGCAGCAGAACCATCCATCCCCACGGCTCCCTCAAGGGGAAAGAAACCCCCCTCCCCTCCGAGTCTTCTTCGTCTTTTTCTCATTATTTCTTTTTAGGAGAGAAGGTTGGGGAGTGAACATGCTTCTCTCCTTTGCCGGCATGAGCCTCTAGGCCAGATAGGTGGGCCTCAGCATGATCCTTCTCTAAAATGGAGAAGATCCTGCCTGTCACAGGAGGACCAGCCGGAGAAGGAGAAGCCTGCATAGGGAAGTACACAGGTTCTCTGCTTGGCACTGAACCTGGGTTCGACATCATGGAGGATCCTACCATCTGGGACTGAGTCACCTCAGGGACCATGTCTATCTCAGGGGGCAGGGTCCCGGGACTCCATGTGGTCATCCTCCCTCCCAAGACATGACAGGTCCCATTCAAGGTACCTTTGGTCATCTCGTCTTTGTCCAGTGAACTGGCAGCCTTTGGGGAAGAGAGAGTGCTACGTACAGTGACTACCTGTAAGCTCATTATCCGGGTTCACAGGTCTTTGGAGGGCATGGGTCAATGGGCCCTGTCTTCCCTTGACACCTCTAATGGGGTTGGCCCTATCGTGCTGGGTAGGAACGGTGAATTATGGGTCGCCTGCCTGCTTTCTTGGTACTCCCCTTGGAAAGTAAAGGAGGGACTACAACTGTAAAGAAGTCACCTAAAAGTGACTCCAGAGAAGGGGGTGAGGGTGAGTTCCCTGCATCCATAGGCATAGGATAGGAGTAATCCTACTCACCAGGAGAATTAGTTTGCAGGGTCCCCTGCGAAAGCCCAGGGGGGAGGGGGGACCTCAGTTTTTTTCCTTGGAGCTGCCGGAAGGTGGCTCCATTGTTGTTGAAGGGGGAGATTGATTTTTTTTATTCATGGGCATGGTGACTGTGGTCTTTTCATGGGATGCAAACGGCAATCACCCTAAGCAGTAGCGAGCTCTGAGAGGGGTGAATACAGGGATGGCAAAACTAGCTACTGTCATTTGAGGCCACTCCTCCCCCTTAGGCTCGGCGTAAAAATCGATAGAGTTTGAAAGGAGAATGAAAGGGGATATGAGGAAAGTGTAGGTGGGGTTGAAGCAGGTTGTTAAAAGCCCACCAGCCCAGCCCAGACCAGAGCTCAAGGGTGAGGGAACGATGTCCCCTCCCCCCTCAGCCCCAATCTGGGATAAGAAGAAGAACATAAGAAAAGAAGGAGACTGCAAAAGACCATTCATGGCCTACATACACTTGGCAGCTCCTGTTCCAGTCAACACACAAAAGATTTCTTACCAGAGAAAAGTCATCAACATTGTCACCCTTAACAGGAGTTCGTCAGATCTAATCTACAATATACATAAAATGCATCCAGAGGATTATTTCCATTCATGCAACCGCAAAATATAATCTTCCCACTCCTTAGAAAAATATATACATATGTACATAAAAAAAGTCAGTCCCATCTAGCAGCTTCATCCATATATTTATCTAATCTATTCTTAAAACTACCCAGAGAGGAGGCTTCTATCACATGCCTAGTGAGCCTATTCCATTCATCTACCACACGATTTGTAAACCAATTCCTCCCAATCTCCTTCCTAAACCTATACTTATCAAGCTTAAACCCATTGCTACGTGTCCTGTCATGTTCACTAAGTATAAGAACCTTACCCAGATCCCCTTTATTATATCCTTTTACCCATTTGAAGACTTCAATCAATTCCCCTCTGACTCTTCTCCTTTCCAATGTATGTAGATTTAGTTTTCTGAGCCTTTCACCATAAGGTAAGTTCCTTAGCCCACCAATCATCTTTGTCATCCTTCTCTGCACAGACTCAAGCAAATCAATATCCTTCCTATAATATTTTTGACCAAAATTGTACTGCATAGTCTAGATGAGGCCTAACTAGCGCCAGATACAGTTTTAGAATGACTTCAGCACTCTTATTGCTTACACTCCTCCTAATGAATCCCAATATCCTATTAGCTTTATTCTTAGCATTTAGACATTGATTTCTAGGACGAAGGTCTGAACTTACCAAAATACCCAAGTCTCTCTCACAATCAGTCCTCCCTAAAATTCTGCCATTTAATTTATAACTATTCAATGGATTATTTCTACCTATACTAAGTACACTACATTTGTCTATGTTAAACTTCATTTGCCATTTCTCGGCCCAATTGGACAGAATGGTCAATTCCACCTGCATTACAACAGCATCAGAATCAGCCCTAATGGCCCTACCTAGCTTAGTATCATCAGCAAATTTACTCAGGTCACTACTTATACCTATGTCAAGATCATTAATATAAATTAAGAATAGCAAGGGACCCAAAACAGATCCTTGAGGAACTCCACTGCTAACACACCCCCACTCAGATTTAACTCCATCTATACTAACTCTTTGCTGTCTGTCACCAAGCCATGACTGAATCCACCTAAATATACTGCCATCGATCCCGTGTGCTTTAACTTTGCTCAGAAGTCATAAGTGTGGCACTCGATCAAAAGCCTTACTAAAGTCCAAGTATAAAATATCATAGTTTTCATCATTATCTGCTGCTTCATAGACCTTACTATAAAAAGACAGCAAATTAGTTGGGTATGAGGAAGGTGGTCGGTGTCTACCTTGTGAAATTAGAGGCCTAGCAGAGAAAGTTGTGGGAGAGGTCTTAGAGAAAGTGAGGAAGTAAGGTAAAAACAAAACAAAGGCTGTCAGAAAGAAGGAGAAGAAGATAAGATGGGACTGGATGGGGCCTCTGAAATGTAGAAGGTCCTGCCTGTCACAGGCGCACCAGCCAGGAAAGGAGATCCCTCCTCTCCTTGTGAGGCTTTGGGGATCCGAGTCGTTTGAGGAGGAGCCTGCATAGGGGCAGACACAGGTTCTGTGCTTGGCACTGAGCCTGGGTTTGACCCTGTGGAGGATCCTACTCTCTGGGGCTGGATCATCTTAGGGACAATGTTTATCTCAGGGAGAGGGGCTCCATGTCATCATCCCTCCCCACAACATCGCAGGTCACATTTGACGTACCTTTGGTCATCTCATCTTTGGCTAGTGAACCGGCATCCTTTGGGGAAGAGAGGGGGGCATGTACAGTGACCTCTTGTAAGCTCTTTGAATCAGGTTTTTAAAAGCCCACCACTCCAGAATGGAGTTCAGGGGTGAGGGAATGATGCCCCATCCTCACTCAGCCCTGATCTGGGATAGTTGGGTGAGAGGAAGCTGGTCGGCATCTACCCTGTGAAATTAGAGGCTGATGAGAGAAGGTTGTGGGAAAGGTTATAGGGGAAAGTCAGGAAGTAGGGTATAAACACAGTGTCAGAAAGAAGAAGAGGCTAAGCTGGGGCCAGATGGGGTGCTGAGTAAAGCAAATGGCTGCGCCCCAGGCAAGAGAAAGGGTCTCAGCAACCATTCCACAATGCGGTGGAATTCCCTCACATTGAAGTTGGCTGACAGTGGAGTGTACAGAGAAATAACAGTATACCTCCTATCCAGGTACAGCTGCACAGCTACTGCCTGAAAGGAGGTATATTCATGCAGGCGTAAATCGCACATCCTCCTGCCCATTCACCATCCTGTGAAGGTGGAGTTGCCCCTCCCTGCTTTCTCATCACAAACTCGACATTGACACCCCATGATTGACAGGCTCTAAGGTGATGTCATCTATGGAGTAGTCCACTAGTTCCATCAAATAAACTAATCCTTTCAATAAGTTCATGGAAGAGTGTGGCATCACACTCACCAGCGTGCCATCAAGTGTCCAAAGAGCACTAATCATGGCCGCCTCAGAGGGATGACACATTTGCCATTAGGCTACCATCTGAGAAACGGGTCACCTTTGGTTCTCTAACAATCATGCTAGCTAAAGCTCTCCTCTGATGGAGCATATTGCCCTTAGCCAACATGCTGCCATCAGTGTAGCAAATAACGAGGAAGCGTTTGAAGCCAGTGGGCTCAAAAATGGCAAGTAACCTCTGAATGAGGAAGGCCCCCGACGTAATTGAGGCTCCGCTCTGTACACTTTTGATCTTAGTCAGGGACTCCCTACCTGAAGGAGCACTGGGGCCAGACATGCCGATCTTGGCTTGGTTGCATACCGAAAGGGCAGTGGCCCAGTCCATCCCTGTAGCTCCCACTTAGGGAGAGGAGCCCCCCCATCTTTTTTCTATTTCTTTTCTCTTTAGGAGAGGAGGGCGGTGAATGAACCCACTTCTCCCTTCTGCTGGTAGGAGCCAGATGGGCCAGCCTCAGCAAGATCCTTCTCTGAAATGGACAAAGTCCTGGCTGTCACAGGGGCACCAGTCGGAGAAGATCCCTGCTCTCCTTGTAAGCCCTCGGGCACCCACACCCTCTGAGAAGAAGCTTTCACAGAGTCGGACTCTGGTTCTATACTTGGCACAGAGCCCATGTCCATTTCATGGGGGACATCCATGTGCCCCCCCCCCCAACCTAAGACATCACAGGTTCACTTTGAAGTACCTTTTATTCTGTTATGAGCTGGCAAACTGGCATCGGTAGGGAAAGAGAGGGAGGCGGGTATACTGACCCCCTGCAAGCTGGTTGCTCACATACACAGGACATTAGAGGGCACATGATGACAGGCACTGCTATCCCTTGCCCCCTTAAAGGAGTTGGGCCTATTGAGTGGAGAGAGGTCAATTTTGGACCGCCTGTATGCTTTCTTGGCAGTCCTCTTGGAAAGTACAGTGGAACCTCGGTTGTCAAATTTAATTCGTTCCTGAAGGCCGTTCGAGAACCGAAGTGTTCAAAAACTGAAACAATTTTTCCTATAGGAATCAATGTAAAATGGATTAATCCATTCCTGGACACCAAATGATTGCTTATTCAAACTTTTACAACTGTACATTTGGCTGAAATTTCTGGTTTGTGCGTATGGCAGATATTACCTTCAAATTGATATCTAAATCTTTTCTGTACAATTAGTAGTAGTTGTTTTATATTCAATTATGTCTACTGGATAAGGGTTATTTTCTGGATTTTGGGCCCTCGAGTGAAGGTTCAGCATCAATAACTTTGGTAATCTTCAGGAAAGGGTGTATTTTCATACACCGACATGAAGATCATAAGTATCCACCCCACGTCTAACGATATCTAATACTCTAAAATTTGATTTTATTTTACAGGACAAACCTTGCCTCAAAGCTAAAAAATAGGGTCAAACATTTTAGCGCCCAGTCTGATTTAAACCTAATTTTCTCCCGGAAAGTTTCAGCGGACACATAAGGGATTTATACATTAAATAGAGATTAGAATATGCCATATAACGGTGTATAACACATTATCCCTCACATGGTTGCTCAGGTCAAAATTAAGCATTATATGCAAAAATATAAAATTTCCAATTTCTTCTCTCAGCTCTTTTTGCGAGATATCGCCGACCCCCCCACAAAAAAACCATAAAACCATGAATAAAAACCAAGATTATGGGACAACCTTGATAATCTGTATATAAATGGATATGAAATTTCTTCCACTTTCGAATGACCTTGGTTTCGTTCAAATCGGTAGGTTAGTTCCCGAGATATTTGCAACAATTTAGGCCAATTTTTTTTTAACTGATAATTTCAACCAGAAATTATCAATGGAAATGCACCAAATTACGTAAATGGATATTGTATGGGGGTATCTTGCGAGTTAAATTACTTCTTTTTTTTTATTTAAATAGGCCTAGGATTTAGTGATCCAAAATCAAGAAAAATCCAAAATCCGGCATGGTCTTGGTCCCGAGGAAGCTGGATTTGGGATCTTCAACCTGTACCAGCAAAATCAGACAACAGTTCTTAGAGTGTATACTCCGAGCGTAAGCTGAGGCAAGTTTGACACCACACGCTCAGTCACTCAGTGGTTATGTGCTGCCAGCGTGGTATTGTTGGCTCGTTCGGCAACCGAGTTATGGTACGATAACTGGGGCAATTTTTAGTTCAAAATTTATTCAACAACCGATTTGTTCAAAAAGGGAACCGTTTGAGAACCGAGGTTCCACTGTAAAGGGGTGACTGCTGATGGAGAGTGACAGAGAAGTAAGTGAGGGGGGAGTCCCCTGCACTGGTAGGCAAAGGAGAGGAGTAAGCCTCCTCTCTGGTAGAAGAGTTTTGGAGGGTTCCCTGGAAAGCATGGGGTGGGTGGGAGGAGGACCTCCATTTTTTTTCACTGGTGCTGCCTAAAAGCGGCTCCGGTAATGGTCAAGGAGATTTTCAATATATTGAGAGTTAGGCATCATGACCCTATAATAATCAGAGAATGCAAACGCTTATTACCCCATGCAGTAAACTAATCTGCGAGGGGTGAACACGGGGCTGGCAAAACCAGCTACTACCATTTGTGGCCACTCCTCCCACCTAGTGACCTGGCAGCCCGTCAGCATGGCAGCTCCACCTTGGGCACAGTGTAAAATTGATAGACAGAGAAAATGTGAGGAAGGTGTGGGTGGGGATGAAGTAGATTGGTAAACCTACCACTCCAGGCCGGAGTTCAGGGGTGAGGGAACATTGTTCCCCTCCTCAGCCCTGATCCGGGATAGTTGGGTGAGAGGAAGCTGGTCGGCATCTACCCTGTGAAATTAGAGGCCAATCAGAGAAAGTTGTAGGAGAGGTTGTAGGGAAGGTCAAGAAATAGGGAGGTTGTAGGGAAAGTCAAGAAATAGGGAGGTTGTAGGGAAAGTCAGGAAATAGGGTATAAACACAGGCTGTCAGAAAGGTGAAGAGGCTAAGCTGGGGTTGGAGAGGGCACTGAATCCTGTCAGTACAGTAGCCCAGAAGGCAAATCGCCTCTTACGGGCATGTAACAGGGTACCATCCTGTGGAGCAAGACATCATTGAGTGAACTGGCACATATCTTTGATTTTTTTTTCAGTGTCCATCTGATAACTGCCTAGTACCTACCTTTGAGATGGCTGCCAATAACTAATGGGTGTAATGGTGTGTAGCTGCTGCATACTTCTTTCTGTCTAAGATCTTTCACTCACAAGATTGGCAATTTATTTTTAACATATGTATGTGACACCTAAAGCAAGGCACTGCATACTTTTGACAAGTACTGTATGTATCAAAATATATGCATATGTTCCTCTTTTTTGATAATAATAGTTCTTTAAGTGATAGCTACTAACCAAATATACGCTATGGAGATTTTAAAACAAAGTTTGGTAAAAAATGAATACATTTCTTACCTGTTGATGGTGAAGGATAGGATAATCCATAGGAATGTTGCTGTGCTGGTAAAATGGGCGAATAAAGAGGTGGCTGCGTAGTTACAAGAGGCCTCAACAATGACTGGGGGGTATTCAATATAGGTGAATAATAATGAGTTGTGGTCAGTCCTCCAGGCGTCAAAGTACTATTCATGTTATGGACTGCTGCACAGTTATTATAGGCAATATGACTTGAAGATACATATGGTGTGATAGGATTTGATGAACTAAAGGTTCCAGTTTCACTCTCAGAGTTCACATTCAAATTAACTTGACTTTCCTTTTGACTGGATGATTCATCTTTTTTAGCAGTAGGTGATACCTGCTCTTGTAATTTCTTAATATCATTATTTTGGTTGAGGGCTTTCCCAGTCATTGCTACACAACTCTGTTTACCAAAAACCTTTTCTTTAGTTTTTTCACCTTTTTGAAGTAAAGAATCATCATAATACTTTAATATTTCATTATATCAAATTAAATGTATAAGAATGCTGGAAGAAAATAGTTCAAATCATAAAGTTTATAAAGTTTGCAGGTCAAAAAAAGTTTAAGAACATAAGTTGGCAATTCTATACAATAGCAGTTTACTTTTTTTTTGCCATCATTTAAGGTGCAGAAACCAAGTGAGGATTATAGACACCTGTTAAAAGTCTAATCTGCTATACAATAATAAACAAACATACAGTATGGTCAGGAACCGAGATGTCAAAGAGAACAATTGAGGGGGAAGATAACCCACAGGTAGAGAATAATTTTCTTAGACAGGTTATAAACTAACCCACTAGGGGTGATAGTATATTGGATTTAGTTTTAACAAATAGGGAAGAAGGCATTAGTGATACAGAGATTGGAGGAAATTTAGAAAATAGTGACCAGTGCAAATTTAGATTTAAAGTTAAAATGGAACAGGGTTAATCAGTAGGATAAATAAGGTAAATACACGACTTTAGAAAAGCAGATTATAGTGGTCTGAGGAGGTACCTAGAGATGGTTGTTTGGGGGACTAGTGAGTGAGATCAGGTCAGGAACTGAGATGTTAATGAGAGCAGTTGAGAGGGAAGATAACCCCCAAGTAGAGAGGAAATGGTATCAATGCGGAAAATGAGACATTGATAAAAGTTAATTGCCGGACAGATTATGAACATTCCATGGTAATACTTCAGATTTGAGGCGCAGAGTAGATGGCGCTGTTAGTCAGCTACAATTTTGGGCTACAGCATATCTCTTATGACGTCAGACGGTAGCGTCAGATGTGACAATCACTGCGTTATATTTTTTTGTTCTTTTGGGGATTTGTAACTTTTAGTCTATTATTTACTAAGTATCTGCGCTCTGCTCGTTTATAGTTTTTTTTCTAAGTTAGGTAAGGTTTCTTGATGTCTTTTATTGTTTTTTGTTTTGTTTTCGTAATTTTTGTTTACTGCAAACGATAACAGCTTCTTACTGGCAACATCGTAGCTTATAAATAGGACCCGTTTTGCAAATGTTTTTCTTTTGCTATTGTGTTTTTGTGCCCTCCATTTGCTTTTTTGTTATTCGAATTTGGCTTTACTTTATATAATCGCGAAAAACTTTTAGGTTATCTAGAGGCGCATAAACTAATCAAGAAACCTATAAAAGTAAGAATTGTTTGTTATTAGGTTAGGTTTTTCTGCCAGTAAAAAGCTGTTGGGGAGAAAAAAAAACCCAGGAAATTCAAGGGGACTGCTCGTGGGGGAGATATCACTGCAGGGGGACCACCCTGCGATGATCCTGAGTTTCAATCAATTGGAGGGGTCTGGGGGGCTGTGCCCCCCAGTATATATTCATATACAAAATCTTCAGAGGGCAGTTCACATCTTACGCTACCGTCTGATGTCATAAGAGATATGCTGTAGCCCAAAATTGTAGCCGACTAACAGTGCCATCTACCATGCGCCCCGAATCTGAAGTGTTACCCATTCCATATAGAGAGATTAAAGCCAAGTCTGTCGAGCCTAAATAGATGTCAGATAAAATTAAGCATTATAGTGGCATTAAAAAAGGTATTTATAGGAAAAGAAAAAATGTTGAGGATCAATTAAAGCAATGATATTAATGAGCTAGATAAGGACATTAAAAAGTTAATTAGGGTAGCAGAGAAAAATTATGGAATTAAAGTTGCAAATAAGGCAAAGGAAGATCCCAAGGTTTCTTTCAATTATACAAAACTAAGACTAGAGATAAAATAGGTCCAGTTAAAACTACAGGTGGAGAGTTACTAGTGATGCTATGGCTGGGATGCAAAATATATATTTTCTTTCAGCATTTATAATCAAGGATACTCTGTACCTGAGGGGACCTTAATTTTCAGGGGTAAAGATGAGGGCAAATTAGAGGATATTTTAATTACAAAGGAGATAGTGTCAAAAGAAATAGATAAAATCAAATTTAGTGAATCACTGGGCACTGATGAGGTTTATCCTAGGATTTTGAAATGATGTAAATACATGTTAAGTGAGCTCCTAGCATGGCTATTTAGAAAAATGTTAGAGACTAGCATTATACTAACAGCATGGAAGAAGGATAATGTGATACCTGTATTCAAGAAAGGGGATAAAACTATGTCTAATTACCAACCAGTGAGTTTGACATCAGTGTTGGGAAAAATGATGGAATCTATAATAGCGAAATCTATTAAGGATCACTTAGATAAACATAAGTTAGTTGAGGAATTTCAATACAACTTTAAAGGGGTAAATCATGTTTGACTAATTTACTGTCTTTTTATAGAAAGATTTATGATGCTGCCGATAGAGATGAGAATTACGATATTGTTTACTTGGATTTTAGTCAGACTTTTGACAGGGTACCACACTTACAACTTTTGAATAAAGTTAAAGCGCATGGGATCGATGGAAGTAGTTTTAGGTGGATTCAGTCTTGGCTTAGTGACAGACAGCAAAGAGTTAGTATAGACTGGATTAAATCTGAGAGGGGGAATGTTACCAGTGAGGTTCCTCGGGGTCAGTGATTGGGCAATTGTTATTCTTAATTTATATTAAAGATCTTGACTTATGAATGAGTAGTGACCTGAGCAAGTTTGACAATGATACCAAGTTGGGTAGGATTATAAGGTCTGACTCTGATACTGAGCTATTACAAAATGAATTGACCAACTATTTCAATCACAAATGGAATTTAAGATAAGCAAGTGTAGGGTACTTAGTATAAGTATAATACACTAAATAATTATAAACTGAATGGGAGTATTTTAGGAAGGTCAGAATGCAATTTTGGTAATACTTCAGATTTGGGGTGCACGGTAGGTGGCGCTGTTAGTAGGCTACACTTTTGGGCTACAATATATCTCTTATGACATCAGACGGTAGCGTCAGATGTGACCAATCATGGCGTTATATTTTTTTGTTGTTTGGGGGATTTGTAACTTTTAGTCTGTATTATTTACTAAATATCTGCACCTCTGCTCGTTCATAGTTTTTTCTAAGTTATGTAAGGTTTCTTGATGTGTTTTACTCTTTTTTATTTTGTTTTCATGTTTTGTTTGCTGCGAACGATAACAGCTTCTTACTGGCAACACCGTAGCTTATAAATAGGACCCGTTTTGAAAAAAATTTCTTTTGTTATTTCATTTTCATGCTCTCCATGTGCTTCTTCATTATTCGAATTTGGCTTTAGTTTGTATAATCGCGAAAAACTTTTAGATTATCTAGAGGTGCATAAACTAATCAAGAAACCTATAAAAGTAAGAATTGTTTGTTATTAGGTTAGGTTTTTCTGCCAGTAAAAAGCTGTTGGGGGGAAAAAAACACAGTAAATTCAAGGGGACTGCTCGTGGGGAAGATATCACTGTGGAGGGCCTACCCTGCGATGATCCTGAGTTTCAATCAATTGGAGGGGGTCTGGGGGGTGCAACCTCCCAGTATATACTCATATACAAAAAAAATATAACGCTGTAATTGTTCACATATATTGTAGCCCAAAATTGTAGCCTATAAACAGCGCCACCTATTGCGCACCCTGAAACTGAAGTGTTTCTTTTCATTGCAGTAGGCCATCTGGCGACTGCCTACTTGGGCATAAGTCGCCGTACCTAACACAGCCTACTACTAGGCTATATTAAAAAACAAATAAAAATCTGTATATAAATAATGATAAAAAGGACAAATGCTAAAAAAAATTTAAAAGAAGAAAAGTAGAAAAGCAAGAAGGAAGCCTGCTCCAGTGTTGGAGGTAGGCACACCTTCCCCCAGTGCAGGAACATGAAACCTACCAAAATAAACACACAAAAAGGTCCAATAAAGTGGAGGAGGTCAGCTTCCTCCAAAAAGTCATAAAGTCCATAAGTTGGGGTACACAAATCCATCCCTAGTACAAGGGAGAAGCAGTAGTGCCCCTGGCTTGTCCCAGTACTGGGACAGATAATGTGCGCAGAGATCACCCAGACTAGGAAATCAACAAGAATATGCCAAACAGTGTGGGGGACAACACAGTCTTGCCAGTATGGTGCAGGTGAGCATTCCATCAAATGGCGATGTGTCCAATTCAGAGAAGGCAGAAAGCAACCTGAAGACGTCGCGGTATTGGGAGGTAAGTCCATGGGAACAGTCATGACACAATGGCACACAACTTTAGGTTTCCTTTGACCATCTTCCATCTTCTCTGCCAAGCAGCCTGTATTCCTGCCATGTAATAAGTGTGAGGAAGAGTGAAATGATGGTCTGGTCAGCCAGTCCTCACAGATAGTTCGTTTTAACTTGGGAATTGAGAAGGGTAAAATAACCGAGAATGCTGTAAAAGTTCCAAATTTTCATAAGGGAGATTATGTAAAACTCCGAAGCTTGCTAAATTTTGTAGACTGGGATGTAGAATCCAGAGGTAAAAATGCTTATGGGATGTGGGATACTTTCAATCATATAATAAATATAGTCCAAGAACAATGTATCCCAATGAAGGCCATTAGGAAAAAAGTAGGAAACCATTATGGTGGAATCAGGAGATAGCTAGAAAAATTTCAGAGAAGAAAAGGGCATATAAAAAATTACAGGTACAAAATAATATTCAAAATTTAAGTGATTAT
Organism: Ceratothoa steindachneri; assembly: GCA_963969495.1. Lineage (NCBI taxonomy): Eukaryota > Metazoa > Arthropoda > Malacostraca > Isopoda > Cymothoidae > Ceratothoa > Ceratothoa steindachneri. Next base: position 28,915,371 of record OZ018319.1, read on the forward strand.
AGAATGGCTAGGAATGAGTTAAATAAGATTATAAAGAAGAACAAAAGGGTGTCAGAAATTAAATTAGCTCAGGATAGCAACAAAGATCCTAGAAAGTTCTTTAGTTACTATAAAATTAATAATAAGTCTGGCAGAGTTAAAATAGGGCCTATCAAATATGAAGGGTTTGTGAGAGAAACTGATGAGGAAATAGTTGAGGTACTAAATGGTCATTTTGCATCAGTATTTACAAAGGAGAAACTAAATAGTCTTATGTATAGTACTCATGGGTCAGGGAAAGAGGTGTTTACTACCATTAGTGTGGATTGGAGGACGATAAAAGAACTAATAGGTGAGTTAGATACTACCGAGGCCTCCGGCCCTGATAATATTCATTCTAGGATACTTAAAGAAAGGGTAGAAAGTATCTCAATAGCTCTGGAGAAGTTGTATACTAGGTCACTGGAATATGGAGACATACCCGATGATTGGAAGAGAGCGAATGTAGTCCCCATTTTCAAGAAGGGTAGTAAAGAGGATCCAAATAACTTTAGACCGGTTAGCCTAACTCCTGTAGTCTGTAAAATTCTTGAGAAAATAGTTAAAAATGGGATTTGCCAACATCTAGAGAGGGAGGGGTTAATCAGCCATGCTCAGCATGGGTTTAGATCAGGTAGATCATGTTTGACTAATTTACTAGACTTTCTGGAGTTTGTAACAAATCAAGTAGATAAGGGAGAGAATGTAGATATAATTTACTTAGATTTTAGTAAAGCATTTGATAAGGTACCACATAGGAGACTAGTTCATAAATTAAAAATGATTGGGATATGTGGGGGTGTTTCAAATTGGATAGCTGAGTGGCTGAAAGACAGGAAGCAAAGGGTAGTGCTAAATGGTGTAAAGTAAGAGTGGAGGGATGTTATCAGTGGGGTTCCTCAGGGATCAGTTCTCAGTCCATTATTATTTGTCATCTATATAAATGACCTTGGGGAGGCAGTTAATAATAAAGTGTCAATTTTTGCAGATGATACCAAATTAGCAGCTGTAGTTAAAGATATTGATGATAATTTTAAAGTACAGGGGGATTTAAATAAATTGTTATCCTGGGCACATAAGTGGCAAATGACTTTCAACCTTGATAAGTGCAAAGTTATTAACATGGGAAAAGATAATAGAGAATTTAACTATGAAATGGATGGGCATTGGCTGAGCTCAGTAGAGGATGAGAAAGATCTAGGAGTAGTAATAGATAAGTCATTAAGGTTTTCTAAGCAGTGTATTGAAGCAAGAAATAGGGCAAAGTGCTGGGTTTCTTTAAGAGAAATGTCAGTTACAAAAGTAAGGAGGTTATTCTTAAACTCTATAACTTTTATGTTAGGCAACATCTAGAGTACTGTATACAGGCATGGTCCCCACATTTTAGACATGATATTAACCTTCTTGAGTCAGTGCAACGGAAGGCAACAAAGATTATTCCTTCTCTGAGGCACCTTGAATATATAGATAGACTGAGGGTATTAAATATATTCTCGTTCGAAAGGAGGTGTGTGAGAGGGGATATGTTTGAGCTCTTTAAAATTTTTTCTGGGATAGATAAATTGGATGTTAGCAAGTTTTTTGAGTTAGATGATGGAAATCGGACTAGAGGTCACCACTTGAAAATTAAAAAGCAAGAGTGTAGGTTGGATTTAAGAAAATATTATTTCACCAATAGAGTGGTAGACTTCTGGAACAAATTGCTGCGGAGGGTAGTAGGTAGTCTAAATTTAAATGTATTTAAGAGTAGGTTGGATGAGTTTATGAGGAGGGAAGGTTGTGATGGTTCCTAAGTTTTGTATATATTAATAGTTTGTATATATCTATAGCTGCATGATCTAGTTCTTGACAAGCCTTGGTTGGTGATACCCTTGTTTGTGGATGCAATCCTCTGGATGTAGTTTTCCTGGGAGTTTGGGTGCCTTAAAAAAGAGGCCGTTTGACTCGGATGACCTATGATGAGCCCTTGTGGCTTTTGTCATCTGTTATATTATATTGTGGAGGACTTTGATTTTGTCTTCCCCTGGTGATGGTGCTTTTTGTGGGTGGGTTTTGACGGATGCAGATGACCTTTGATAGGCCCTTGTGGCTTTTGTTATCCGTGAAATTATGTTATGTTAGCAGAAGATAATCTCAACATCTGCCCAGCTAGCCAATTTTGAATGTTTTTTTTTTAGAGCTCATCTGGTGACTGCCTACTTGGGCATTACTCACTGTATTTAAAACTGCCTAATACTAGGCATCAATAAAATAAGATGCAAAAAAATAAAAAAACAATAAAAAGAAAAAGGCAATAAGCAGGAAGCAAGCTCCAGCATTGGGGGGAGGTCCGCCTCCCCCTGTGCATGAATGTGCAACCTACTAAAATAACAAAAAAAAAAAACAACTAGTTAAATAAACGGGAGAAGATTGGCTTCCCCTACAAAAGTCTATAAGTCCAGTCAATGTGCGCAAACTGGTCCTGAGTACAAGGGACAGGCCGTAGGACCCCCTCCCCCACCTTTCAGGAGTTTTTGGTAGTTTAAGACAAGGTAATTTATGATATTTCCAGGTTAAGTGAGGAGCATCAAAGAAGAGACCTAAGAACTTATTTTCTTTAACATTGTTTATTCTTTGGTTATTAATGGATATAGTTGGTGTTCTGAATATTCTTTTATTTGTAAAATACATTAGTTTAGTTTTTTCAATATTAATGGAAGTTCCCCATGTATCACAAAAGTCTTTTATTTTATTAACTGCCCTCTGAAGATTTTCTTCAGCTTCCTGTAATGTATTCCCACTGGTATATATTGCCTGATCATCTGCCACACAAGATATATTGCAATTTACTAATTGAAGCATGTCATTATTGAAGATTGTATATAGAATAGGTGACAATACTGAACCTTGTGGTATTCCTCTAACAAAATTAGCTATCAGATAAGAATTCCCCAATGGAAATTTTAAATGAGCAGTTTTCTAGATAATTAACTAAAATAGCTAATAATGTTCCTGATATACCAGATTCTGAAAGTTTGTACATTAATGCCTGATGTAGCACCAGATCAAATACTTTTTTGATATCAAGAAATAGTGCAATAATATGCTTACTGGAATTTTTAATTTCAGTAGTTGGTCAATTAAGCTATGTTTCTTATGAAAACCACATTGGAAGGGTTTTATTATATTTTTTTCAAGATACCAACAAAGTCTATTATGAATCATTTTTTCAAAGTATTTGCAGGATCTTGATCAGGTTTATTTATAGTATCAATAATGTTTCTTTCCATGAGGATAGAAATTTGCCTTGTTAGCAGCAGGCATTAAATATTTTCTTTTTATATTGCAGTGGCAGGTTTATTAGAAAAGATTTATGGATTAAGTTAAATCCCATGGCTTTTCCTCCTTTTCTGAAATGCTGATATAACTATCCATATATTCTTCCCAAGTAAATCTTTATTATAGTCTTCTGATAAGTTTTTAATAGCATGATTGATCAATTTATTTTCTTGTTCATTTAAAATAACTGGATCTGCAAAATTTTGGCAAAAAATATTTGCTTTTTCTCTGTCATTTAACAGTGGATTACCATTTTGAATAAGAGGAAATATTTGTTCTCTGTAGGTGCCTCTGATTTTTTAAAAATAGAAATAAATATCTTGAATTGGTGTTCTAAAGTTTATATTATAAATAAATTTTGGTAGAGATAATTTTTTTGCTCTTCTAATTGTTTATTAAAGGCTATAGTGTTCTGTACTGTAAAATTTCTTTCAATGATACATTTAGCTTTCTGTCTCAGTGCCACTTGCTTGCTGCATTCCTCTGTCCACCATGGTTTGTTTTACTTAGTGCTTTTAGGTTCAATGCTAAGTTTGAAAGTCATTTTGCTAGTATCTATTATATTTTCTGTTATTTCATTTAATTCTTCGACTGGATTTTGGGATACATCTGCTTGTATTGGAGCAAGATTAGTTGCCCAATCTGACCATTTGTTATCTTTTATCTTCCAATTTGGTCATTTTCTTTTTTGGGATATAATTATTTGTTCAGATATGGAGATAAGGATCAGGGTATGATCTGAACCAAGATTTCTACCCAATTTAATTTCAGTTTTGTCTGAAAGAGCTGCGGATACTAAAGTGAGATCAATAGTTGAGTAGCTATAGTTAGATCTGATTGGATGATATAATTATTGAAAGCAATTGCTTGTTGCAGTCATTCATGTAAAAGAGTATTAATGTCTTTGATTTAGGTCACAAATAATTAATTTGTTACCCAATTGAAAGAGATAAAATTCTAATTCTTGATCAATAAAGTTGTTTGCATGGGGATTATATAAATTGAGTACATCAACAGCATTATTATTTTTAAGATAAATTCTGGTAGCTTGAGCTTCCAAGATTTTGTTAATATAGTTATTTAGTTTTATAGTTTATACTTTGCGAATTAAAATTATTATATCCCAACCCTTCTAGAAATCTCTATTCTAAAAATTGTATAATTAATGAAATTAATATTTGATTCGGTATCCAACTATGTCTCACATATACAGCACAAGTGGGATTTTTTAGCGTATAAATAAACTTTCATTACTAACAGGTCTTTTATTAGGAGATTTAATTAAATTTGGATTATTAGTTTTATTTTTTTTATTTTTTCAGGTTCAGAATTTAAAGGAGTTTTATTGTTTTTACCTTTTAAGATTATCAGCATCATTTGCTTCAACAACAGAAGATTTTGGGATAAATATGTAGATTAGCAACTCAGCCGAAAAAGTGTTTTTTTGGTAAATATTTTCATTAACCCCTACCGGAATATTCATGCGTGTTTGAGTCATCTGATGTCAGACCCCACCCCTACCCCCATTATAATTCGCAAAACGATTAAAGGCGCTGGCATGATTTGGTTAAATCATTCACCTCTGTAAATGTTAGCATATTAGTCTATAAACAATTAGGATTATATACTGGGGGGCTGTGCCCCCACACAAGCCGTCCCCTTAAATGTACTCCAAAAATGTGAATCATTTTGGAACACGGACGAAATAGTACGTCCCATCGTTCGAGTCGCTAATCTACATATTTACCGATTTTTGTCCTTTTTTTATCAATACCTGCATTTTTAGGAGGTATAGTAAAGTTTATTTTCTTTAGATAGTGGGTTACTTGTGTCTTATTTGGCATGCTTATCCTGATTATCAACATTAATGGATGTTTCCTGTTTTTTATTTCCTTTTTCACCTGGTATTGGTTATTTCTTTGGTAAATATGTAGACAAGCAGCCCAGCCGATAAGATGTACTATTTCATCCGTGTTCCAAAATGTTTCACGTTTTTGGAGTACATTTATAGGGGATGGCTCATGGGGGGGATAAACACGATGCGTGGACCGCACTACGATGATCCTGAGTTTCATTAAATTTGGGGGGGGGGGGTCTGGGGGGCACAGTCCCCCAGTATATAATCCTAATTTTTATAATGTTCTGACATTTACATAGGTAAATGCTTTAACTACAACATGTCAGCGCCTTTAATCATTTTGCTGGCAATTATAATAGGGGTTGGGGGTGAGGTATGACGTCAGATGACTCAAACGCGCATGAATATTCAGAAACGGATGAACGATAATATTTACACAAAATAATTTTTTCTGGCCGGGCCGCTCGTCTACATGTTTACTGTTTCTTTATTAGGTGTTATATTGACAGATTGAGAATATATAGCTTCTCATTGCATTTTTTCTGCATCAGCCATTGCTTCTTCAAATTCCTCCTGTCCTCATTTGAAAGAAGGTGTGTGAGGGGAGATATGATTGAGCTTTTTAAAATCTTTTCTGGGATGGACAAATTGGATTTCAGCAAGTTATTTGAGTTAGAAGGTAGAATAGAACTAGAGGCCACAACTTAAAGATTAAAAAACAGAGGTGCAGACTGGATGTTAGAAAATATTTTTTCACTAACAGAGTGGTGGATTATTGGAATAGTTTGCCACCTGAGACTGTAGACAGCCCAAACTTGAATGTTTTCAAGTGCAGATTGGATGATTATAGGGGGGATGGAGGGTTAATTTCTTACTTTTGGTATGTGGATATGTTTCTTGACTCATTCCTGTGGATGCAGTTTCTTTTTATTGTATATTTTAGGGGACTTTGATTTTGTTTTTGACAGACTCCTATGGAGGCTTTAAATTATATATTGTAGATGCATGGTTGGACATTCAGTAATTGTGTAGACGATGGTCGAATGCGATTATTTTGAACGTCGGCTCGTTGTTGGGTACGGCTCACCGCGGGGATAACACTGCAATGACCCTGAGTTTCAATCCTTTGGGGGGCACAGCCCCCCAGTATAAAAACAAAAATCGCTATAAAATTCTTCGATTTCATCTCTAAAAAAGTAACAACGAAAAGTAGCCCCCCAAAAAACTATGCCTAGGATCCGGCCATCGTCTTCACAATTACCGGACATTCCTATGGATTGTTAAATTGTATATTGTAGATGCATGATCTGACAAAATCCTATGGATGCATTATGTGGGTGGGATTTGATGGATACGGATGACCTTTGATAGGGCCTTGTGGCTTTTGTCATCCGGGAAATTATGTTATGTTATGTTATGTTGAATGATTTACTTCTTGGGAATTTTGTATATCCGTAAGTTACCTTAGCACTAGTAGGAGGATGAGAATTTATACTATAAGAATTAATATTATTTTATATTATTTGCGTTTTAGCTCTCTCATAACTAATATTTGATTTTTTTTTGCTATTATTTCAATTTTTGTGGCTTCCTGTATACTCTGCATCCTTAAAAGGTTGAGACATGATTTAAATTGCAATTTGCACATTTCAAGGTTTCTCTTGGGCAGTCTTTAGCTGAGTGTTTATTGCTACATATGAAGCATTTTACTTTTGATCTACAGGAATTTAGAGTATGTCCATATTTCTGGCATTTAAAACATTGTATTGGTTGTGGAATGTAATCATTGGAAAATATGTAGATTTGCGACCCGGCCCAAAAAGTGGAGTTTTTTTGGTAAATATTTTCGTTCACCCCTGCCGGAATATTCATGCACGTTTGAGTCGTCTGACGTCAGACCCCACCTCCCCACCATTATAATTCGCAAAACGATTAAAGGCGCTGACATGATTTGCTTAAATCATTCACCTCTGTAAACGTTAGCACATTAGTCTATAAACAATTAGGATTATATACTGGGAGGCTGTGCCCTCCAGACCCCCCAAATTTAATGAAACTCAGGATCATCGTAGTGTGGTCTTCCCATTGTGTTTACCCCCACACGAGCCATCCCCTTAAATGTATTCCAAAAACGTGAAACATTTTGGAACACGGACGAAATAGTACGTCCCATCGTTCGAGTCGCTAATCTACATATTTACCAAAAAAAAATTTAATTAATTAGTGGAATAATGTTAGTTATGCAGAACTAATTACAGACCCGTCACTCAAAATAGGTAAGCTATTTGTCCCCGAAACAAATTATATTAACTTTGTATGGTATTCTAATTTTTCCCCCCATTTACAGGAGCTGCCGATACGAAGGCCAACCCTCCATCACTAATATTCGCCCTATTATTGATTTTGGTTGTGCGGTGTGGAATACTAGCTATGTTGGCGACTTGCACTTGTTGGGAGTCTATACAAAGGAGATGGACAAAAAAGATTTGGGGATTTTTTCATCTTTCTTATGCTGATAGATTATCTAATTTAGGCCATTTCTCCATCAAAGGACGCCTTCTCCGTGCATACCTAATTATGGCTTGGAAGATCCTAAATGTCATTGTCCCCACTTGTTTGAATGTAGAAGAGACAACAGAACTCGTGGTCACAGCAAAAAAAATCCTACTACCTCACTCAAATACGGATGTTCGCACTCGCTTTTTCTCTATACGTGTTGTTAATCTCTGGAATTCTCTCCCGGACGATGTTGTCAGTACAAGTTCGATTGTTGTTTTTAAGCGGAAAATTGAACTGCTTCTTGGCACCCTACTTTATGAGTTTGTTTAGTTCATTTTTCCTTCGTGGTTTTGTTCTGCATCTATAATTGGACAACCTTTTTGCTTGCCTTAAGTGTTATTCCTGCCTTAGTGGTCGGAAGATGCAGCAGCGACTGGTGAGGGATTGAAGACCCTCATCAAGGTAAAGGTAAAGACGACCAACCTAGAGAACCTGTTTCAGCGAGAGCGAGTGACTCGGGGGTTGTTTTTGTGTTTCGTTGCAAATTGAACGATATCAAGATGGATTGAGAGAGCTAGAGTACTGGGTGAGGAACAGAATGGTTTCCGTACAGATAGGAGCTGCAGACAATATGTTTGTGGTGAATGAAATAATGGAAAGAAAGAAGAGTGAAGAATGTAAATTATACTATGTTTCCTAGATATAGAAAAAGCATATGATAGGGTTGACAGAAAAATGTTATGTAGAGTCTTAGAAAGGAGTGGTCTTAGTGATAAATTAGTTATCATTATTAGAGGTATGTATGGGGATATAGGAGCAATATATAGACTAGGAGACATAGAAACCAAGTGGGTCAAAAAAGAGAAAGGAGTTAGGCAACGATCTATGGGGGGCTCTTAAAGGTCGTCCCTAATTATGGGGAACCTTGAGGTTAATCGTGAGGACAACCCAAGAGCCTTGGAAGGGGGACGCTGGTTGCCATTAATGGTGATAGATTACCGAGTTATTGCATAATCTTTTGGCAAGGACTCCGGTTGATACAGATGTCCCGGTTGGTTTGCGTTGCCCTTCCTTATTTCCCACGAGAGTTATATGTTGATTGCTATGGGGTGCTCTAAGCCGAGGGGCGGTCTTATTCTAGCGACGGGGTCAAATAGCGCGGGGGGTTGGGATAGACCACACCAAGGTAGAACACCGGTATTTCGGGAGTTATGTAATCGCGAGGAATTGCGATTAACGAGGAGAATGCGCAACGGCTGTTTTCCCGATTAATAAGGCCTTGAAGCAGGAAGATTGAGGAACGTCAGGATATTGAAGTCACCAAAGCAAAAATAGAATTATTATTGAACTAGATCTTATTGCACTTTGTACAAGTTCTTTAATTAAGTTTTAAGTTCTGAGTTAGACATAAATTAAGTTCGAGGTCAAGTGCGGGCAAGGTCTAAAGGAGGCCGGACGAATAGAGCCTTTAAGAGTTACACCTTAATGTCTGCGTTATGTACACGACTATATACAAAGATTAATTACGCGAATCTGAGATATCAGACTGAACAATCTATAACGCGATATATTGCTATTTAAACAGTAATCTTAATTCTAATCCCTTTTGTTCTGGCTTCACACAGTTATATATTCAATTTAAGCCACGCCCTATAAGTTCCTCGTCCAACTAAGCCACAACTCTATCTTATGTACCGGTCTGTTGATTTGTCGGTATTAACATAACTCGACTTTTGATTGGCTACTGCCTAACATATTGGGTAAAATTCTCTGTGGGCGGTGGCATGTTGCCATGGAGACAGCTTCCTAATCTGGTTTCTATTTGTTTAATAGTGACATCTATCCGGTTTATTCTGAATTCTGCTTTGATTATAATGTTTGCCTAAGATTGCCTCGACCAAGCCTAACAGAGATAACTGTTACTACGGCGCTAACTTTACATTTCTCTCTCTTTGTACTTTATGTGTGTAGCAACTTTCGTGTGTGTCATATTTTGGACGTACACGCCGGTCGCTTCAGATCTATTCTATCCCCAACCCTATTTAGCTTATGCACAGAAGAATTTAGCTGTGAAAGTCAGAAGAATGAATGTTGGAGTGAGGATTGGAGATGACAAGATATGCATATTGCTCCATGCAGATGATGTGATAATTATGAGTGAAACAGCGGAGGAACTCCAGAGTATACTAGACATCGTCGTGTATATGGGGAGATTTGGGAGTGAAGTTTAGCAGTGAAAAGAGCAAAGTAATGATTGTGAATAGGGCAGAGGATGAGAGGAACAGCACATGGAGAGTGGGAGTGAATGTGGTGACACATACAGATGCGTAGAAATATCTAGGTGTGTGGCTAAGCCCTAAGGGATGTGATAAGATGAAGAATGAAAAGATTAGTGTAACTAACCAGTGGGTTGGTCGGCTGGGAAGTGCAACGAGATTGAGAATGAGTAGGTATGATATGAAAAGAGAAGTATTAAAGAACGTAGCTGTACCAAGCATTATGTATAGTATGGAAGGAGAGTGAGATAGAAAAGTTGCAAGCAAAACCGAGTGGTGAGAATGGCACTAAATGTACAAACGTATGCAGCGACAGCAGCTCTGAGAGGTGATATGGGATGGAGTACCTACATTTAGAGAAAGACTTGTGAAAGCGACCCTTATGTACAAAATAAGGTAATTGTGTAGACTATGGCCGGATGTTATATCTAGCTATTTCTGGGGTTATTTTTAATGTTTTTCTGCTATCCCTCCGTATTGATTTCTCTGTATTTAGCCTTGTCATTGTTGTTTTCCTTCCATTTTGATTTATCTTTTTTATTTTTTAAAGTTTATTTTACGAACTTCGATTTTTTTTCTTGTTCCAAAATGAAAATTCAGTGGTAAAGTTGAAGATCGCCTCGTATTTCCTTCATAATGTTTCATTCAGTTTCGAGATATGCTTCACTGAACTAGCACAAGGGAAGGGAAGGCGAAGCCCCCACCCAAAATGAAACATTAATACAGGTAGGGACGGGGGAGCAAAGTCCCCCCCCCCGTTAATTTTTAACAAAAATACTAACTACCAAAACCAAGTTTAGTCCGAATTCAGTGACGTCATACATCAATGGACATTGATGTTTTTATACTCTCTATTTACCTATTTTAACATTTACATCTGTTTTTATTTCCTACTGTTTTTATATGAAATTTTCTACTTGTTTAGAATAAATACTTCGATGATATGTAGGAACTAGTTTTTTGTCGCCATACAAACATGCTACGAATTCCTAAATTTTTTCATATTTTCCTCTTTTTTTTTACATATTATCCTAGTTTCATTTATTTTGATTTTTCAATTTCTGCATTTCTTATTTAGTTTGCCTATTATTTAAAAATAATATTTCGATCTTTTTTGTTTTAATTTTTTGGGGCAGGAATATTGAACGTATAACCAATCGTTATTAAGTCTGTCCGCGACATTGTTTAGCCCTTGGGTCGTTAATTTGTGACCGTGAGAAACTTCTTAAATTTTTAGCCGACCGCAAATTAATCTCGTTATCAATCCCCTGTGAACATTTAAACATAACGCGACTATACCCTCAAGTGCTTGAAAATTAAACGTGACGAAGCCACAGGTGAAAACATAAGACTTTTTTTTTTTACCGGTCGGCTCTTAAGGGAACATTTTTTTCAAAGTCTCGCTTCCCAACTATCCTTCAGATCATCTATTGGTCACAATACTTTAGAGAAAAGCTCACAGGAGGTTGAGGATGTAAGTAACATTCATTTTTGTGTGCTTTGAGTTTTTTCCTAATTCTGTAATTCAAACAAATATGGCGCCATCGGATTTCAAATCTGACGTAATCAACATATTATTGTGCGCCTTCACCGAAACATAGGCAAACATGGGCTTCCAACAAAAATTGTACCCCCCCCCACCAAAATAACTAGATATAGCATCCGGTCATAGTCTACACAATTACCCAAAATAAGACTAGAACGAATGGAAGATACAAGACTGGCAAGAAAAGTATATCTGTGGAATGAAAGATATAGTGAATGAGGGTAAAAGTGTAAGAAAATGGCATACATGAATGGTATGGTAAGTAGAGAAAATGTGCATGAATGGAGAATGATGAGCAGGAATAAAGAAGGGTTAGAGTGAGATGCACGAAAGTGGAAGGGTGAGATTTAGAAAGTGGAAGAATGAAATAGAACAAAAGCAAACCCTGGAATGGTAAAAGAAGAAAGAATCCCCATAATACGTGAGGTGGTATGATGGAAGCCTGGGTATGTCAGCAAGGTATGTCAGATGTGTGAATTAGTTAAGGATGAGACTGGAACAAGTAGCACTGGAATGTGAAAGGTATGATAGAGATAAAATGGAGAAGATGCATGCAACTCAGATCAAGGGTTGTCAGACCGTGGAATATGTAGCACTGGAATGTGAGAAGTATGATAGAGATAGAATGGAGATGATGCGTGTTATCCTGACTGAATGTGGCTGTGAACTACACGAAGTGAGTTAAAAAACTTAGAAGGAATGGATGACCCTGCCATTAGGACTGTGCAATGAGGCAACAGACGAGATGATAAGTGTTGTTAAAGAATTCCTGGAAAAAAATTGGTATGTAAGAAACAAAGTGGACTAAATTTGTATGGTATTCTCTTTTTTTTCTCCCTTCCTCCCATTTATAGGAGCTGCCGATAGGAAAGCCAACCCTGGGACGACCTACCTAGGGTACCTGTAAGAGCAAGAACATCGTGTTTCAACTTTCATTCATCTGCGCATGAAGGCGCCATTTTTGTTAGAGTGAACATCGGGAAAATAGGAATAACTAATAATGTTTAGTTACTGGAAGCAGGTTTCGGGCCGTACTATGGGTTGCTATATGGGGAGGCTTTGTACCCCATACCCCCTCCGCTCGCTTTGCTCGCCCTCATGAACAAATAGTTAAACGAAAGATTTTGGAACAGAGGACGAATAATTATGGGATAACAGGAAAAAAAATCCCGATTCGCTAATGTAAAAGATTACCGAAAAAAAGATAAGTTGAAGTGTTTGATCAATCCTTAGCTTTGTCAAATACACAGCAAAATACTAAAAAGAAACAACAAAAAACAACAGTGCGACAGCGAACAGTGCGAAAATAGGAATGAAATGAATCATATTTAATCAGAAAGATATGGAAAGAAAGAGAAAAGAAACCTAAAAAAGGAAGAGAAAAATGCAAAATTGAAGTCTTTGACGAGCCCATGTGTTTTAAGCTATGTGATCTTATTTATTATTATTTTTTTTTATTTTGTATGTTACTGTATTTGTTTTGTATATTGTTATATATGTGTTATTTATTCATTTATTTAATATTTTCTCATTTAATTTTCACTTTTTTGTAGAGTTGTTTTGTTTTGAGTTTAATCTCTTCTTGCAATTATGGTATATCACTTCACTTTTGTTTATCACTTTTCACTACATTTGTGTTTTTGCATTACCAAAAGAAGGAGAAGAAATGAAGAAACCCCAGTAGTAATTAGTAAGCATGAGGAGCGTGCTGCCAGAGAACGTAAGTGGTCCCACAAACAACTAATGATGAGATCACCCACGTCAACACCAAGGAAATGCAAATAAATCAATAGAAAGACATCCGCTTAAACTTTACGCAACAGAGAGCATACCCTTTCCGAAAGAAAAGCAACTCTAAACACTAACGATGACATTTTAACCGGAAGAATAAAATTGAATTATGAAGACCAGATGCCAGAGCATGACGCTCATCGACTGAACAACCATGGGATTGAGTATGGTGCCTCAGTCGATGAGCTTCGTAGTTTTAATACAAAGAGCACTAGACGACACATGTTCGAGTTCAATTCCTTTTTCACTTGCATATAGGGGTTAAAATAATTATCCCATTTTGTCTGTTTCTACAAATCTCATTTTCATTCTTAAGGTTTAAAATGGTTTACGCAATCTATTGCAAGGAATTTAATTACCAGGTTGTGATACCAGTTTTCTTTTCCTTGGGCTATTTAATACATCCATATCCATTATATATCACGTCTCACAGTAGAAAGAGAAATTTGATGTAAATGAGCAATAAGGCAAGAAACAGGAGTTTTTTTAAAGGCAAGAGAAAGGGACATTGGAAGATCACAAGGATCAAAGAGAGCAAAGGACGACACAATGCAGGCATAGTTCCTTTCTTCTCAATATGGATTGCCTTCATTTTGCCGTGCTTTGCTCTCTTTGATCTTTGTGTTATTGCAATTTTCCTTTCTCTTGCCTTTAAAAACTCTTCTCTTTCTCTCATATATATATATATATATATATATATATATATATATATATATATATATATATATATATATGGGGAGTGATACACAGAAACAATATAATAGAGATCTTACTGGAGATGACCCCGAGAAAAGCCAAGAAAAAAAAAACACGTCGCTCCCGCAAGGACTACAACCTCAGACACCAACTGAGCCGACGGGACCAATGGCAAAGGCAATAGATTTTCATCAATTTAACTTCCTTTTTCGCACCTTCAAAGACCATCTCCCAAATGAAACTGTGCCTGTAAAATGGAGAGGATAAAAACGGAAATGCAGGCATCCCTTCTATATTCGAACAAAACTATCAGGCTGCTGTGGTTGGCGCGCAAACTAGCACGCATCCACGCCGAGCCTCAATCTCTTGGTAGGGAAAATGTGTATGGAGTGATACGCAAAATAATATAATAAGGTTATATTATATAAGACAAAAAATAAAGGACCGCCTCTAAGACTAGAAATCACCAATGGTGAAGTAGCAGAGGGAAGGTAAAATCACAAAGATTTATCTGTAGGAGGTATCAAAGTTAAACTAAGTGGCATAGAAGGTAAAGATCAGTGCCAACGGAAAATTATATAGCCCGAAGAGGAAGATTAAGAGAGAAAAGTGATCAGCTAAGTGGTGGTGCAAGGAGAGTGAGGGATAGAGGAAGTGTAGATAGAGGGGAGTAGGAAAGGGTGCAAAAAAAAGATAATAGCGTAGGCGAGTTGCGAACAGCTTCCTACGCCGTTGGACCACTGTTAGCTAGAAGTGAATCCACTCGGCCATCCTGAGTCTCAAAAAAGACTCATTCAAGCGAAGCTTTTAAGCTGCTAGGCTGCACTTCTCGTACGCTACACAACTCCCATCCTAGAAGCAGAGCGTGAATGAAGAGAACCCGTTTGGAAATGTATCCAAGGGATAACGCTTCCCCCTCTCCCGGGTCTGGGCTCCATTGTAAAGTAATAAAACAATGTTAATACAATACCAATGAAATAATTAAAATCACAAATTGGGTGCCCATAACTATGAATATTACAGACAAAAATAAGAACATAAGTCCAAACTAATTTCCTCAATTATAATTTTTTTTATTACATCAATTTTGAAAAAGCCCGTGGAAATGTTAAAGTTAACATCGTGATCAACAAGACTTGATCACGAGTTATGGAGGTATCCTCTCTCAACGAGATAGACACATGGATAACTGGTGACCCCTATCACATCAAACGATGGTGATTAAGAAGAAAATGGATTCTCCAAGATAGCAACAAGCTGCTCATTTTAAAACCAAAGAAGAAGACCAAGCGAATTCCATCGCCCTCGAGCCACCCGTCTTCAATAAAGCAGCCGTTAAGGAATAGTTCAAAATAGTGGATTTTTGCGGGCTTTCCGCCCGAGAGGTGGATCGACACCCACCTAGGATCTTCTCGCAGTGCTACTCTCCTCAGAACGAATATCTTTGGCCTCTGAGAGACTCCGAAGCCAGAACTGTTCAAGAAGCTCATTTCTACGGATCGACCTACCTTCAAGAAACCTGTAAGAGTTACAATGAACCACTACAAGTGGGCGTAAGTGATGACTTAACCCATCACAAGTTTGTCCAGTCTTTACCTACGAACTCAGCACCTATCCTCGCCGTTTAAAAGGACTTAACAGTGGATCAAGATTAAATCAGCAGACGGACTCACGCCAATCGTTCGGGCACAGTGCTTCAAAAATAATAATAAATGTTCCGAATGGCAATAATAGTGTAAAAAAATCCTAGTGTGAATTAAGTGCATATTCAGTTTAACAGTTTAAAGAGTGCAAAATTCACTGCCCATTAATAAGAATAATAATATTATTTTTTTAGACCAAATTTAGTGCATAAAAGTCTTATTATTAATTTTAATTTAACTTCGTATTCCTAAAATCTGCTTGGTTAGAAAAGCCGTGTGATGCATACACACAGAATAACGTACACAAAAGAGGTTTTGATACGAAGCAGAATTGTAGCTCCTATGTACGAACGCTCAATTAAATGCCACGGCATGAAATAACATAGATAACCCAAAGAACCTCAGGCTTCCTGAACACTCTTAAATTTATGTTTTGTGTGCACTCACACAAACAAGTATACATAATAAATTTTGTTCACATTGAGGAGTTTCAGCTCCTGCGTCCGAACATTTATATTGAAGTACCACAATTCTAGCAAAATTCTATTTTATAATGAAACTCTGAGTACTCTAAAATTTATGTGTGCGTGTGTATATATATATATATATATATATATATATATATATATATATATATATATATATATATATATATATATATATATATATATTTATATATATGTAGGAAATACTTATGTCTAAATACTTAAATAATTGGTTCACGTCGAGCCAAAATTTCATTTGAATTGAGGGAATCCGATTAGATATTTTTTTCCTGAAAAGAGCACTGTTTCCGTATAGTAATACCTCTCATTTGAGAAAGCTCCGACTGACAGTGAAATACAAAATAATAACGAGCGCCTAAAAATACTGGCAGACCACCTAAATAAATGAAGGGAGCTCCTGCTGAATTTTAGGAGTTTTGAAACTCGAGATTAAAATTATCGCTTTCCTGAAGTTCAACTTCGACCCGAAAACAATTAGTAAATTTTCTAACAGTAAATACCATCATCATTATAGTTTATATACCCTAACGTAAAATGCATAAACAGCTTGAAAATAATATCTGTCCAAATTACTGTCATTTTCGTAAGCAGTTTCTTATTTGCGCCACTAACTAAATGATGTATCCATTAACTCGAGAACTTAGTACCCTCTTATAAAGAAACAAATATCGAATATTATAAGTTTAGTTGAATAATTATAAAAAAGTGTAAAAGACAGTAGATAATAATTGCAATTCCGACCAAATAATTTCCATTTGATAAGAAAATACTTTTATTTTTGAACTTGATTTAAATGTGAGTCCTATCCACCGAAGTGGATGGATGACAACGAGGAAGAAGTGTGTCCTCGACTGTTAGTAATGCTAATCTGAGTTCATGAGAATAATGCCTCTTGTTTTGGGGTATAAAAAGTGGGCGCAACAGGAGAGAGAGAGAGAGAGAGAGAGAGAGAGAGAGAGAGAGAGAGAGAGAGAGAGAGAGCGAGAAAAAGAGAGAGAGAGAGAGAGGAGAGATAGCGAGGTCGTATGACCACCAAAACTTGACAGAGTCGACAGAGATATATAAGGGAGTTGAAGAGGAGACGAATGAACAATTTGTACATGGATCTCTACAGGAATCCATATATATATATATATATATATATATATATATATATATATATATATATATATATATATATATATATATATATATATATATATAGTGTATGTGTAAAAGGTATTAGTCTTTCTTGAATGCAGATTTTGTTAAAAACCATAGTATATGTCGCCTTGATTAATTTTCTTTTGAAACTTTCATTTTTTCTTATTGTCTTCTTTTGTCCATCTTGTAGATAACTTCTCCTACGTTCATCTTTCTTTTTAAGTAACTGCGTTTGGTAAAAAAACAAACTTTAATAGCTGAGCTTTCGATCTATGCCATCATTTTCAGAGTGTATTTAGGTATTCTTTTCCTCCTTTACCGATGAAGTATGTAGGAATCGGAATAAAATGAAACGGTTTTTAGAGCGTATTTACTCCTTCTCTCTTGAACGTAATGTCAAGGGAAATGGGCCAATCAGGCGAGTGAAATGTTTAAAACAACTTTAATGTTCAATTCCAACTCGTAGACTGAGTGTTGAGGGCTGGTCTTTCTTCGTTGATGATGGTTCGCAGTTGTCATATTCGTACTACGGAATAATTGTATGTACAGCAATCGCCTCAGTACGTATTCGGAACTTCTTCAAGAATCAAGATTTACCCAGAAGAGACTTTACTGGACTCTACGTTGGCTCCGGACTCAACCTCTGACAAATCTACTTACCTCTCTTACACCCTATCTAGGGCGTGTCGGCTAGGCCACTTAAGCCTCCCTAGATACCTATACCAGCAGGGGCCATAGCTGAACCGGGCGGCTCATTCAGCGCAGGCTGAAGCTTAGCCAGGGACGGGTTAGACCTGTGTTCGCGAGGGACTTGTGTGGGTGGAGCAAAAACTGACGGGGCCAGGCGATTAGGTAGGTCGGTATGGTCGCCGACACGTCGCGGAATAAGCCAGAAATAACTGGATCATAACCGCATCCTACAATTCTTTTTCTGAACTCTACTTACTTCATTCTTTTCCTTCATGCTCTTACTTCAATGAAAAGGCCAAAAAAGAAAGTGAAAATATAGCAACATGGAAAATACAAAATGGGTGCGAAAAAACTGGACAGAACCAGCATCTTCCAGGTTATCTACGGAGAACTTGGGATAATATTGATCGGACTACTAGATTGGCTCCACTAACTACGTATCAATTTGTCAAACTGATAAAAAAAATCTAGATAGGCTGCTTAGTGAAAAAACGACCAAGAAATTGAGAGCAATTGGCCTACAAGCCCAGGTACCTCAGCTAATTGAGGCACAAAAAGCTCTCTACTGCAGACAAATAGATTCGTGGATAGGAGAGCACAGTGTATTAGAAATTTAAAGAAGAAATCGAGGCAAAACAAGATTAGGGAAAGAGTCAAGGAAGTGATTAAATTCGTAAACAGGAACACCAATACAGAATACACACATGTTTTTCAAATAATATTTCGGGAAATGTCCATGGCTAGAAAGGCTAAAGAGAACGAGCTGCTAGTCTTTAATCTAAAGATAACACAGGAACAGATTAAAGGAGACGAGTTTGTTAGTGTACTAACATGCTCTAACTGTTCGCACTAGAGAAGCACATCTCAAAGGAATGCCCACACAAAGAAGAAAAATGGTGTTCAGAGTGTAGTTCCAAGACGCACACGTGGAGAGAGTGTACTAGCCAAAACAATAAATGGTTGAATTGTGAGGTCAACCATCGCACTATGGCAATGGCATGTCCAATCAAAAAGGAACTAATAGAAAAGAAACGTAAAGAGAAAGCGAAAAAACAAGAGGATAAACAGAATCAGATGTACGCGAAAGTAGCGAATGCCACAACAGACCACTGTTAAGGAACGAAAAATGCAAATGAACTTAAACAGGAAAAGTGTTTAAATATTCTAGCGTGTATACTTCATGCACACGTACTCAATGTCGTCAACTTGGGATCCTACTCAAAGGAATTAAATAAAATGTTAAGGCACAATGGATTAGAACAAATGTGGTTTCCGGACAATCCCCTGTCGGCTGAAGTTTTGAACGTGCAATATAGGCCTACAGTTTCTGAAGAAGTTTTGGCGGTACTGGAGCCTAGAAGCAGCAGTTAGAATCAACGGTCAAATCCAGGCGCAAAAAGGTACCCGAGGCTTAAGCCCAGAACGCCCCAGGCTGATAATAGCCACATGGAAATTGTAACACTGAGAGCTAGCCGTGTCAGTGAAAAACGCCACATAACAGGCAAGACAAAAAGAACTACGAAACAGGAGACGAAAGTGCCGCACACAATCTCAGGAAAGGAGTGAGGATGAACAGGAACTTGACATGAGAATCTTTGCACCAGAAGATAGGCCATTTCCGGTGAACGACACAGGGGAAATCATACGCGGTATTAGGAAAGGTTACTATAAATATGAATACGAGGGACCGTACTCAGATAAAGAAATAGCAAAGATCATAATGAGTGGTAATCTCAAGATAGCCGAGTCAAATTGTTATACAGTGACGAAAGACGAGTATAAGAAAATAAGAGGCAAAATAACTAAATGGCTCTGTGAAAGAGAAATAAACAGAACGGAACAAAAGATATAAGAGTACATAACTGTTTCTAATATGGACCAGAAAGGAAAAGCTAAAAATAATCAGCCATAATGTCGTGGGGTGAGACGTAAGGAGGCACTCCCTCTGCAACGCTTATCAAAAATAAGACACAGACATAATATTATTAAACGAAATAAACATTGACCCAGAGAATAATCCAATAAAGATATTCAATTGCAATATTATAACAAAAACAACGAAATATATCAATTTTGATGGAGTGGCATTGGCCAGAAAGTAGAAAATAAAGTTTAGTAGGCCACAACATCTTGATGAGGTCTACCTAGTGATTAAAGTCGACATATCCATAGGCCCTATGACGATAATGACGGGATATAAACCGCTAAGGAGAAACTTTTTGCCATTTCATAATTTCTTAAACATCTTTGGTGAAAAAGAGCAAGTAATATTTATGGGCGATCTAAATGCTCGCTCCAGGTCGTCCAGATACACCAACTATCTCCATAATATAGGCAAAAACCTGGACACACTAATCGAAAGATGCGTAGTAGAGAGAGGGGGACCGGATTTCCCAACCTTTTTAGGGCGAAGGAGGGCAACCAAACGATATTCAGATTTAACTACCTGATAGAGAGAGGGCCGCCCTCCAACAGAGACCACGAAATGGTCATAACGACTATTTCGTTAGACCTGATACAGGTGAAATGCCTGTTAAGGAAAAGTTACAAAGATGCGGAATGGCGTGGTTTCGCTGAAGAATTAATAATTACCAAAACCAGATTTAGGAGAGGAAACATTAGAGAAAGTTCACGCATCTACCGACAACATACTTAAAGCGCTCGTCGAAGCGGATAGAAACTGCGTGCCAAGAACATCATATCAGATAATTACTCACCCTAGGCGCACGGTCCAAATAGTTAAACTGGAGAGGGAGTGCAAGTTGCTCAGGGAAACGCTGGAACAGTATGGCCCTACAAGAGGGGGCAGGGAAAGGCTGCAAGCAATAAGAGGTGAAATAATAGCGACAACAGCTACAGAGAGGGAAAAAGATGGAACCGGTTCGTAGAATCCATAAACGCAGAACTGAATCCTACCAAGTTCTAGCAGAAAATTAACCTAGCATGGGGAAAATTAAAATAAAAATTTAAACTAACCACCAATCACAACGGAAAAAAAACGAATGAACCTCGCATAATAGAGGACGCGTTCCGGGATCATTGGAGCGAAGTCTTCGATATTTCGCCCAATGAAAACGAAGACTTTGATAGAGAACATGAAGAATAGGTGGTGCAGGAGTTAGAAGCGAATAGGTATGAAATAACACCTAATCATACAGCTTCAATAGCGTCCATGGAAGAACAAGGCGTCGAACCTGTAACATTACAAGAGTTAAAGGCGACGATCCAAGCAACACAACAGAAAGCGCCTGGAAAATCGTGCCGAACAAGAGAAAATTTGCTAAAAGCACCGGACGAATCTCTTAGAAAATTCGTAAGCATATGCAATCAAGTAATTAATATAGGGTATTTTCCTGATGCCCTAAAGAGTGGAAAGCATATATTTTTGCCCAAACCGGACAAACTACCCACACCGCCAGGCAATTTCAAACCAATAACACTCTTAGAAGTGGTAGCCAAGATAGTAGAAAGATTAATAAATAGAATACTAGTAACCATCTGGAAGGAAACGATATAATTCCAAAGTACCAACATGGATTTAGGAAAGGTAGAGGCACGGAGAGAGCGATAGCCCTCCTCGTCGAAACTCTGGCCAATGCGAAATATAACAAGAATTATTCAGAGCTTATACCTAGAGATGTGCAGAAGGCGTTGGGCAAAGTGCAGAGGTTAGGATTGGAATTTAAAATAAAAAGGTTAGGCCTACCAATAAACACCCTATATAGTACAGCACAATCAATAGGGGAAATTTTAGAAGTGGGAAACCACTCGAGGAACCTGAACCAATATTCAGATAAAGTTAAAAAATATTGTACAGATATTAAATAAATTAACAATTAATGTAATACATCTGCAAAGTAAATAAAATAGAAAACAAGTAAAATGCAAAAATATAATAGAGGCATGTGAGCCTCCACCAACACATTCTAGCTAAAGAAGAGGAAACATCGTGAAAAAAGATATTAAAGAGATGGCTGGTCACCAAGTAATTATATACAACACTCAATATTTTCATTTTCACCACTTTACCTAACACCATATATCCACTCTACTCTTACTTTATACTTTTTTTCTATCTCTATCAAGACTAAAGACGTAGGCTTTTATTCGTTGATTAAGATGGCTTCTAAGATGTTACGCCTAGATTGATTTCCCTCTTTTCTTTTAATTGTGGTGCTTTCAAGAACCAAGAACCAAAAAATAATATCAAGCTGTTTTATAGAAATCAAATGTCATCGGCCTACAAAAGAGATGAAAAACCATCAAGGAGATTCTTAACTGTAACATCAAAGTCAAGAGTCAAACGGACAAGATTCAGCATATTATATATTATAAAACAACAAAAGTTAACAATATCCTCGGGAAAAATAACAGCTGCCAAGACTCCTCGAAACTGAAGTCTACCAAACATAGTTTACGAGTTTAACTGCCCGCATGAAGACTGAAAAAAAAAAATAGAAAGGCGATGATCCGCAGGAACATTTGTATTCCCGCTTTTTTGACTTAACTATCATCGAATGTGGCATGACAACCACCACCCTTTCGAGTCGTTTAACCATGCACCTTCAAAACGGAGCGCCCCAAAATTATATGGAGAGCGTACATAACATCAGCTTAACAAAGGATATAGTAGTTGAAAACACCACAATTAAAAGAAAAGAGGGAAATCAATCTAGGCTGAACATCTTAGAAGCCATCTTAATCAACGAAGAAAGTCCAACCCTCAACACTCAGTCTACGAGTTGGAATCGAACATTAAAATTGTTTTAAAAATTCCACTCGCCGGATTGGTCCGTTTCCCTTAACATTAAGTTCAAGCGAGGGGTTTTATATATATATATATATATATATATATATATATATATATATATATATATATATATATATATATATATATATATATATATATGTCTGTGTGTGTGTATATATATATATATATATATATATATATATATATATATATATATATATCAAAAACCATAGTATATTTCGCCTTTATTAATTTTCTTTGGAAACTTTCCATTTTTTTATTATCTTTTTTAGTTCATCTTTTTAGTTCATCTCGGCAGTATGTGTGTGGCTTATTTTCGATGCTGTTTAATAAGCTCTCTTCAAGTTGACCCATATAGTAGTTGGCAAAGTTCGGCCATAGAGAAGATCCCATTGCTACTCCATCGACTTGTGTGTAGAGATTTCAGTCCGGTGTCCTGAACGGACCCTCTGATGCGCATGAACTCAGCATATTCCTTAGGATCTGTGGGTCAAGGTTAGGAGGAGACATTGTAGGATGGTGGTGTACATTTTGTATAATGACGTCGATGGTCTGAGAGCTAGGCACATTAGTAAATAGGCTTTCCAAATCAAGGGATGCTATTAGTCCTGTCGGTCTTGTAGAGTGGAATATATCAACAAATTCCTCCGTGGACTTTATGCTATATTTTGAAGGGATAAATGGTTTCATTATTTCTTTAAGATTTTAGCTAGACGGTGCGTTGGTATCGTGACTTGAGTAAGAATGGGCCTCAGTGGGTTGTTCGGCTTATGTATTTTTACGTTTCCATACAGATATCTTGGTGTATAATCGCCGACAATCTATTGGATAACGACATGACTTTCGGTCATGTCGTTATCGCTTAGTTCGTTGACGAATGTTGGCATAAACGATTTCAATTGAAGATCCTTTGCCATGTGTGTTAACATTGTGGTTTTTGGAATTCGTAGCTCGGAAGACTATTTTTGCAATTACTTCGACGGTGATCGTAGCTTAAATGCCTTCACCTCTGCACATGTGTCCCTTCGTGTTGAGGTTCGTCCTGTCCTCAGTTTGTCCTTAATTGATCTTGTCAGAAAGAGTTTATTCTCCCAACGCAGTACCGTCCTTTTTGGAGGGGCTAGTCTGCCGAATCTTTCAGTGAAGTGATGTCGCACATCATCTATGCTCTTACCAGAATACACACGATCATGTACCCATATACTTGCAATCAGCCACTCTTCAAACTGTAAGAGCTCGTGTCAGCCATCTTAAATAGAAAATTAAAATATTAACAAGGGGTGACAAGACTTTCGGTCATCTGAAATATAAAATTAAGACAATATTTAAAATAGAAAATAAAAACAATATTTACAGTGGGTGATAAGACTTTCAGACCACCCTTTACATGTGGCAGTGAGTCAAAAGGATTCGGAGCAAGTTTTCGCAGGAAGCTCCCTCCCGTCCTCCAGAAGAACGGGACCGTAATCTCGAATCATGTTTCTGTGACGGATTCCACCGCGACCGCTTTATCCACAATATTTTTGCAGAGATGCTGCTCCGCCAGTATTTATTGCACTTCATGAGCTCTTGAATGTCGTCAACATGACTTTACTTCCAGATGGAGTAACTTACCTTTCATCATCACGTGAACGTTAATTAAACTGCGTTCGGCACTCGCTTCATGAGCGGATACCGCGGTTGGTCGGGGCGATATAACGTTTGCAATACTTTGACACCTAGGTGAGCGAGACATTGTCTTTCTGTTAGATTTGTTCAACAAGATTTGGACTAAGGGCATCCTTCCAGAGTTGTGGCGAATAACTACCGTTCTCTCTTTTCGCAAACTGGAGAAAGCTTAAACTACGTCAGCCGGTTTCCGCAAAATTTCTCTAACTTGCTGCGCGTGCAAGTTCATGGAGAAATTGGCAAAGGTTAGATTAGCTTTATCCCCGGACAGCGGGAAGCAAATATCTTCTGCACAGTGCTGATTCCGAAAGTTCCACTTCCTGTTGGATGCTCTTCTTAGGCTTGAAAATGCTATCTGCGAGGCCTTCCTTGTTGGATAGCACTAAGCCACGGTATTTTTCGATCTGGAGAAGGTCTGTGATATCGCATAGCAATACTGTATCTGGATACTTTCCACACCATTTAGGCGAGAATACACGTCTTTAATATCTGAATTTCTGCCAAATTATCGGTTCCGCGTACGGGGTGGGGGAGCTCTCTCCAGTAAACTATGGCAGGAGGAAGGCCTCTTAAAGGGACGTGTCCTTAGTGTCATTCTTTGTCTTGAACAACAAAGGCATCACTTCGGGTCTGCAGAAAGATATTACCGCTACACTCTACGTAAATGATCTTTCAATCTCTTTTGGTGCTGGTTCTTCCTCCCCTGGAACCATCCTGGTAGAGCTGGTGTCCCCACGGGTTCATGCCCTGGCCAGACTAAAACCAGAAGCCCCCCATCCCCATGCGATACCTTGCAAAAGGTCAACCTCGGGTGAACCAAAGCAAATAAGGTGGTTGTGAAACCATATCTGGGATCTTCTAAGAATGCCCTCCGAAAGGATGGTAACGAGGTAGCCTCGGCTCCTTATTCCTTGTCCAAGGTGCATGAATATCTGGGGGAAAGCGAAAGCGAAAGACTTCTCACCCAAAGGTTGCCCCACCTGCTAAAGTTTTCGAGGCAGAGGAAGATAAGGGTCATATTTCCCCCTCCCTCCCCAGCAAGCCCTCGATGGCGACAGCGCTTTCTGAGGCCAAGAGCCCCTAGAATTCTGCCTCCGAGAAGGCTTCAATCATTCCCGTGAGAGCCGTATTTTCGAAGAATGCTCCCGAAGATCCTTCGAGATAGGATTGGACGGCATGTTCCTTCAAAGTAATTGCGGCAGACTTTGAGCTAACTGCGGGGAGGGGGGGAGGTTCGTCTCTTCCAGCTCTTCTCAGGTTAATTGTCTTCAGGAGAGGATGTTTTACACCCGCCCCGTGACCTTCTCCCGGTGTATAAGGTTTTAGCAAACTTTAAATACCTCCTTCCATACAGTGGCAGTGACAGTGCAGCTACAGCTAGATAGGAGTCATAATTTTATTTAAGCGAAAATTCCACCCTTAGCCGAATTCGATAAGGCAAACTTCCACTCCATCGTGGTACGGTTGCCGAGCCCCTTTCTTCTTCCAAGGAATTTGAAGGGAAGGCCCCTGCCCCTGAGGAGACTAAACGAGCATTTCAGGGATCAGATACTTATCAATCCGATCTAGGAGCTGGAGATCAGTGCCCTAATTCTGGATGAGTTCGCGTATTTTCCGAGAATCGCTTCATTTTCTTGTCTTGATTTGTCCCTGTGTTCTCTGGATGCAGAGCCTGATTTTTGGTGGGATTTGTTTGATGACCTTCATCGTAATGACCACTTTCTTATCCAAATATCATATTCTGAGCCGTTGTCCCCTGAGAAATTGACTTGGTGGTTCTTGGAGAGGGTGCATGCAGTGCCTTGTATTTCAAGAAATGACTGATTTCTTTATTCCAGTTGTGAAGTTTAGGTCCGGCAAACTCATTATTGTGGGCCTGACTACCATTCCTATAAATGTGTGCCGTTTTGCACTCCGCCCGTTTCCTTAGTGGCCGACCGAGCATGAGATGACCCTAGGAGAGAAGCGACATGTTTATATGCGCTATAAGCGCCGCCTGAACGATTTCACTCTCATGGAATTTCGTCCAGCGAAGGCTAATTTCAAAGATGTTTCGAAGCTGACCTGCCGCTCTTCTTTGTGACCATACGTGTATTCGCTTTACAGGAAGATTATTCTTGAAGCGAGTCAAAAAGTTTTGGGACAAGTTCTCGTAGGCAGCCTCTTCCTCCAGTCCTCCAAGATAACGGGAGAGAAATCTCTTATCTCCTGTCAGTGGCTGAGTTCTTCGAGGCCACTTTCTCCATATTTCCTTTCCTGGATGTTTCACCACTAGCATTTATTGCACATAGTGAGCTCGCTGAAGGCCACCGTCTGGACTTTACCTTCAAAGGCGGATAAACCTTCAATGACATGATTACTCTAAGTGAGTTGTCTTTCGCACTCACCTTACACACGGATACTACTCCTGGTCCGGGCAATATCACGTATTCCATACTTCGACGCTTGGGTGAGCGAAGAATAGCTTTGTTGTTGGATTTGTTGAACAGACTCATGAAAGAGAGTATTCTCACAGATAAATGGCTAATTGCTACTATACTCGCTTTGGAAAGCCGTTGATGGAGAAATTGGTGAGTGTTAGATTAACATATTTTCGAGACAGCAGGGGCCACAGTGTGGTTTTTTCAAGTTTCACTCCACGTCGGATTCTCTGTTTGGGGCTGGGGAATGCTAGCTGCGATGCCTTCATTTGTAGACACATTATTTAGCCACGCTATTTCCTCATATGTAGAAATGGGCGCGAATTGAGGGCGCCAAACAGTGCGCAAGGGATGAGCAACCAGATCAGCGCCTCACTCTTCTCACACTGACTACATGAAAGGAATCAGGTCAGCTTTGCGAGATTCTTGTCACTGAAGATAAGAAACAGCCTACGGGAACCTAGAGTTGCTGTCGAGCTGCAACTTTTCCCTTGGACCTACTCTAAAAGCCTCAACGGCTGCAGCTCGCTTTCTGACGTCTCCAAATCGGGCACATTTCCGGGACGCAACGCCATTTGATGAAGGACTCCCTGCACCTAATTGCGATGATGGCGTAGTCTCCTAGACTGCCCGACAAATTCTTATCGAGTGTCCCAGTGTGGTGGATCTTCTTTCACATTATATGTTCCAGAACCAGGACCAGTGGGGTCGCTACCACTTCTTCCTTGTACTCGAGACATCTTCATTCACACCTGATTGTAAACTCATACATTGTAAGGTTTGAGGATTATATGTTTGTTTGTTTTCGCTTTTTGTCTTCTGTCTTTTTTAATATTTAGCTTATTACTAGGCTAAAAATCATGAAATAGTTCGTAATTTCAATTTCGGCGACTATGCCCTTACTAGCGCTTGTCAGATGATATTAGCAAATGCCAGAAAATGCCCTCTCGCCTTGTTAAAAAAATCAATGTGATCGAAAATCCAAATCTGGATCAGAATCCACACCAAAATATATTAAACGCTGCTTTGGTTTACCCCCCCTCCCCTCCTGGGGAGGGGAGATCTATGCCATAATTGACAACGATTCAAGAAAGTCAAATAAGTCTTTTTACAGCTACAGGTGAGTGTCAGAGTCTCTCATCAGGCAGTTAAGTGCATGAGGGCATCTGCCAGCTTCTATCGCAAAAGATGAACGATAAGAGGGAAGAACGTGCTGCGAGGCTTTAGAATAAACTCAGGCTTGTACCGAGAATCATAAAGACCATGCCCCCGGTCCTCATCATGGTGTTAGGGGTGGGCAGTAGCGAGGGCCCCGTTGTGCTCCGTTTATCTACCCCGAGGGCCCCAGAATCAATATCAAGCAGGGTTACATCGAGTGTCCGGAAGAATCGTTGTTGCCCTGGATCCGGTAGGTGGCCGCTAGAAGACCGTCCGTGTGCCGCACAGGTAGGAGGACCCAGTCTTGGTTGTCAGGGAATTTCCTTGACCACATCACTTCGAATATTTGGCTTCCCAACTTCCCAGACTGCAACCCCCCTGGACTATTATGTGGAGTGGAATTGAGAGAGAGAAAGAGCACAACAACTCTCCGTGCACCACCAAGGTGGAGCTTAGGTCTTCAATCACTACAGTTTTCACCCAGTTAAACAAGAGGACCGTCTAGGAGTCCTGCAGCCGGTTCAGACGCCGAATGGAGGCAGTGGTTGAAACTGACGGTGATTTCATTGAGTAAAATAAATAGTAAAATCCTTAAAGTCTGGCACATATAACTTTGGTAAATATATCTTTATAAATGAACTCTGTTATTTTCTTTTATATTGAAGTTAGGCGACAAATTATCCACCACACCCTGTAGTTATATATAGAACTACTTAGTGAGTCTTTTATTCTTATTATTACTATAGATATTAAAACTGTCATGAAATTCAGAAAAAAATGCATGCAATGAACTGTTTTTCAAGAACGCATTTAATACTTAATTAATACTTAATTAATGTATGTATGTATGTGTGCGTCTCAGCGTGCATGCACACAGAGTGTATATGCGTATGTCATTATCATAAATTGATTCTAAATTGTAAATTAATTTGACCTAATTTGGTAATAAAGATAAACAGCTGAAAAAATTCACAACTGCTCCCACTTTGATAAGAAACGATTACTTAGGTGTGTCCTTCAGTTTGGTGCACTTCCAATTTGGCGTGGAGCAGATCTCTCGGCCCTTCTTACGATCCCCTTACGAAATAGCTCTTAACACCCTCCCTATATCTCAGACTATTTATCTTCATTCGAAAATGGATTACGGAGATAAGGTTGTTCTGATCACCGGCAGTGCTGCGGGATTTGGCAAAAATGTGGCACTAACATTTCTCCAAAAAGGAGCTAAGGAAGTGGTAGATATAATTTTAATATCAGAAGAAAATTAGTAGTTGTCTGAATCGATCGACAAGAGAGCTTTGGCTGATACCATCTGACTGGTGTCTGCCTATTAAATAGAAACAAGGTTTGGTTAAGCTAAGGATGCAGTTATAGGTGTTCAAATAATCTCTATGGGTTGGACAGTAAATGAAACCGACTGAGAAAAAAAGAGCGGACAAAAAACATAGGAGTGACGCTGGGACGTAGCGCATTGGAAACGGATAGCACATGGAGACTTATTTTACTGAGAAGGAAATCATTTGCCAATGATGGAAAATTTCTCTTTTTAGAGAAATGGATGGGTTTCCAATCGCATCGATGGCGCCCCTGAAGAGGGCTGAGCAACTCCAGGAGACTTTTCTAGCGTATAAAGGAATTCTTACTATTACCCTTACCTCTATGAAACTGTGCCTGCAGGATGGTATATGTTGAGTCTGCATGGTGAACGCTCCATTCTTTTTCTACGACCGAAAACTATCCAAATCAATGATTTAATAGAGCTCTTTTGGATGCCGTTGAGTGGTACCGTTTCGTGGGTCTTGATTTCGATAGACATCTCACCCGAGGGGCCTAGTTTTAGCAAATCTTGCTAACTTTGCCATGACATCAAACCCTTTTCCTATCAATTAAATCACATCATATTCCCTACTGCTTTCGTTCAAATTAAGGTCGGTGCGCGTCAACGCCACAAAGCGCCCACCCCTCTTAACCTTACATGACCTATTCAGAACAAAGTACTCATACCTCTCTCGCGCGCCCTCGGTCATTCAGAACGATGGGGCACCATGCCCCGGAGCATCTCTAACATTCATTCACTTCAACTTCATTTCTAAACCGTTCACTTAAGAGGACAC